>JBBMKF010000040.1:4063146-4079653 GCA_037834155.1 Curcuma caesia | reverse complement strand
CCAAAAACAATGAACTCGAAATAATTCTCATAAAAAATTTTGAATTTTCGATGACAACCAATAGGAAAATGACACCTCGAAAAGACATTAATAAGGATTAATGGAAATTGAATTAATAATGATCACTCGATTGGTCGGTGCCTAACAATACTTGTGATTAAAAAAGAAAGCTGTAAATCAATTAAAAGCTTCTTAAATTTCACCAAAGCAATGAACTTGAAATAATACTCGAGAAATTTTTGTTGAATATTTGGTATACCATCAATGGACTAATGATGGTACTTATGATGAGAAAAAAGTTTTTAATAAGTTAAAAGCTTCTTAAACTTCACCCCAACAACTAACTTGAAATAATACCAAATGGGGAAGTGGCACACTCTACTGTGGTATGGTAGGAGTTGTTATAGGAGGTTTTTGTTGTCTCTAAGATGCTACATAAAAAGTAAAAAAAAAATTTATTTATTTCTCTACTATTAAAAAAATCTCTTGATAATTTTTTAATGGATTTTACTATTTATTTATATTTTATATTAGAAAATAATTTTAGAAAAAAATGTTATCTAATTATAAAATAATTTTACTTTTTTAAAAAAATAAAAAAATAGAAAGAAATGGCTCCCTTCTCAAGGCTTATAAAAGGAGATCCCTCTTCTTCTTCAATAAAAGGTAGAATCTGTCATTTCAGTGGTCTCACATGATCGACCTCACGACCATCTGTAAAGAAGTAAATCAAAAAATTACAGTTAACCACTGTGAAAATATCTCCCTCTCATTATGGGATAGAGCTCGTTCTATTTAACACGTCATCCACAAAGAGGTCCCATTGTGGATATTCTAATAAGGATGAACTAGATGAACTAAAAGTTTTTTTTTTAACTTTGTTGCAACATACTAAGAGATCCATATGCATCCAATAACTCACTTATATGAATCTTAACTTATACTTATAATTTTTAATGTCATATTTGAGATCCAAACACTATTAATTAACTATCGACTAAATTGTCACTTGCATCTAGTGTCTCTAATGAGTGGAAAGAAGGGGGAGAGACAGGATTTTGCTTTAGTGGCTTTTAGGACATAGCTAAGTTAGTTACGACGGAGCAAAGTTATATAAGAGGACAAGGGTTTGAATCTTGGCGAAATTAAGATAATATCCTCCTCCGTCGTGGTTAATTGTAATTTTTCGATTTACCTCCTCGTAGATGATCGTAGAACTAATCGTGTGGGGTCGCTGGAGTGACGGATTCTACCTTTTTACAGAATAGGATCTTGGTTTAGTGTAGGCAATTAAGGTGCAAATGAATCGGTTCATGAGTTTTTTGAATTGATTTAAAAAATATTTAATTTGTATTTAAAATTATTGAATTCAAGCCAAATTCGATGTTTGATAATTTTTTTAGTCAAATTTGAACTTGTAATATTTTATTTGATTATTCATGAGCCGCTCACGAGTTGAATTTAAATCATTTTGAATTATAATATGATTTTACTTGAATCAAATTCGATTTTGATTTCAAACAAAATTTAAGCTAAAATTATTTATATTTTTAAACTTCAAATAAAATTCATATATCATGTATATTTTTTGAACTCATATTCAAATATCAATATTTTAATATTATTCGACTAGATTTAGTTTGTTTTGCACTCCTATAAACACAATATAATATAATTACTAAAACAAAAAATATATAAAATCTTACAATCACATAACATCATAAAATAATTACTTTACAATTATTTCAAACAAATAGGATGAGATTAAATCTTGAAAAATTTTATGGATAAAACTCAACTAATTTTTTCTTATTAAAAATAAAAAATAAACTTTATGCACATAAACAAATTAGTAACTACATATCTTAAATTTGTATATCAATAATATCATAAAATAAATCAATAATGATGTAAATTTATCACTTCTTCTAATGATTTAAGATGGAACATTATAAATAACAGAAAATCAATTTCAATATGATTATATTTATATAAATACGATTCCAGAATATAAGTTGATTATTACGAGCAAATTTATTGAAATAGATAAAAGTTGAATCTCAATGAAATTAAAATAATACTCTGTAATAATTAATTATAATTTCTTGATTTATCTTCTCATATATAATAGTAAAATTGATCATGTAAAATCTAATGAATTCTATATAAATTAAAAGTGGTGATACACAATATGAAATCGTAGCATGAAATCATAGCATGACATTAACATTGATAATGGGTCCCACTGGCATACAATGAAACCTATTATATACAATTATGAATGTCATGCTATAATTTCATACTATCATATCATTTTTCATAAATTAATAAATGCTCAAAAGTAGAAGAAAAACATTCCGTTAATTTTATAATTTCTGTGGAGGATATAGCTACTCGGAACAATAAACACGACAGTTACCAACTAATCCATTGGACAAGATCTTCGTCCCACTCCATTCATGTGGGCCCGATACGGAATTAGGGTTTCCCGAACGAAAGGTACTGAATAGCAACACGCGATCTCAGTGTTTGAAGGTCAAAGGTGGCCGTTGATTCGATCATTTCGACTCGCAATCCATTCCTCTGGTTCCATCAATTGCGCCGCCTCCACCTCAAATCCCCTCGACGCCACGGGACAAAGGCGGCCAAGTGGCATTCTCTCTCTCCGTTGCCCTCTTCCCTCGGATACAGGGAGAGATCAGGAGGCGATAAGGAAGGTGTCAAGTTCGCAGGTGCTTCTTCTTCTTTTTTACTTATATTTTTCGAATTTGTTTAAGTTTCGATCCTTTTTTATTTAGATGTTGTCAATAACCAACCTTTGCCTAGATAGAAGGTGCTTCTTGTTTATAAAAAAATCTTCCTTTCTTTGGTGTAGCTGCAATCTATGTCTCGATTGAGTCTGTTCGTTTTCAATATATCTTTATTTTGAGGAAAGTATGTTTTTTGGTTTTCTATTGTTCTTGGCAATCTGTCTCAAAAATGGTATCTTTTATCCAATTAAATGGGGGAAATATTTTTGTTTGCCTTACAAAGCTGCAATCTTTCCTTTCCACAGCTGGCTATTCGACCATAATTTTAGGCCACTAGAAGTCGCTGGTTATGAGAGATTTCCTGCTTTGTTGTTCCGCTCTGTCTTTGGCTAGGACAGGATAAGATGCCATCGACCTACCTGTCGAAGCACAAAGGGCTGCAGACCTCGTCGGAACTCCTACGTGGACGTGGGCGGAGCTTCTTATTCGGTAACACCTGCTTTGTCTTTTCTGAGCCCTTCTCCACCCTTGGCTGCGCTTTCCATCTCCTGCCTAAGTCATCCATTAGGGATCTCCACGCCTGTGGTGACCGCCGCCCACTTCAGATCTTTTCTTCACCTGCTGTTGCCGCACAGAATCTTACTAACCAGATTTCACAGCCTGTGCGGAGGTTTCCTTTTTGGTGGAATATAATGTCTTCCAGCAGTGCTTTTTTGAGAGGATCTGGGTTGGCCGCCCGCCCTATGACAAAGGATAATTCAAGTTCTAAACTCAGCTTGAACAGCACGATGAGGGTCAATCTCTGTTCTTGCAATAACGGTCTCAACTTCTCGTGGAGAGCTTGTGGGAGCTTAAGGAATCAAAAACCTTGGGGTTCCAATATGGCCTACAAATGTTTCTGGTCAAATACTCATGATACGAACTGGAGATATAATTCTTCAGTGGAACCAAAGAGTCAAGATTTCTTGGTTTCATGTTCAGCACCATATTCAACTGGTGCAGCTCCGGATTTGTCATTCGATGCAACCGTGCAGGAGGAGCAGATTCAGAATCCTGTTGTGTCTGCTGAACAGTATGTTTTTTGCCATATTTGTTTACTTTTGTTTTATTTTTTTGAATATCCAGTAAATGAGTTGATTTTATATGTTCCTATTTTGATATTGAAGTATTACTCAGCTGCTGATGCTCACCATTACAATTTATTTTAAAGTGTGTCTCTAACAAGAAATTGATATAGAAAAATTCAAGGAGGCATGGCGCTGAGCAAATAAGATCAATATGGCTGCTCAAGTAAATTTTTAGTGAATCAAGAAAAAAAAAATTATGGCTGCTCAAGTAATTTTTTTTTATGGCTGCTCAAGTAAATTTTTAGTGAATCAAGAAGTGTTTATTAAAAATGGAGAGATTATTGTTAAGCAAAGAATTATTCAAGTACCCAAAGTTGGACTTATTTAAGGATATGAAGTTTATGCATGGTTGATTCTGTATGATTCACTTTGTGGAATGGATTATGAAATTTCAATTTACTTAGCATAACAGATCATCATCTTCTAGTTGTGGTTTTCTAAATTATTTGAGATCCATGAATTTTATTTCTCCATTGAGCTTTATGCATAACTATTACTATTAATATTCAAATTAATTAAATTATTTTTAATTGCATTATTTAATGTTTTCTTTAGTCTCCTTTTGTCCTTGTACCTTCCACTATAATAGATTTAGCTTTTTTAACTATATAATCTATTTGTTGTCTTTGAACTTGTTGCTACCATCTTAACTTATTTTCCCCTGTTTATCATCTCTCGGAGTTACATCTAATTGCTCTTGTATTTGAGCTCTGCTACATTATTATTATTTTTTTCTGCACTGCAGTCTTAAGAATCATCAAATCAGAGTGATATAATCATAACTTGTTGTTACCTCTTGGTTTGACCACTGTTAATAATCTAGGGTCATGCTTGCCTCTAACTAGTTTTCTTAAATTTTTATTTTGTTAAATAGTCTAACTTTTGCAACTTGCGACCGGAAAAAGTGCGTGAGGGTTTTTGGTGTGATGTTTAGTTAGTAATTGATTTCCATCCAAATCAGAATAGATGGAGTTTCCCACCAAAGTAACTAGTTATTGGGGGAAGAGCTGCTAGGGATTAGAGTAATAGAGTTGAAGAGTGAGAGAGACCAACAAAGATTTTTTTGTGTATAATTCTACATAATCTCAAATTTACCTGTTCTGCCATGGAGAACCTAGGCCAACAGAGACAATACAAGCAAAGGTTACCATCTTCATAGGATGTATAAAGACACACAAGTGATCATGCGTGCTTAGTAATTTGTAAAAAAAATTGATCAAGGGTATGGAGTGGGATCTTATCCTTGAATCATTTTCTAGTATCTTGTTTAAAACTTGATGTGATCTGTATTTCTGTTGTAATCAAACCCAAATGATATTACTAAACAACTTGTTGATGTGGATATTGACATTGAATTGGTGAGAGTAATTGTCAGCAGTTTTATTCCTCTAAAAAATTGTCTGAACTCCTAATTTTGACCATGTTTATAATAATTAAAATGTAGTTTTTGTTTACAACTAGTCCTATAAAATAAATGATCAGAAAGTATATTAAGCAAACACATCGGTAAATTTATTACTTATATTGTTTGCTTACTTTGGAAGGTGTATTTATGCTTTGAAGCTATTATGTGGTGATTTGCTAGAAGTTAACTGAGAAATTTGACAAGATGAACATTTGGTACCTTAAACAGTTAGGTTTGCATCGGTTATTCAATACTTCTATATTTCTAAAATATAAACTTTGCTGGAGTCAGTTTACTTTATTTCCTTAAAGTCATTTAGAAGTTCAACTTTGTGTCAAGTTATAATATGTAAATTCCTTGTAAAGTTTGTGTCTCTCGTTTGCATCAGCCTGTCTTCTAGGCATGTTGCTTGAAATTCTACTACTTTCTTTACAGAAAGAATCAAGATCATGAATTCTTGAAGCTGCTATCTGGATCTTGCTATTTACCTCACCCGGACAAAGAAGATACTGGAGGAGAGGATGCTCATTTTATTTGTGCCAATGAGCAAGCCATTGGTGTGGCAGATGGAGTTGGTGGATGGGCTGATCTTGGTGTTGATTCAGGACAATATGCTAGAGAACTCATGTCCAATTCAGCAAATGCAATTCGGGAGGAGCCAAAAGGTTCCATTGATCCCTTAAGAGTTCTTGAAAAAGCTTACTCAATAACAACAGCTAGGGGTTCATCCACGGCATGCATTATAGCACTCACTGCCCAGGTCTTTTTCCTTTTTATTGCTTTGGATATCGCTAATGTAGCATGTAAAATCTTTTTTTTTTTTAATTTTGTTTTTGTTGTGCAATTTTTCCACATAAACCTGAGATAGTTTATTAAAGAAAAATGGTATTACATCTACCTTGTAGTGTTCAACATAATCTTTGGGATGGTATCATGCTTATTGTAGACTGTCTATAACTCTTTGGTTCCCATAACCTTTTGTATTTTTTCAACATCTTTGTCATATACATTTCCTGTCATTAGCTAGCTGGATCCCTTTATCCATTTGCAAATTGCAAGAGGGAATACCCGGTCCTTCCTCTCTTGCTTGGCCTTGCCTCTAAGAGAGAGAGGGAAGAAAAAGGCTGCAGCAACCAATTATTTGAATGAAGAACAGAGAGCTAATTAGGATGTGTGAGATTATTGTCTCTCTTGCTGCATCACTATGATACGTAATAGGATCAAAGATGATAAGCTATTATTAGCCTCTGGAGTTGTTCTAATAAGCCTGTCCATAGTAGAATAATGAGCATACAACATCGTTTAGAGTATGCTGTATATTCACTCTGCATTCTGCACTGTTCTTTTGTAAACATCCAATCTGTAAAATTTCAGTCTCAATATATTTATTTCAATGAATCTGGTGGTGTTTCAATGCTAGATAGAATGACATCATCCTTTGTTACTACCTCTAGATATTTCATGTTAGCATACAGCTTTCATTCTTCTGTATAATAACCTTTAAAATAAGCTGCACCTAAATGTTTGCATTGCATGGCATTTACGTTTTGCTTCTGCTATACAGAATTATAAAATGGTGAAACTTTTTCCTCCTTAATGGAGATTATTTCCCACCTACACAATTTTTTTTTAAAAACTTTATTTTTTGTTTTTATTTATTATTATTTTTATGAATCTTCTGTTTTTCATTTACAGGGCATCCATGCTCTCAATCTAGGAGACAGTGGATTCATTGTTGTGAGAGATGGATCCACGCTCTTCAGGTCACCTGTACAACAGCATGATTTCAATTTTACTTATCAGCTTGAAAGTGGCAATGGCAGTGACCTCCCTAGCTCTGCACAGGTAAGTTCTGATACTTGTTCTGTCATTACCTCTTGTTATTACAGCTATTTACTGGGCTCTGGGGTGATTAAAGTTAGTTACTGAGCACTTAGTATCAAAGTGTTTCAATCTTCTTGTTTTCTTAGTTAACATCACAAAAGCGCCACCTTGGATATCAAATGCAAGAGATGTGAAATTGTTTTCTGGTCTTAAACTATCGTATCATGTCTCAATATTATGGTAACACACTGGCTAGATTCTGAAGTGAGTTGCCAGATAATCTTCATATTGGTACTAGAATATTTAGCACCATTAATGGATTTCTTTTTGTCTGCAAAGAAGGTTCTTAAGCTGCATTACTTATTAGTGCAGTCGTACTGAGTTCTAGACAGAGTAACTCCAATCAAGAACTAACTCTTCTTTGGTATGCAATTGATCAGGTATTCAATTTGCCTGTTGCACCAGGCGACATAGTCATTGCTGGAACTGATGGCTTGTTCGATAACTTGTACAACAATGAAATCACTGCAATTGTCATCCAGGCCACCAGAGCTAGCCTTGGTCCCCAGGTTACTGCTCAGAAGATCGCTGCGCTTGCACGGCAGAGGGCGCAAGATAGGAACAGGCAAACTCCCTTCTCAGCAGCTGCTCAGGATGCTGGATATCGCTACTACGGTGGCAAACTCGATGACATTACTGTGGTCGTTTCCTATATCACTGCATCTGATGTTTAACTTCAGACAATTTCTACTTGCAAATTGTACAGGAGGCTCCTGGTATGGGAGTCTAAACATTTTTCTTAGTTTCTTTTCTAAGTCGATCTCAATCCTTCAACTCCATGGCAAAACATGTGCCATAGACCTTTGGTTGCATTGTTATGTTCTTACAGGTTGAAGATTTTGAATAATGAAACTAGTAGTTGTACAGAGTCATTGGTGAAACAATTACTTAGACTTAAGTTTTATCTAATTGTTTCATTCACATAGCCCTTAGTTGAAAAGTAACTATAGCAATCTAGTGTGACACATACCAAATCTTCATTCTGGAGCTTTCACAAGGAACCATGTAACTATAATCGTCGAGCTAAATCTTGTTTCTTGCTAGCTATCATCCGTCACAATGGCTGGCGCAATGTGGAATCGATAGATGATGAGCAAGCAGCAAGGAGAACTCTCCAAGGTACTTAGAGGGTTTTGCCTTTATCCTTCCTCCTGTTCAGTTTACTTGCCTATACAACTATTGCTTTTACTTGAATGAAAACAGGTAGAAGTAGAATATATATATATAACTTCAAGTATTCCTGTTTACTTGGAAGAGAGTAAAGAGGAGAGAAAAATTTAACCATCTAATAAACACAAACAAGAAACTAATACTATATTTATCCTTAATTCTGTTTGTGTGCCAATTCTCAAACTGGCACTTCTGCTATTTCATATTTTCTCAGTATCATGTGTTTTCTGCAAATCCATGCAATGCTTCCACTGTCCCTGTACCTCACCCTCCATAATCCAAACCTCTCAGCTATGTCCTTCCCAGTTGTGATCTTTTGAGATTTCAAGAAGTCTACTAGCCACTGCTCAGCACCTACCACCTCTTGTGCAACATTCCTTTCTCCACTCCTGTTTCTGAATCTTCTTCCAGCTTGTCCAGTCACCACATAGCCGAAGACCCCTCCGGCCGCCATGGCTGCTGTCCCATATACAAGCGAGGAATCCATCAAGTGTGTGAATTCCCTAGCCAAATCAGGTATCATATGCCCCATGCCTGCCACAACACTAACTCCTATCTTGAGAGCAAAAGTCAAGAGCTTCATCAGGCCAGCCATGTAAGGTAGCAGGCTCTTGATTGCTTGGTTGTCCAGTTGCATTAGTTCACACCCGATTTGATCATCCACAACATGCATTTCTCTCCGATACTCACACAACATATGTAGACGAAGCGCGGTCATTCCAGGAACTAGACCAGTGATGAGTCTTCTGGCATTGTTCTGCATTTGTACAAAATAGAACAACCGTGGCACTTTTCTTTCCTCCATTTCGATGTTGAAGTTGATGATATAGTCTACTTTTTTGTGAAGTTCAATTAGGATCTGGTGTTCATAGTATCTGAGTCCTTGAATCTCTTGCTTCAGATCCTGAATCTCTTGTTCAAGAATTTTAAGCCTCTGCAGGACTACTTCTACACCCTTTGCGATGCCAGTTAAAGAAGGTTCAACTGTGTATTGAGTCTCATTTGCATCTACTTTTGGAGATTCCTGTGAGTTATCAGTTGGCACAGCGAGCTCAGCAGCAACATGATGCAGGTCATAGTACCTTCGATGTAGCACTTCTCGGAAATCCTCATCAGAAAGTAGGTCTCTTGCATAATCAGAACCTGACTGTAAGATTATTTTGGTATCGCTTACAAGTGAACTCCAAGTGTGCTGGTAATCATACATGCTATCTGCGGGCATTGACAGTAAAGCCTGTTTTATCTGTTGAAGAGGTACACACTGAGTAGTTCTCAATCTAGATGGAACTCGATGTTCGACGCAGTCTGGTCTTATTATTTTCTCAGTGAAAGTGATGCTGGGGGCTATGCTTTGGATCGCAGGGATTATGAACTGGTGAAAAAGTCTCAGAGTCTCAGTGATGCTCTTTGTAGAACAAGCAATGACATCAATAGAAGAACTCAGTTGACCACCAGCTTCAACCTGAATGTGAACTCCATTGATGTAAATGTCAATGAGGTTTTTCTCTAGGCTGTAAACTGCCCCTTGTTGGATCTTCAACCTCAGTAATTTGTTATAAAGGTGCACCTGATTCAGAATTTTTTAAAAATAATAATAATAATACCAAGCTCAAAATCCCAACAAGTTTCCATGATCTTGTATTAAAGCTTAGAGCAAATAGATCCACCAAAGAGATTTACAGAAACCACCATCATGAGTAAAAACATTAGGATGACAAACAAGATTAGGAGTTTTCAATCATGAATTCCAAACCAAACCTGCCATTCTATGTTACTCATCTCATGATTGTTTTTCACTGTGTTAAGTCATTATTATGTCTCCTAAATGAATCATACTAGGAAAGCTAACTATAGAACTGTCATACATGATGCATTTGAATTTAACTTCTAAATTGTCAGATTATTAGTCTGCATTATGTTATGTTTAGGTTACTAAGCATGATTTCCCTTTTAGCAATTCGATTATCTATTGCTCTGTCTCTCTCTTCATTGCTTTTATCATTCAATATTTTAAACTTCATGAAGAATGTATATGTAAAGACACAACAAGGGTGTAAAACTCATATACCTGTAGTCTTGGAAAGAAACCTTTTGTTAGAAACATGTGTGAATGATCACATTCCATTTTCCTTCCAACATAAACACATTCACTTGTGTTTACTTGCCATTTTTGTAGCCCTCCTCTTCCTTCTTCAAGAAGTGATGGTATTAAAAGAAGAGCTTCTGAATAACCAGGATCTTTTTCATAGCATAGTTCTAGCTTTAGCATTATCTTTATCAGATCAGTAGCTTCCAAGTTATCGTAGACATTTGCGCCCATCCAAGAATTCTGATTTTGCATTGTTCTTCTTACAATCTTCTCCAACTCTCTCCTACTCATAAAACCATCTTGCTCTCGTCTTTCGGCTTTTGATACATCTAGTCTCACTAGCAAATTGAGAACCTCACCCCAAAACCATTCACAGTCTAGTATCAGAAGCCTGAGGTCTTCAAAGAAGATCACCTCCCCAATGATGTGCAAAGAATTTGCAACTGCACACCTTCGCTTTTCCAACCTATCGACATTGTTGAACCTTGACCGTAATCTTAGCGGCGAGACCTTAAGCTGGCACAACTCACAAAATTCCTTCCATTTCATTACTGGTTTGTTTGTGTTTTCAGACCTCCACTCAGATAAGATTTTTGCCATTTCATTGCACAACTCAAAAACTTGGGGAACTCTTTGGAGAATGGTTTCACTAGTTTTTCGCAAATGCCGTGCAAGTTTACTTACCGACATCGATGATCTTGCATCCACCATAAAAACCGTAGGATAGATATCAACAAAACCTTGGAATCTCTCCCTGAGCCTTTGGATGGAAATTGCAGTTGTCTGCAGGACATTGGATTGTGGGGAAACTCTATCCCAGTGAGTGAGAACTATAGAGACATACGGGAGCATCGACTGTGATGATCCTCTTCTAGAGTTAGAAACTATGAACTTGATCCAATACAGGATATCATCTTCAATCTCATCAGGGCTCTTCAGTTCTTTGCTTGGATGATTTCGAAACAAACTGGATACTATCAGGAAGAAAGATGGACTTCTATAGCTTGGAAAAATGAGGTCATGTAGCTCAAAATTTTCATGTTGGCCACCAAAATTCCAGATTGAGATTTTTATGTCACCATCATATACAATCTTTATCTTGACATCGGCTTTTCGCATAATCTGCTCGACAGAAATCACCAGAGTTCTCATATGATCTGCATAAGGCAACTTCGTGTTCATGCTGTGGAAAATGGAGTTACACAGAGTGCTTTTTCCTGTATCAATACAAGTAGTTGAAATGTGAGAAATAATACTCATGCAACCAATCTGAAGTTACTCTATCAGTTAACAAAAATTGGTTAGCATGAAACTAGTAATTCTGCTCATAAGAACAGAAAGCTGGTCTGGTAATTCATCATACCTGCATATTCTTGCCCACAGAAGAAAATTCTGCAGCACCTGGGTGAAGTAAGTGGTAAATCAGTGCCAAAGTCATCCTCTGGCACAATGCTACCATTCTGTCCTAGCTTCTCGTAAATCTTGTCTGTCTTTCCAGAAATTTGCAGAGGAGTTCTAGCAAGATCAATTTCTTCGATCCATGGGTTAATCTGCAAGGTTTGCATGATGGTCTGCAACACCATATCCCCTTGAACACCTACACATCCCTCCAACGATATGCATCGTAAAGTTGCATTCCTTTCCAAGGCCCTGAAGATTTTTATGATATCATCTGGCTTCATACTCGAGTCACCAGTGATACTAAATCGAGTTACTGTCTGGTTTGTCTCCAACATTCTCAGTATTGCTATCAGACCATCTTTCCCTATTTTTGTTTTTCCACCCCCCAAAATCAATGACTTCAGAGTGGTATTTGCTTGCTTTTGCACTGGAGAGAATCTGCTTAATGGACACAGCAAGTGATCCACCCCAACTCCAGTAAACCAATTCTGATCTAGCTGCAAATTTTCTAACTTCTGGTTCACAAAAAGCCCAGCAGCTATGTAAACAACTGCCTTGTCTCGAAGGCAAGCTCTCGATAACTTGACATCCTTGAGGGTTTGGTTTTGTTCTAGGGATACTCTGAATTCCCTAGCCCACCTTGTTTTCAGCTTGATTCCCGTCATGTCTAAGGTCCTAACAGTGGTGTTCCATGCCAATGCACAGGCCACTCTCTGGGAACCTGAAGCATTGAGCTTATAGATCCTGAGGGTGTTGCTTTCAGGGGTGAACTCGACGACTTTGGAGCTCCTATCACTATTATCTCTACTCCATATGTGAACCTCCAGATTTCGATTCCTTGCGAGTATTGCAGAGATCAGTGGTGTTGCTGTAAAAGATTCCTTGTCAAACACAATCAGCAACTTGAGTGTTGGATTCACCTCAATCATTCTTGCAAGGTCTTCAGCTCCCTTGGAACCGACTGAGTCCTCCCATATCTGTAGTTCTTCCAGTGTATCATTTTTTGCCAATGCCAAGGAGAGAAACCTTGCACCAGTCGATTCGATATGACACTCCGAGAACACAGCTGCTTTAATTCCTCCATTCCTATCGAACACACCTGATAGTTCTCGCAAACCTTCTTTCTCAAACATGCATCTCTCGAGTTCAAGGTGTTTGATGCTCGAGTTGGTGGCGAGAAATGAACACAAAGTTTGCAGTTGCCTTTGCTCCCAGTGTACACCATGAAACGACAAGTTCATGAGGTTCTTCAGATTACCTCCTTGGGCGATCATCTCGTCCAATATCGCACAGAAAAACTGCACACCTTCTCTGTCTGTGGAGATGTTGATGCTCAGTGAGCTCTCTGTCAGCAGGGAAGTGCTTGAACTGGGCGTAGATTGGTAGAAGGAAACATTCTGCAGGGTGGTGTTAGCTGACCTGATTGTATGCAGAGCTGCATGGAGATTGCTGGTGCTTGTGCTGGTTGACATTGATTCCCGTGGACTAAGTGAAACCTTCGATGGATATGAAGTAAATAAGGAAGATCTAAACGGCTCAAGATTATATACCTTTCTTGAGTTCAACTCTATCTCACGTCTTGTTCTTAAAGACGCCTCTTTTGGACTTCTCCAAAAGAGATTGATCTGGTGTGGCCTAGCGATGCCGAAAGAAAAAGAACAAAAGAAAGCAGATTCTTGTTTCTTTTTTGAACTTGCTCTTATGGTTGAGCAAGGAATCGGATAACAAAGGCGAAAAAAAGTTGAATGCTGGTTGAAAAATCTGCTTACAAACTGGCGATTGAACGAACGACGCAGTCTCGTCGCTGCTCTCTTCGCGTCGCGGCATAAAAGGTAAGGATGTTTGAGAAGTTCTGAACAAAGAATTTCAAAGTTTAGAGAAAATTACTGCCATCAAATTGCAGAGATAATTTGTCCATCAAAGAAATTGAAAAGGGTACATGATTGTTTTTTAAAAATTACAGAGATAATTAACTTGATTAGAAGTTGTGGTGATACTATTAAAGAAAAGGAAAAAGTTGATAAAATTTTAAGGATTTTATCATAAAAATTTCAATATGTTGTTACTATTATTTCGGAATCTAAAGATTTATTTATACTCACTATGTACGAACTAATGAGTTCCCTTTAAGCTCATGAGAATAGAATGACTAGATATATAGAGGAACCATTAGAACAGGCTTTTCAATCTAAAATGAATGTGACAGAAAGAAAGAATGAAGATCGATCGAGATGACAAAAATATCAATATCAAAATTCTAATTCAATAGGTGAATCCAAAGGCAAAGATTGGAAGAAAAATTGGTCTAACAATAAAGATTTCAGAAGATGTCACCTATGCAAAATGAGCAATTATGAAAGCAAAGATTGTTGGTTTAGACAATGTAATAATTATGAAGACTTTGACCATCTTTACATTAATTGCCCGAAGAAACAGAAAAATCAAACCAACTACACTGAATATCATGAATCCTCAGAACAATTACTTTACTCTTGCAAGAGTACGCAAGAAGATCGAGATACATGGTACCTCAATAGTGGGTGCAGTCGTCATACGATAAGTATAAAGTCCAGTTTTGTCTATCTGGATGATTCATTTAAATCCAAAGAAGCTTGGAGATGAAAAGTATGTGAAGGCGGAAGGCAAAGGTGATATCATCATGAAACAAAGGGAGGTACTTCTAAACTTATCAAAGATGTGTTTTATATTCTTGAATTATCTCAAAATTTATTGAATATGGGTCAACTAGTAGAAATGGTTATATGCTCACATTTGATAAGGATAAATGTAAAATTATTAACAAGGAAAAAGGATCAAACAATAACTATAGTACCGATGAGATCAAATAGAGTGTTTTCAATGTATATATCTCATAAAGAAAATCTGATTTTAACATCTGAAGTCATAAATGATTCAATGCTTTGACATATGAGGCATGGACATATAAATTATAAGAGATTTAAATTGTTTAATACAAAGGCTATGATTATTGGGCTACCCTCTATTGACTTGAGGAAGAGTTTGTGAAAAATGTGTTTATGAAAAAATTCATAAAATGTCATTCTCTAAATTCTCATGGAGAGCTACAACTCCACTAGAATTATTGCATGCCGAAATTTATGGTTCAATCAAAATTTATTCCTTGAATAATAGAAGATATTTTTTTATTTGTTGATAATTATTCAAGGATGGTGTGGATATATTTTCTTGAGAAGAAATATGAAGTTTTCTCTAAATTTTTTCAATTTATGACTTATGTTGAAAGAGAAAGTGGTGGGTCATTAAAGGCTTGAGAACATATCAAGAAGGAAAATTTATTTCAAAGATATTCTAGAACTATTGAAAAGAAAAGGACATAACAAGACAACTTACTGTTCGACAAAGTCCTTAACAAAATGACATTGCAAAGCAAAAAAATCGCAGTATTGTGGAGATGGCTCGAAGCATTTGAAAGCCAAAGGTTTGCCAAACACTTATTGGGCAGAAGATGTTAATATAGTTGTATATCTTTTGAATAGATCTCCAACAAAGAATGTCCAACACATGACGCCCTATGAAACATGGTTCCAACGAAAACCAAACTTAAGATCTTTGGTTCTTTGGCTTATTATTATATTCATCCTTAGAATATAGAAAAGTTTGATGGGAAAGAAATAAATCTTCATTGGCCATAGTGATTATTCTAAAAACTACAGATTGTGTAATCCCAATACTCGACAGTTGATAATTTCAAGAGGTGTAATTTTTGATGAAGGAAATGCATGGGAATGGGGAGACAAAGAGTTGGATTCACATGCAACTCTTTCTCGTCCGTTGAATTCACATGCAACACCTTCTCAAGATAATGAAGTTACTCATTTAATTTCTCTAAATCAAGAAGCTCCAAATTTTTCATCATCAAGTCATGATCAATTGATTTCGAAAACAACTGACTCACCAACAAATATATGAAGCATGTGATGTTGCTTTTGCTATTAGTGATCATGAGCCCTAAAATTATGAGAATGTTGTTGGAGAAGAAGTTTGTGTATAAGTTATGAATGAAAAAATAAAGATGATTGAAAAAAATAACACTTGGTAACTCGTTAAAAAGTCACTATCCAAAGACATTATCGACTTAAAATGGGTCTTCAAGACTAAGTACAACGAAGATGACTCTCTATTCAAAAGCATAAAGCTCTCATTGTTGCTAAAGGTTATGTTCAACAACCTGAAACGACTTCGAGAAGATATTTGCACCGATTGTTCACATGAAAACTATTCATACATTTATGGTTCTTGCTACTTAACTCAAGTTGCTAATATATCAACTAGATGTTAAATCTACTTTTTTGAATGGAGAAATCGAAAAAGAATTATATATTCATCAACCACAAGGATATTCAATTACAAGTCAAGAAAATATAGTGTATCGACTTCAAAAAAAACTCTTTATGGGTTAAAGCAAGTCCACAAGCATGGAATAATAAAATTAATAATTATTTTCAAAAAAATAGATTCCAAAGAAGACAATATTAATTATTACAAAAATTCAAGAAATAGATTCCGAATTTTCCTAGATTCCGTTTTTTAATAATTACAAAAATTCAAATTCAAGAACCTCTTTTTAGGATTAATCGTATCCAAAGGTTACATCTACTCACCCAAAGGGTATTCAACCTCCTCACTTAGTATAAATATA
>JBBMKF010000040.1:4041666-4062704 GCA_037834155.1 Curcuma caesia | reverse complement strand
GAAAGCCGCGGCGACGGGCCGGCGGTGCCCTGCGACTCCAGGATGGCTGTAGAAGCTCCCGGCCTCCGCCGCCTCCCGGAGCTGCGCGCGCCTCAGCCGCTGGCGCTCCTTCTTGTGCGCGTTCTGGTGGCCGCCGAGCGCCTGCGAGTTGGCGAACTCGCGGAAGCAGTACTGGCACTCGTACCTCCTGCTCCCGCCGTCGGCCGCCGCAGACGTAGGGCTACCACTGCTCTCCGCCGGCGTCTCCTCGCCGGAGCCCTCCACGGCGCAGCTCTCCTTATCCGACACGTCGATCCCGAACAGCATAATCCTTGTGCTGGCCTTGATCTCCTCCATAAATCAAACCTCAATTCTTCTTCTGCCGATCGACGACTGCAAAGGGAATTAAAAAACAGAGGAAGAACTGGATTCAAGGCTGCCCGAGAGGTCGGAGTCGCCGCAGGGGGTTTTATAAGAGGATCGAAGCTAATTCCTTGCATGAACAGAGCGTCGAATCAACTGTTAATCAACAGCGCAGCATGAGGCAGGGACAGGGACGTCCCGAGAAAAGGGCACAGGTTGTACTGTAGTAGTGGAATTGGGAACACGTGTAATGCAAGAAAACATTGGAGGCGGCTTAGATTGCGTTTGTCGTGTATGACTTTTCTGTAGATTCTTGCTGATCTTTTGATTGGATTGAATGAAGGTCATAACGCATAGGCACAGCTGCGTGGAACTAACTCCCTTTACCTCAGGGTCAGATTGTCCTGTTTAGGGTTCCAATTCATACACGACTTAGAAGTCGTGGTTATCAGGTTGGGTGGTTTTGTTTTATTTTGTTTTTTTGATAATTCATATGTTCACTGCGGAAAGGGCATTGTTTCGATTTCACTGAGATTCGATTCTTATCCACTTCAGTAAATCCGTCCTCTGTAGTAACCAATTCAACTATGTCTCCAGAATATAAATTTGGAGTATAATTTATACACACTTAACTTATGATAATGCCCCACGATTATCTCTGAGGAGATAAATCATGAAGCTGCAACTGACCACTACGGGGGAAAGCATTGTCTCAGCTTCGTCGAGATTCAATTTTTGCCCACTTCAACAAGTTTATCTTGTAGTAACCAACTCAACCTCCGGAGGTGTAAATTTAGAGTACAATTTATACACACTTATAATAATGAAATTACGGCCAAATAGTAGAGTTGGCTATGAAATTGCGGCTGCATGGTCAAGTCGACTGCCTAATTGTGATTTTGCAAGTACCTCGACCGTGAGTTCATAGCTAACTTGGTCGCGATTCCATAGTTTCCTACCATGATTTTGCAATTGAGTGATTAAGAAGACCTCTAGAATATTTATTCCTATTGAAATTTAAACTCTAATTTTTTTTGGTTTTTTTAATTCACATAATGTATTTAGTCTTTTGAATTGATTAATCTTGAGATAATTGATTCAGTTTCATGAAAATTTGTCACTGACAATCAAGTAAATCGGGAAGTGCTCATAGAAGATGGTCTGGTAACTTAGCTTTTTTAGGTCAATTGTCCATTGAGAAAAATTTATCTGATAATTAATCATAGCTGAAGACTCAATTCTTTGATACCTGAAAACTATATAAACTTCTTGTCCTTCATAACCCCGGGTGCTATAAAGGTGATCTTATCTTGAAGTAGATTCACATTGACATATACTTGCAAACGATTCAATCACAAAAGGCAGATGGGTAAATCTTTTCGTATCTTTTTGGCTGTTATAAAATTCTTAAGACTTCTAGTACAAACTATAGCTAACTTCCTTTGCCGCCATAATTTCATACACATGTAGATTTTTTTTTTTAAAAAAAATATTATTCCATCCCATAGATATTGAAAGGTAGCTAATAGCTAATATACTATTACTCATGATTAATGATTCGAACTTAATCAACAAGTTTTCTAAATTTTATATTTAAAGACTATCCTAGCTATGTAGCTATTTGATTCCTAAGCTTTTTTTTATATATTAGGAAGATAACCTTCCTCTTTGATTCACGTACGAGTAAATTCAGAGCACAATTTATACGCGTTCAAAAGTTGATTTTCAAAATATTCATCTCTGGTGCCTTACTACTGTCCTGTACCCTCGAGGGCAAAAATTATTGTGAATTATTTCTTGATTTATGAGTGTCATTCTTGTAAGGGGCCTTGTTAATCTTCTTGTAAGAGTAACCATCCATGTATTGAATCATGATCATGTGAGTTATGTTGGCTTTTATATGATTCAAAATTATCTATTTTGATGACGAGAAGAGAGGGGGAACTAGAGTAGATTCTGTTTACACGAAGGTCACCGTTCAATTCACTTTTCATCGTTCTCGTACTTCATTTTCATAGTTTGCGTCCACAATTAGAGTTCCAACTATTGCTACCTAATTGTGTTTGTTTTTTCAAACCAATTGGATCATCTATCTATTTTGTCCCTGGCCCTACATCTTGAAGAATATAAACCCCCTTGAATCACAAATATATTATGGCTTTTCTTGTCGAAGTGGCTTCCACCAACTGGTATGAACATGTCGTAAAGACTTTACATGTTCTTAATCATGTCTTTTTTTAGGTGTAGATTGAATGAGATTTAAGATGACAACTTTCAAGATTGCTAGAATCTTGAGAAGGCCCACACTAAGTTTGTTAACTCAAAGATGATATCATCCAAGTACATCTAAGCAAATATTTAGCACATGGTTTTTAATTAACGATCGAAATTTAAGTGAAGAAACAAAATAAAGGGAGAATTCTTTATTGTCAAAATATGAAATAACATCACCAACTAGTCACTTGAAATATAAATTTATTTATAGTTCTAAAATTTTCTAAACCATGGACAAGAAATCCTCTTTAGAAGAGCACTCTCCTTCTAAAGACCATGTCTGATGAGAAATGCTCACTTTGTGTTTGATGTTATAGACCAACTAACCCACTTGGTCACGACCGTGTCAGGTGACATTGGTGCTCCATCGTTTGATGACGGTTTGTAGACCTACTAACTCACTTGTTCACGACCGTGTCAAGTGACATAGGTGCTCGATCGTTCGATGACTATGTTAGATGCTCACTTGTGTTTGATATTGTAGACCTACTGACTCACTTATTCGTGACCGTGTTAGATGACATTGGTGATCTATCGTTCGATGACGGTGTGACATGAACATTTGTGTTTGATATTGTAGACCTATTGACCCACTTGTATGTGACCGTGTCAAGTGACATGGGTGCTCCATCGTTTGTGTTTGATGTTGTAGTCCCACTGACCCACTTGTTCATGACGGTGTCCGGCGATGTCGGTGCTCCTTTGTTCAAGGAAACATCATCGTCTCCACTCTTGGCAACTTTGTGCCCCTCGATCTCGATGGCTCTCAGCTCGTCGAGCACCTCCTTTATGGACGGCCTCATGTTTCCATCGGCTTGCAGGCACCTGAAGGCCACCTCGGCCACCATGGCGATCATCTTCCTCGTCGCCTGATCGGATCGGAACCACAAGCCGCCGTCCACCAGCTGCTCGAGGTCACCCTTCTGGATCTTGGCCACCGCCATGCTCGACAAGTTGATCTCACTCCGATCCCTGGCCATGTCGACGGCGGGCTTCGACGATATGAGCTCGACCAGCATGACTCCGAAGCTGTAGACGTCGCTCTTGCTGGTGAGCTGGTAGCACCGGTGGTACTCGGGGTCCAAGTAGCCCGGCGTTCCCTGCGGAGCCGTCGAGACGTGCGTCGCGTCCTCGGGGAAGAGCCTCGAGAGCCCGAAATCGGCAACCTTGACGCGGAAGCTGCCGTCGAGCAGGACGTTGCAGGTCTTGACGTCGCGGTGGATGATCGGAGGGTTGACGGCGTGGAGGTAGGCGAGGGCGTCCGCGGTCTCGATGGCGATGCCCAGGCGCACCGGCCACGTGAGGACTCCCTCCCCGGCGCGCCGCCCGTGAAGGTGATCCGCCACCGTCCCGTTCGGCACGAACTCGTACACCAGCAGGAGCCCCCGGCTGCGGGGCGACGTGCAGCCGTAAAGGCTGACGAGGTTCTGGTGCCGGAGACGCGACAGGATCTCGATCTCGTTCACGAACTGCTCCAGCCGCCGGCAGTTGTTCTCGTAGAGCCGCTTGACGGCGATGGTGCGTCCATCTCGAAGCTTCCCTGCACACCCCAAGCCATTTGAGTGAGCGAGCGAAATCGTTCGTTCTCAAACTTCACTACCTTTGTAGACTGTGCCGAAGCCGCCATTGCCGAGCTCATTCGAGGGATCGAATCGGTTCGTCGCCTGCAGCAGTTCGTCGTAGGAGAAGAGATGGGTCTGTAGGCGAGCAGCGTTGAGCTCAGGATCCTTCAGATACGGCTCAAAAGAGGCATTTCGAACGAGAAATTTGGAGGTTGGGGAAAGCATTCTGTTCTTCCTCCGCTTCAACCACAGCAAACAAGCGCAAACTAGAACCAAAACGCCGGCCGCCGCCACAGAACCTGCTCGCCATTGAGATCTAAGAACACGCAGAATTGCAGAAATTGATCTGTTCACAGATCATTGGAAGAGATCTTACCGATTACAATCTTCACCCTCTTGTGACCAGATCTTCCTGCAGTGCAGGAATACAAATCAGTTCATCGAAACCATAGCAATTAGGAATTTTCTGAGATCTATCATATGAAAGTCAGAATGATCGTGAGGATGAGTTATCCGTTGACTTTATGATTTGTGGTATTGCTGTGAATCGAGATTCTTGAATGGCCGCACGCATGAACAGATCACAAGTTCCAGTTTGAAAAGCATAATAAGTGAATTAAAGAAGATCGAACCTTTCGAGCACGTCGGAAATCCCTGTCCATAGGAGCAGTAGCAGGTGTCGTTGTTGGTCGGAGAGACGCTGTTGAACCCGCAGACGCCGCCTGAGTTTATGCAATCGCTGCACCACCCCCTCCCCGCCGTCCAACGCACCGAGAACCCATCCGCCACCGCGCCCCCGAAGCTCAGGTTCCCCATCGCCAGCCTGTCCGCCGCCTCCTGGTGCATCGGCACCAGCACGGTCGAGTTGCACCGGATCCCCGCCGACACGCCCTCTCTGAGCGCGTAGTACCCGCGGCGTCCGGCGGCGGCACCACTCGAGCAATTGATCGCCTCGAACCCCCCCGGGACGGCACCGCAGTCGGAGAACACCGTGGTGTTGCGATCGCGATCGCTGCAGCCGTACAGGTTCGAGGCGATGCTGGCGTTCTCGGTCGGCAGATGGCAGCTCTTCGACAAGAGAGCTCGGTCGACGACGTCGATCAGGTGGTTCACATAGTCCACGTGCTCCACCTGGTAGCTCTTGCCGTTGATGTTGATCATGACGAAAGACTTCTCCTTGTCGCACCAGAGGAAGTACCCCGGGTAGCCGCAGTAGTTGGGACGCCCATCGACGTGAAACGGATAGCTGACGTCGAGCTTCTTGCCGCCGCAGGTGTACGAGAAAGCAGCACAATTCGCATACCTGTAGTAGGAAGAAGACGCCATGGACGACGACAGACTGAAGATCAATACAAAGATCACTGCAGCAGGAGACTCCATCGACTTCAATTTTTCCGGTGAAACGAGCTTCCCTGTTTAGATTGGTCTTTTATTGCGGCAGGAGGCACTTTGGGTGTCCTTTTCCTCGCAACTTTGACCATCAGCGACAATGGCGATCGATCGGTTTAGAAATTCAAAAGCACGAAGTAGATCGGCAGCTTTTTTTTTCCCAATTGCAGGACGCGTAGATCGGCAAAAGGGAAGCTTTTGGAGTGCAAAGTGGCCACGCGTACGACACATTGCAAAGCTCTCCAATATCATAAAGGAAGTGAAGAAAATAATGATGAAGAAGATGAAGTTCTACCGAAACTTTAAGTACCATCAAGTCTCTCTTAAGCTTTTCACAGACTTGATGAGGACTTCTTGACATTGCTAATTAAAGCAATTTCTTTCAGGCTTAAATTTGAAGGCATCCCTCACTTTGTCTTAGCGTTCAAACTATCACCTAAACTTAAGACATTATTTTCCATCTTCATATATAATGAATGTTCCAATCAGAGAACGAGGGTGAGTTAAATCCTTGACAAATCACCCACCATTGACTTTCATAATGAGTCAGCATCAGTTTTGCAACGTGGAGTCGGTTAAAGGAATTGACTATCATAGAGTTAGTCGTTAAGAAGTCGGCCATCAAGGAATCAACTATTAGGAAGTCAGTTGCCTTTGCAAATTAGACCCAACAAGAGGTTAGAAAGAGATTAAGGTGCACTTTGAAATTGCCCCTCCGACATTTAAGTCCGAATAAAACGGAGAAATAAATGGAGAGTATGGAAATGTTATTGTGATATCAAAAAATGCATACCTTCGATTGAGCGTCAGTATTAGCTCTGCAACATGGAGTTGACTATAGGAATATAATTGGCTGCCAGAGAGTCAGTCGTCAAAAGGTCGGCCATCAAGGGAATCAACTATCAAGAAATCAGTCACCTTTAATAAGAGGTTAGAAGGGGGTAAGGCATCCCCGGGGCCATGGTGCCACGATAGAACATCCAGATTGTAACCAAGACATCTGCGGTTCGATCCCTAGCTACGGTGTATTTGTAGGAATTTTTCTTCAAATGAGGATCGCAATCAAAGGATGTTGGACGTCTGGGTTGGTCGCTACGTGCGCTTCTGGTGGTCGGTGGAAAACTTCCGTGGGATCGGATCGGTCACCCCAGGGATTAAGTCCATGAGACTGACTGGAATTATCAATTTTTTTTAGAAGAGGGTAAGGCATACCTTGGAGTTGTCACTCCGACGTTCAAATCAGAGTAGTACGGAGAAATAAATGGAGAGTATGAAAATATTATTGTGATATCAGAGATTGCATATCTTCGATTAAAGAAGTAAAATACTTTTATAGAGAAGAAAGAATCCGTCTCTTCATTAATTGAAGTCTTTTTACTTCAATGAGTATGTTTCTTTATTAAACTCCATAGTGGCTAAGGCTTGTTAGATAAACTCTAACAGTCGAGACATTTCATATGCAAGGAACAACCGCATCCCTTACATTTTTAATTGTGATTTGGAATAAGTAACCGGTAACCATCTCTTTGCTTTATATGTGTAATTGTCTGTAACTGACATAACTTTTCATTTGACCTTTTATATCTGATGTGGGAGATAATTGTATTGATAGCTTAACCACTTAACTAACACAACCTTTCATTCTATCAATTCGATTGTTATTATCTTTCCAAACCGAGTTGTTTGTTCGTTGACTAAGATGAACTCCTTTATGTCTCAATAAGTAGTACGTGAACTTTGATGAGTTAGCTTTATGAATACTGAGTCCCTGTAGCATAAAATGAATATTTTAATTTGGCCCTGCTCTTGTCGGATGTTTTGAGTCCTTTTTTATAATGAATATGTGTTATAAGAAGATTATCTGACTTCTTTCTGTAATGGATCTGAATTGTTGGAATACGATCCGACTTCAGTAACAGATTTGAATTGTTGAAAGATGGCTTCTTTCTGTTTTGATAAAAAAAATATCATATATAATATACTTTGACAAGTTAAGGTTTTTACGTGGCAGAAATATTGACATTCTAACTCCTTTCGTAAAAGGTGGAATTCGTCATCCCAGCGACCCCACACGTTTGATCCTACGACCATTTATGAGAAGGTAAATCAAGAAATTGCAGTTGGTTATGATGGAGGAGAGCGTTATCTCGCATTCATCGAGATTTGACCCTTGTCTACTTCAGCAACTATGTTCCGTCATAACTAACTCAACTATGCTCCGGGGGTGACATTCTAACCCCTGAACCATATGATCAATCCTCTAATGTGGTAAAAATCTAAGAGAACTTTGTCTTGTTGGATTTTATTTCTATGTAAGGTGGGCTTACATGTGAAGGATGTAACACACGAACTTGCCATTACAGATAAACCTAATAAGGTGATCTAATGCATGTATTTATTATGAATTTGATTTATTAGGTGTGGATAGATGTGTGTAAAAAATTGTTAATCCGCTTTTTCATTATTATCTACGGACTAATAATAACGAATTCAAATTCTAAAATTATATATAAAAGGTTATGATCTCAGTAAGGTAAGGATGATCTTGATTCTCTTTTTCATTCCATCTGGAAAGGAGATATAGTAGCCCTCACCTTAATCCTTACGAAAGACCAAACCTTCGCTTATTGTTCTTTCTTTTTACATTTCAGATTCAGATTTACAATTTTATTTTGCTTCTGCACTTTATTATTTTTCACAATTTTATTGTATATCCACAGGATCCTACATTAAAATCGTATAAATCGTGTGTATATATATATACCTACACAAATTCAATATCCTGTGCTGTGTTTATGCGTGTTAGATGTGCGATAGAAGAGTTCAGGCATTCGAATCACTTTCAAACGTTCGAAATAAAAACAATAGTATTTTTATTTTTTTTATTATTTTATATTTATTTTTTTATTCACAGTTAAATTATTTAATATTTTCTCTTTATGATTTAAAAGTTGGATTATAATGTTAAAATAAAAAAATTCTCAAAATAAAAAAAAAAATTAAGTGCTAATGGGTATGTGTCTGATTGTTATACTATACTCTTTACTCCGTATATTCCGTAAATAATTTTAAAAAAAATATTTTAAATATTATTTATATTTAATATTATAATTTAATTTTTAAATTTTAAATAGTTTAACGGTAAATATTAATAATAATAAAATCTTATAGACGCGCAATCGAGTGTCACGTTTGAGAGAGAGAGAGAGGAATACAATTCTACAATGTCTCATTTTTATTGCTGAAGGAGACAATCATTTTCAGAAAGAGACTTTGGGAGAAGGGAATTGTCCACTCTGATGCTTAATATTGAAATTTGTGCAGATTGAGATCCATTATTTCAAAACATCCAAGTCAAGCTTCTTAATTACTTTTTGTTTCTATCAAACAATTCCAAGGCATTATTGGCATCTGGAATTTTCAGACTGGTAGAATGAACAATTCTATCCAAACGAAACTCTTTCTATTTATCTATGTTCAGTAATTAAGAACAGAATAGATAAGATTTGACTGAAGACTAACTACTCTCGTGTGAGATATGAAACATGAAAACAAAGAAAAATGCTGGAAATATACAGATAAATAATTTTGTTTTTCTTTCTTACTTTCTTAGGCTGAATCTGGAGATGGCTTTCTAGTTTTTGGATTTGGTTGCAGTGACTGTTGTTCGTTTGTAATCTTGTATCTAGATCTTCTAGATCATAATTTGAAGCATTCAAGGATCATCACTGTCTGCTTGTGCCAAAGTTGCTGTCAGATATAATATACACGGTGGAATTTGAATGCCCGTGATCAGAGTATTCCCGACATGACTCTTCCAATATTTGTTATTAGGTGAAACTCGTAATAATTTAATTTCTGACTCATCAGACATCGTTTAGTGTATTTATAATAATTTTTGGATTTTAAGATTTAAAGGTATTTTTGTCCTTTGTAAGTTAAGGGTCTATTTAAATGTCTATTTAGTTATTTTGAGATAGTTTTGCTGATTAATAATATTTTCATCACCTTCTTTTAGAATCGATGAGTATTTTTTTAATTTCTTGTATTCTTTGATAGAATAAATAAATTTTAGAATATTACTTTTGATATTCGCGTGTAAATCAACGGATTCAATAACTTCTGTAATGTCAGAAATATAGAAAAATAATAGAATAGAAAGGAGATGATCTTGTGGAATTAGCATACCGTCTCTAAATTATTGCCTTTTTTGTAACTTTTACCACCTAATGATGCTCATTATGATACACCATTATTATTTTTCCGTTTAACACCGGCCCCTCCCCCAAAGATCTTCATCCGTAACCGTTAACGTTCGCCATTGATTGTATTTATCGCCTATTCCTTCCTTCGTTCTTCTACTCGAGCACTAGTCTTCAAAGACGATCATCATTTGGTTCAGAGGCCAATTCCTTAGCACTAACTTTGAAGCTGAGCACTTATATGACTATGTTCCTGCTTCTTGAAGATTAGATTCCAAGGTCGAGCACTATACGCTTCCGAACTCGTTTCCCGAACACTATATTTTAGGATCGAGCATTATACGATTCCGAATCCAATTCTCGAGCATCTCCTATTCACTCACGAACCTATTTACCAAACATGGTTTCCCAAGCTCAATTTCTCCCGAGCACCTCATATTTCAAACTTTTTTATCATAGAATAAAAAAAAAAAGAGAGTTGTCCTTGGGACATGGTTGAGTTGGTTACTATATGATAGATTTGTTAAAGTGGACAAGGGTTGAATTTTGACGAAACTAAGATAATGCCCTCTCCTGTAGTGGTCAACTGTAACTTTTTGATTTACCTTTTCATAGATGGTCATAGAATCGATCGTGTAAAATTATTAGGGTGACAGATTTTTTTTTTCGGCTAAAGAAAGAAAGAAAAAAAAAAGAGTTGACTTCTAAACTTAATTAATTACACATATTTTGTTACCTTCTGAATCCAAGAAGACTTTTGATCACAGTAGATCGAGGGCACCCTTGCCCGGACGGACTGCGTTATTTCTTGCTTCCCTTCCCTACACCTAACTTGGGGCCGTAGGCCAAAAGTCTTCCTTCTACATCTACAACTAATTTCAAAGTCAAAGCCGGATCTTAGACGAATAACATAAGCACGTGAACAGGAATGGAAAAAAAAAGTCAAAGTGATGCAGGAGGTGGAACCTTGCTGCCATGCACGAGAAGTAGAATTCGAAGCCAATCGAGTGCATTAGCCATCACATGTGCCTTTCGAACAGCCGTTGACTTCGGATCATATGAACTCGTTGAATTTTCTACATCGGTGGCCATGTGATTCAGTATCTTAATAATCAACATGTTGCATATTAATGTTAAATCCGATGGAATCTATATATATATCTCCACAATGATACGATATTGTCCACTTTGGGTCCACGTCCTCATAATTTTGTTTTTGGACAATACCCAAAAGGCCTCGTATCAATGAGATATTTTTCATCTTATAACCCCAGAATCTTTTCCATATATTTCCAATGTGGGACTTTGATTGTTATCCCAACAATTAACTCCCAGGATATAGATGAGTTGGTTACGATGGAATAGAGTTATTGAAATGGACAAGAATTGAATTTCGATAAAACTGAGGTAATGTCTTTCTCTGTCGTACCAACTACAGTTTTTCAATTTACTTCATCATAGCTGAGTTGGTTACGACGCAGCAGACTTGCAGAAGAAGGCAAGAGTTCGAATCCTGACAAAGTCAGGCAATACCCTCCTGCGTCGTGACCAACTGCAGTTTCTCGATTTATCTCCTCACAAATGGTCGTGGGGCGGATCGTGTGGGGCCACTAAGGTGACGGATTCCACCTTTTTGCAGAAGAGATCTACATCTCAAGTGACGTGGCAGGATTGTCAAGAGAGGACCTGGTTGACACAAAGTCAGGTCAGTCAAAGTCGTTGCCGAACTAAAGTCAAAATAAGACGACTTGAAACTGCAGATCTCCCAACTGAATGCAAGCTTGACTGGGCCAACTCATTGTTGAGCTCAACTTGAGTTAGCCCGACTCAGGGTGAAGCTCGGGTCGACCCATGTATGTAAGATCAAGCCTGAAGTAGGTCAGTAGATCACGAAGAAGAATCACATGACCAACAGCTGATTTAGTTTAAGTCCGATGGAAGATTTGGTTGGAGGATGAGTGGCAGACGTAAACACATCCTCAAGAAGTCGGAGGACGTGACAGAGCCATGTGGCAAGATCATTGGAGGGATTTTGTTAAGATTCTCTTTGACCTCCATTCTAACTCTTGTCGGTGTTTCTAGCTTTCCAAGATCATCACCAATGCGGAGGCCCTTCAATGAAGTCAGAGCCCTCGGTCGAAACTAGGTCTACTCTCACCAAGGGCTTGAGAGCCTCTTTGTTGCTCACTCGATAGCCGACCATACATCGATCGACTTGACATCGACTTACTCGATAACAACTGACCCAACAGCAACCGACCCAACAATAACTGATTCCGACCGACATCAACGGGTAAGGAGGATTCGATCCGGACACGCAAAAGTAATCAGGGCATCCCTTGATCTTAGCTGAATCAATACAAAAACAAACAAAGATCAACAAACTCATTGTGACAGTGAAACATGATAAAAATTTCAACTCCGGCATAGCCAAAGATGATAAAAGATCATCAAAACAGCCACAATAACATATGGATATTCAAGTTTTTTTTATAATTCAAATGCCTAGATTATTACCTACTCAATTAATTTTAAAGGTGGATGATCCTTCTTTGATTTACCTATCAAATAAATTTGAAAGTACAAATGACTTTCTTATCCAATCAAAGTCTTAAATGATTTTATTTCGAGTAAAAGATATTTAAGTTTTAAAAGAACAAAGATGACTGTTTGTTATGGGCGTAAGGGAGCGGGGCACAGTTCGTCGAGTCCAAGAGCAACCTATCGCACCGCTTAGTCAAGCCCATCGAACCGACTCCCCGACTCCTTATCCTCATTTGAAGTCAGATTCAATCTCCCCTCTCTCAGACGCCTGCCGAATCCTTTGTGTCGGCGCGGGAACCTAATCGAATCCGCAACGAAGTAGGCTCCCTCAGGACGACGCGGTTTCACACAGGCATCTCCTACCGAGACACTCCGGATATCCTGGCATCTCTAACCCCAAGCTGAGTCTTGCGGACTGAACTGGAAGAATCAGGAAAGACCCGACGAACGACAGTACTTCATCGAGGGCGCCGTAACCGGATCTAGGCTCGTCCCCTCAAGTACTCAACATCGAATCTTCTCACAGTATTTAGCGAGCCGATAGTAGATCCGAGCCGAATCAATCCGTTCGAACATAAGGCCCGCCAACCTTATCATTCCGCCCCGGCACCTAGGCCCCGAGCTGAATCGATCCATTCGGATATAAGGCCCGTTAGCCTTACCTGCCCGCTCCGGCTCTATACGGGCTTCTCCTTTTCCAAATACCACTTCCCCATCACGCGGTTGTGAATGTTCTCCTGCCGTCCCTGCAACTCATCATGGCAAGGCGCGTGTGTGATATGACCCCCCTCTTTAATACAGGTCAGCGATGGGACATATACGTTGACTATACCCTGCGTACTGACACATTCATAACGGTGATGAGACTTTAGTCATATCTATGATATGACATAACATCTTCGATTTATATAAAAGGTGAGCCTTACACTGGAAAAGGTATGCAATCACTGACACACACTTTCTCTTTTCGCTCTGAATCTCCTCCTCCTTCTCAGAGGCTAACTTAAGCATCGGAGTGGTCGTGCCGGGGTGACCCCTAGTCTTCCTACTCACGTTTCTTGTGCTCGCAGGACCCAGGACCTCTCCACCTGTGTCTTCACCCTAGCTAGTTCAAGTGGGGTGCTGAAGAAGAAGCTGCTCACTCAGAAGCGGATCTCAACAGGAATACCGTTTTTTACATGAAAGAAAAGATAACTAAAATTTTAGATCGCTGCATAATAAGGATTTTCAAAGTATCATGATTTGATTCTCTAATAAGACATATATTAACGTTGAATTTAATAGAAAATGTGAATTGGATGGCCACAGGCCAAACTATCAATGAACAGAAACAGTCCATGAGTTTATCTTTACAAATATTGTATTAATTTGACATTGGATGACCTTAGAGAGATAGTGAAAATGATGGAAGTCGACTGTTAACAATTTAACACTGTGCTTCTATGATTTATCCTTGGAGATTAATGAAAAACTTCTGTGAAACTAAATCGATCACCTCTAATTTATTTATTTATTATTTTATTTTTTATTAATTTAAATATTCAACTCGTGCCGATTAATATTTGGCTACCTTCTTAGTGAAATTGGAGGGAGGAGAGCAAAGGGGGAGGGAAAGAGATGGCTGAGGCTGCCCGGCCGAAATAAACAAAAATGTACTATATCAATTTAACTATAGTGATGCATTTTATTGCCATTAAATTTATTCAATTATTTGGCTCTATCTATTTTATTTTACATTAAAAAATTATTAAACAAGCCTTATTAAACGATTCGGATTTTTAAAAGATTTTATATATTATAAGTTTTAATATCTATACATATATAGATAGATTCACATTTTCATTAGTAACCATTTATTATTATATAACTCTTCTTTAACGTTCATAAATTCTTTTGACATTTTACAGTTTTCTTGTCGTTGTCTTTTATTATTATTGTAAGTATTCAAACTGGTATATTGGAGGTAAACCTATTATGCTTTGATCAGTGAATGCCTACGACTCCATGGCCCAATGGATAAGGCGCTGGTCTACGGAACCAGAGATTCTGGGTTCGATCCCCAGTGGAGTCGTTGTATAATTATTATTACTAATTTTTTTGATGTTCGAAATTACTTTTTTAAATAAACCTTGAATTTAAAAGGGCATTTCCTGGAATTAAATCCAAAACGACAAGTCAAGAACGAACGAGAAGGCAAAGTAGCGTACGTTTTGTTTATAATTATCCTATTTTTAATGCGATTAATTTAATGCATCGACGTAAGTGCGAAATTAATCAACTAATAATTACTATTAATCCAATCGCCCCCAATTATTCCGCCGAATATTCTATCCGGCCGTCCAGTATTTGTAGCCATGCGGACTCTCCGATGATGGACGTACTCCAGTCTATCACCCTCGATCGGAGGCCACAAGGGACGAGGTGCGAAGAGGGCGATCGAGGAGGAACAGGAACGAGATTGAAATGAGTCCCCTCTGTAAGCTCTGATTTCCTTTTTAATTATTTGTTTGACGATATTTCTGCCATTTTTTTCCTTTCAAATTGTTCGCTGTTGAATTTGCAAGGTAGTTAAAAAAGAATCGGGCTGAAAGATTTTTCTTTGCTAGGGTTTCAAATGGCAAATAAGAATAGTTGAGATTCTTTTGTGTTTTTGCCTCGAAATGCTTACTGATGGAATTAGGCGATGTGGATTAGGATGCCTTGTGTTTGTATTTTCTCATATTGGCAGTCGTTATACATGATCAAAGTTATACCTTTTTTTTTTCCGACAAGAAGAAGATTTATACATTCTCAACGTTCTATAGGGGTTACCAGTATGATTTTCTTCTCCTTGTTCATGGGGTCTCACGGCAGGCCACTGTATCCGCTACCAAGCAAGCAACAGCACAAAGAGAAAAAGCCCTTGCAGACATCGAGGCCTTATAACATTGCTCATCGTGGATCGAATGGAGAGATTCCTGAAGAAACAGCTGCTGCTTATATGGTAACTACTATCCAACTTAAGCTGATGGAATGTGATATCTTAAGTTACAGGACGTATCTAAAGAGCATTCACGAAGTTTTCAGCATCCTCACTGCTGTAAGAACTTTTAGAAAGATTTACTAAAGGATCTAATGTAGCAAAATACATAGACTATTTGCTATAACGCAATCCAAGCGTCCACACTCATACTGGTATACTGAATTTAAATGCTTATCTTGATGCCAGGTAGTGGGATCCTTCTTGAACTACGTGATTTTTGTTCTATAGGACATGCTTGTTTGTTTTGAAGAACTACTTATTTAGAGTGCTATGGCATTTCCTTGGGCAGTCTTATTTGGGATATTGAGAGACTGGATCAAGCAAATAACTAACTAGATGTGGTGTTTCCTAGCTATGTCACCAAGTATCGGAATTTATCCTTTCTACTTTATTTATTTTTTACTTTTTTAGTGAAGCAGATATTTGAGTAAAAACAAAGGCTACATCATGTAAATGTATGGCCAATCTATTTGTCAGTGTAGACAACTATAGACAACAAAATACTTGGTTCTTTTTGTAAACACATGTAGCTCAAAGATTCTGAGAAATTTCTCTACAACAAAATAGTGAAATTCATTTATTCTGGAAACCAAATGTAGCTAAAAGATGCTAAACAACCAAATGAAATTTCCTACAGATATAATTGCAGTAGGTGGTTAATCTGAAATTAGTTAGATAGAATATAAGATTCATGTAGCTAGACTCAAGTGGTAGGAAACACTAATTTTTTTGTAATAGATGTTCAGTTGATTAATTTGAGTTCACCAACATTTTGGTTTATGAGTGACTTTTACTTGCAGAGAGCTATTGAAGAAGGCGCTGACTTCATAGAATCAGATATTCTTGCAACAAAAGATGGTCAATTGATATGCTTTCATGATGTAACACTTGATGCTACAACTGATATTGTCAAACATAAAAAATTTGCCAATCGCAAAAGAACCTATGAAGTTGAAGGGTCTAATATGACTGGGTATTTTGTGGGCAAGTTTTCCTGCCTTTCTTCTGCTTTGTTTTTCTTACAAGTTTATTGTCTGCATATAATAACATTTGGCTTTTTGAATTTAGTGTGTTAAATGTTGTCAGAAATCATTTGTGATGAACCTTTTATATGTTATGCTTTGCCCTTTAAGTACTTTGGTTAAAAGTTGCTTAGACTATATGCTAGTGTATGATACTCTTTGCAGAGATCTTATTGAACTTAGTGAAATACTGAAGTAACTCTGGTCTTATATTATTATTATTATCATTGTTATTGTTGTTATTGTTGTTATTGTTATTATTATTATTTTTCTTGTCACATGAAGCATATCAACATCTGACATTATCTTTTTGGCTTATTTGCAGTGGATTTCACCCTTGCTGAACTTAAATCACTTGGGGTGAAACAGAGGTTTTCATTCCGAGATCAACAATACAATGGTATACTAACCAGATTATTATGGGTTACAGATGTTTTCTTTTGTCACATCTGTTATACTTAAAATTATTTTGATTATGTTTGCCAGGAAAGTTCTCAATTATCACATTTGAAGAATTTATTGCCATCGCATTGGATGCCAATAGAATTGTTGGGATCTACCCTGAGATAAAGGATCCAGTTTTCATAAACCAGCGGGTCAGTATATATTAACTGTGTTAAGAATTCAATTACTGTCACAAAGTACAATTTTCCATGGTGCCTTATTTCATTCACATTTGATTTTCAGCTGAATTGATTGCGTTTTATTAGAGCATTACTTATACGTACTTCTGAAATCAGCTGTCACAATTATTTTGATATCCATCCAACAACTTGATAGGTCAAATGGGCCAATGGAAAGAAATTCGAGGACAAGTTTGTAGAGACACTACAGAAGTATGGATATAGTGGTGCATACATGTCAACTGAATGGCTAAAACAACCAGTGTTTATTCAATCTTTTGCCCCAACTTCTCTTGTATACATTTCAAACCTGACGGACTCTCCAAAAGTATTCTTGATTGATGATTTTGACATACGTACACAAGATACAAATCAGGTTTACTTCTGTCTGAATAAGGACTCATTTATCTATTGATCTAATTTGTTCATATTAAAATAAAGACAATATCTTGGATTCTTCTTCTGGGCACAGCCTAATCCTTTTGTGTTTTTTGCAGTCATTCTGGGAAATTACTTCTGACAGCTATCTTGAGTATATCAAAAACTTTGTGATTGGTATTGGACCTTGGAAAGACACAATTGTACCTACGAAAAAAAATTATTTGACTACACCAACTGATCTTGTCGATAGAGCCCATGCACACAACCTTCAGGTATAAATTTGTGTTCCTTCTCTGGCCTACCATCGATTTTTACTTTTCAATGACATTTTATTGCCAGTGTTATGCTTGAAATTTGCTTGTTTGATTCCTTTTCTTTGATATAGTATTTTGTTGAAGAACTGGATTTGTGTTTATTTAGATGATTTGTAGCTAAAAAAAATCATAATTTTGTTGTTATCGTCTTGTTATAGGTACATACATACACCTACAGGAACGAAAACTCTTACTTGCATTTCGATTTCCATCAAGATCCTTACGCTGAATATGACTACTGGATCAACAAGATTGGAGTGGATGGATTGTTTACTGACTTCACTGGGAGTCTCCATCAGTATCAAGAGTGGGCGCAGGCATCTGCAACAAATGAAGCGAGTGCTCTTGGTTTATTGCATAAGATTGCACTTATGATCTCCTTGTTCGAAGGAGAAGCATGAACATACATCATCCTGTCTATGCCAAGCTCCCTTACCGATTGCCTTGAAAGTAAATCCAGGATGTTTGTAAAACAATGCTGTAAAAATGACTTATCGATTTGTCTGAATTTTTCAGCAAAAGCCATCTCTCTAAATGAAACTTGAGTTGATATTCTTATTACATTTTTCAGTTAATTCTCTCCTCCCTTACATTAGTGAGCAAGGTTGGTGGCTTGAACACTAATGAGTTTGATCTGTTAACAATTTATGAATAAATTTATTTATTAACTTATATAAATTAATTATTAAAAATAGTATATATGAAAAATATTCTTGAACAATTTTATAAATTTTTTATGTTCTTTTTAAATTTAGTATTCAATTGATGAAAATTATTAATACTGATTTTAAAGAGAAAAAGTAGTAATCCATCATTTAAATGCCAGGAAATAAGTTTAAAAAAAAAAGATTTCTACTAAAATTATTTTAAAATATTTTAAATTCTAGAAAAAGTTAAAAGATATTATTTTTATATACAAAACCCTGAGTAATTCTTAAACTACCTTTTAAAATTTAATAACTTTAAAAAATAATTTATTGAATAATTAAATCTTAAATATTTTCATTTTTTTAGTTTACTGTTAAATACTTTTATTTAAAATTAAAATACCTATTTTATTCTAGAAATTTAAATAAAATTTAAAGGACATATTTGAGGCCGAACCGCTGGGGTTTGTAAAACTCCGGGTCGCGGTTCCCCTCCTCTCTCCTCCACCCGGCGATTAAGCGGTTCCCTCAGAGAGCACTCGAGCGGCGGCGTCGCTTTCCCTCGTGCCGCCGTATGTGATAGGATCCCCGACCGCGCGCCTCTCCTCTCCGACGAAAGGGGCGACGGGGCTGTCTGCTACTGACGCTTCCTGCTGCCTTCTTTCAAGCTGTGTTCCCGTCTCTTCTCGTCATCGCATCGCTTGACACTTGCTCTAAGCCCTCACGTAATATATCTTCTACTTCTCAATCCAACCCTCCTGAAGAAGAGGTAAAAAGTTATTTTTTGATGTTACGGAATAGATGGGGAAGAGGAAACGAAGCAATGACTCCAATGAGGAGAAGATCGATGTTGGGCACTGCCCTTCCACCATCTTCGTCTCCAATCTCCCCTATTCGTTCAAGTCCTCTGAGGTAATTTTAAAACTTTTATTTTTCCTGTCGTTTGGTTTGATTGTTTCCTCAGTTATTTATTTGGTTTATCTTTTCTTCCTTCATAGCTGGAAGCATTATTCGGTGAAGTTGGACCCGTAAGACGCTGCTTTATGGTCACTTCAAAAGGTAAGTCGTGTATATACACATTGCACGCCATTAGTAGTAGTTGTTGTTTGTTCAGTTTTTCTATGGATGCTTTAGTCTGCAATCAAAGGAATGAAGTGGTAAACATGTTAATTGAGATTAATGGATAAGAGTTTTTGCGGTGTAATAAATTATGAGGTACATCTTGGTGTTGGCTAGTTTAAGTTTGTGAACCTGAATTAGTACATATGATATTTGTTTTTTCACTCGGCTATGGTTTTATGTTAACTATTGCTAGTATGAGGTCATTCATCTTCTTCTAAAAATAGTTTGCTTCCTCTTTTGCAGGATCAGAAGAGAGTCTGGGGTTTGGTTTTGTCCAATTGTAAGTTTGACTAAAAAAATCTTTTACCAAATTGGCAGTTAATCTTGTGTTGAAATAATGAACCAAAATGGCTCGATCATACTCTCTTGCTGATTGTGTTAGTGCCTCTATGTGTTGTTTGTTTGATTTCCCTTTCTTTTTTATTTGTTGTAATGATGGTGTTTCCATGTTGATGTTGTCATTGTATGCAACGCTATTGACTACTTTTTCCTAAACCTTGAAAAGACTTACTGGAAGGAATTAACACAACATTTACTATGTAGCTGAATAATGGCCCAAAGCATAGTCGGGATGAGCTAGAAGTTTTGGTCTTATTTGAAATCAATGATCTAAGAACTTGAAAGTTCCAGGTTTTGGATCATATGAGGTATGGTAAACTAATGGTTCCATCTTTGAAAGATGCACATTCTAAATACTGGAGCATGACACTATGATTTCTAGAAATTCACAACTTGAGACCAACTCTTTTTGCATATGTTCCCTTCAATTGAATATTTTAGGATGATTTTTTTTAAAGTTTGGGAAAGAGAACATACATTGTCTTACATAATATTGTGATAAAGCCCTAAACCTAGAACTACTAATGTGTGACTAAACTCATTACGCCTAATAACTCTTTAGTTCTAATTCTCTTTTACCTCAAGCCTAAGACAGATACTAGTTGTGTCTGACTTGTTACCTACATAAAGAGTTAAACATAAAGAGCCAATGCTAACCAAGACTATGTATATGAAAAATCAAAACATAACTAAAGAAAGCTCTTGTAATTGTTGTTCTATCACACAGTTAATGATCCCTTTATTCTCATATCAACACGCAATCAATGATGCCTTGGACCAAATATCAACATTAACAAAGAGGAGAACAAGAATGAAGAGGGACCTCATGAATTAGCTCTTGAGAACATTTCCCACCATAGTGACGCTACAAAAAACACACAATAGGCTCAAGGAAAAGGAAAGCACTCAAAGTTCTAGCGGAATAAATATTATGGCTCAACCCTTACGAACATAACATATTGAGAACATGATGATTTCTTTCTTCAATCTTAACTAGAGATGGATAGCACAACTTGACCCTTTGATAAAAGTAGCAAACTGAGAACATGAGAATATGATATTTGTTTGCAACTGTTGGAAGCAGCCCGAGGATGTCTAGGCTTAAGGTTGAGTGGCAAGGACTCCTTGTATGAGACCTAAAGAAGTTGTAGAGAAAGCTGCATTATTGGGAAGAAATAAAAGGATTTCATTATTAGATTTATGAATGAAGAGGAATATAAAAGGTGAAGCTACAAGAAGAAATAAGGGTTATTTT
>JBBMKF010000040.1:4025806-4041566 GCA_037834155.1 Curcuma caesia | reverse complement strand
TCAATCATTTATCATGCTTTACTTCCATCCTAAATAGGAAGAATAATTTACATATTCATGGTTAAATCCTAAATCATACTATGGAAAGAACATATATATATTCTTATTTTAACATGAATCATACTAGAGGAAGAACACATAAATACATTCACGTCTAACATAAATCACGTCATAGAAGGAGCATACATATGAATACATTCATGTTTAACACAAATCATGTCATGGAAAGCTTAACATAATCGTGCCAAAGAACAATACGAAAACAACTCATACTGCAGGTGAGAAATGTACTTACTTTGTCCGCTCACTAGAATTTTAACGCTAAGGTTTGTGAAATCAAAGGTCTTCTCCGAGGTGCTCTAACGTCTTCTTCGCACGACCTTGCAAAAATCATAACTACAACTTAACCACAATCATTAACCTAATCTAATTCTTCGATTAATTATCCATTACTTATTGAAATCCTAATACTTAATTAATCAACTATTAATCAATTATCTAACTTAACCCTTAATTATATACTAATTAATTACTAAACTTATTAAAGTAATTAGTTACTAATTGTTAATTAGTTAACTAATTATTAAACCGAGTAATATGTAATTAAACAGATTAGTAATCTAATTCATCTTTAATCTAATTAATTGAGTAATTGTTAATTAATTAACCTTTAATAACAGATTAACTATTAATCAATAAACTCTTTAATCAATTACCTTAACTAATTAATTTAGTTAATTAATTAGTCTTCTTCTTCATGCGAACCGGTGTTCGAGCGGAGCTTGGGTCGGCAGCGACGGCAGGAGGAAGCTGAGGCGAACAGGCCGGAAGTGACGCGAGCGCAGAGGCGGCGATCGGGCGTTGCTTCCTTCTTCTCCGGCGAAGGAAAGCAGCAGCAGTGGCGTCGGCAGAGGAAGGCGCAGCGCGGCAAGGCGAGTTGCGGTGTCAGCTGACAGTGGCGGAGCTCGATTCCTTCCTCTCCGGCGAAGGAAGGCAGTGGGGGCAGGCTCTGTAGCGTCGGGCTTCTTCTCACGCGGCGGCGGCGAAGGGCAAAGGATCCAGCTGCCGTTGGTGGCGGCGAAACAGAGAGGAGAAGAATCTAGGTTTTCCTTTCCCCAACCCTCGACGCCGCTCTTCCCTTTATAGCCCTGGCCGCCGCGAGTTTCTCGCCGGTGGACTCGGTGTGCCGCGAGATTTGCGCGGAAACAGGGGAGGAGGCGACGGGGTCTCGGGCTGCGCGAGATGCGGTTGCGGTCGCGTAGTTTTAATAGGGAATACACAGTAAATCCGATTAAATCTAAACCAAACCTAATTAAAATCTAGGATTTATTAAAACAATTAAACTAATCACTGTAGCGAACCGGATTCAATTTTGGTTCGCATGGTTCACTAACCAAACGACCTCCAATTTGATCCAAACCAGTTTTGTTGGATTCGTCCTCGCGAGACGAACCTTTTTATCTATTTTATTTTATCAAAATCTTAATCTAACTCTAGTTCCTACTCATTAATCTAAATAAATTCCTAATTGATTGACTAACTTAATGGAACAAATCATTTACCCCAAATGAGCTCAACCCAATTAACTATTTAGCCTTTAATGCTTAATTATTAAATCTAATAATTAACCCCTATCTCTTTACGAAATATTCTAAATCTAACCAATAATCTTAAGTGGGGAAAAATACGGGTGTTACACAATTCGAGCAGTGAGGAGGTTGTTGAGCTAACTGAGTCTAGTGAGATTGATCAAGAAAATGTTAATGTTGATGATTGATATCTGCCAATAAACACATTTTGTAAATATTCTCTCAATTCTCATTTGTTAATGTTGATGTTGATGACTTTTCCATATTTTTATTCTTATTTCCATATTTTTATTTTATTTTAAAATGTGAGGCATGAGACCTAAAGGCATCTCAGCACAAGCATATCTGTCTCTGTCTTAATTCCTGTATCGCCTAGCATAACTAGGTATATGAAAAATCAAGACTATGTATATGAAAAAGACTATGTATATGAAAAATCAAGACTATCGACTAGCATAACTAGGTTTGGTTAAACATAAAGAGCCAATGCTAACCAAGACTATGTATATGAAAAATCAAAACATAACTAAGGAAAGCTCTTGTAATTGTTGTTCTAGCAAACAGTTAATGATCCCTTTATTCTCATATCAACACACAATCAATGATGCCTTGGACCAAATATCAACATTAAAAAAGAGGAGAAAGAGATAAGGAAAAAGTAGAACAAGAATGAAGAGGGATCTCATGAATTAGCTCTTGAGAACATTTCCCACTGTAGTGACGCTACAAAAAACACACAATAGGCTCAAGGAAAAGGAAAACACTCCAAAGTTCTAGAGGAATAAATATTATAGCGCAACCCTTACAAACATAACATATTGAGAACTTGATGATTTCTTTCTTCAATCTTCACTAGAGATGGATAGCACAACTTGACCCTTTGATAAAAATATAACTGAGAACATGATATTCTCTCTTTTTAAGCCTTCACTGAGAAGAAGATAATGGAGCTGAAATAAAGAACAAAGGGCACAGAAAACAATGTTTGCAAATGTTGGAAGCAGCCCGAGGATGTCTAGGCTTAAGGTTGAGTGGTAAGGACTCCTCCTTGTATGAGACCTAAAGATGTTGTAGAGAAAGCTGCATTATTGGGAAGAAATAAAGGATTTCATTATTAGATTTATGAATGAAGAGGAATATAAAAGGTGAAGCTACAAGAAGAAATAAGGGTTATTTTTAAGGATTGAAAATAAGAGAAAAACCAAAATTGAGGAAGGAACTGCAGATATAGAAAGAAGAAAAACCTGACAAAGGTGATAAGCAAGAGCATGCTAATACCAGAGAAAAGCAAAGGAAACAAGAACTAGGCAGAGTAATTTTCAATTCAAGATCACCTAATATAGAAGAGGAAAAAATTCCAACAATCCAAGTAGAGAGTTTCAAATTAGGGTTGGACTTAGGATCATTGGCATATTTATTCTCCAAGTCCTCAAGAGACAAAAAAGGGCTTGAGGAGCAATGTGCTCAGTGGATGGGGTGCTAAGGATTTAATAATCTACCTGTGCAATGCTTGAAGATGAGTCAAATGCTTAAATATGACTCGAATGCGTGCCATGCTTGGAGATGAGTGACTAGTGGTGGTGATGAGTTGTGGCGATGTTTGCACTTGCAAGGATGAGTGATGATCACATGATGGCTGTGCCTGTGTGGTCATCGTGGGAGTGGACCGGAAGGCGAATAGAAGTGTGAGTGTCATTTAGTGACATCGATATAGATGACTGATAAAGTAGGTGGAGAGGAGGCCACTGTAAATAGTGCAACAAATTTGATGAGGGTGGTCACCGGTGGCAACTCCTAATGGGATTTTTGACTATGCCAGAGATGTGCTAGATATAAGGTTGTTGGCATTTTGAATGGAAATAAGGTGGAGGACGATGCCACCTGGTAGGTGCTGTTAAGATGGCACATAGGATGTTGAGATTTGTTGAAATTGTGGATACTGTAGCACAAGGAGCACCAAAAGACAGTGTGGTGCTGCAACTGGTGCTAGAAGATCCTTGCATGACAGAGGAGAAATTGTAGGATAGGTTAGAGAAGAGAACTAGTGAGATAACTGTTACATGGCTATATATAGGACACATGATAAAACCGTGAACTAGAATAAAGGATGTAGGATTTAACCTATTCCGCCTAAAAACTCATTAGTTCTGATATGTCAATGTAGGTGATTAAATAAAGTCAATAGCAACATCCTGTTCATTTTGTTTGTACAATTTGCTTAAGCTCAATTTATGTTAAAATATCCATTAAGGTACATTGGTATTTGAAGTTTTGCATCAATGGTTGTTACATCCCAATTAAAATACTTGAGAAGACCTCAGTTTCTCTATTTGCTCTAATCATTTTTGTCAGACTTGCAGCTTGTGCATTACCATTTCCATTTTGAGGCAATGCACTTTTAAGTCTAATTTGATCCAAATGTTTATTTTCTCCAAATGATATTGTGACTGGATTTTTTTTCATTTATTTTTACATCTGTATGATATCTTGTAGATATTAATTTGCATTGTGTTTCTGAAAATATAATCTTATAAAAACTCTTTTTATCTTTGATTTCAATGAAAAAGAGAAGATTATTATATTTAATGCATAGTGTTCATATTTTTGTCTGCCTTATTAATTGATTTGACGATTTCAGTGCTACTGTCGAAGATGCTGAGCGTGCAATTCAACTGAAAAATGAGGCGTCCATCAATGGTAGAAGGATTAGGGTCAAACTTGCTAAGTCCCGTCTTCCTCTTGCGGAACGTCGGCAAACCACAAAGCATGGTTGCATCATCTGCCTAACATTAATTCTCACGTTCCTTATATACCCAAAATCAGAGTAAATAGTTTTAATGTCCTTGGCGGTATTGTTGTTGTGCAGTGCCCTCAGAGGAGATAGATAAAAAAAACAATGATATTGTTCACTCTGGTGGCAAAACTGAGAAAAAGGAGATGCCCAAGCCAAACAAAATAAGTTGTGATGCAAGTATGTGATTTTTGTTCTTTTTACCGAGATAAGGTCTTATTAAGTTTTTAATTTATCTAAAATCAGTAGCTGTAATAGAATCACCAAGAAGAATTGTCGATAAACTCAAGGAAGAGTTGGGGATCCAGGACAACAATGCTGTAGTTGATGGCTCAGAAAAGCAGAGGTTAGTTTGGTGATTTGTTTGTTGGAAAAATTTTGATTTATGCTTCATATCATATATGTCGGTTATCCTCTCCATTTGACGTCAATTTTATATTATTTAAAAAGTAAATTTGAGATATCTTGCAGTCTTTTAATATATTTTATCATTATATACCTCCAGATTTTCTTATTTCGCCCTACAATCTTCTTTAACACTCTTTGTAGTCAGAAAATACCTTGGTTTTTATTGAACATACATTTTAAATATATTTTTATGTACATTGCATTTAATAGAATTTCACACACTTTCCTCATTTTCTTTGCCGTTGTATTTAATTTATTTATAACAGTAGGCTTAATAGAATTTCACATTCACCTACCTCATTAAAAGTTCTCTTTGCTGTTGAATTTAATTAATTTATAACAGTAGGCAAAAGGGGACTAAATTCTGACATCAAAGCCATACAGAATCACTCTTGAATGAAACCTAGAATTAACAAGGGCCATCTTCAAGATGTTCAAACACTCTAGAACATCAAGGAACATTGTGAATATATTTGTGTATTGTCTCATTTTGATTGTAAATCTATTTATGCTTGTAATGAGTTACTTAACTGTGTACAATTTCTTTACCACTAAGAAAAGATCCTAGTAGAAGTGGAGGTCAGATGATAAGGTCCGCAGAGAGCGATTTGAGGCTAACATATGTTGGTCATGTGCTAGGACTTGGCTCAATATCACAGAAGAAGAGGTCAGATGATAAGATCTCGTCTTTATGATGGGCAGCAAAGGAGGCAAGAGGTGGAGGGGAGCTAGTGAGGGAGGAATTTCACTACCAATATGAAAATACCGACCTTCCCCTCAGATGGGTTATCATAAGATAGAAGCCATAGTTTTCCTCAATCTACTACCTATATGAGAGGAATAGATTTGTATTATACAAGTGAAAAAGAGAAAAACTACACTGTATAGGTTCCAATATATTGTTAAGTGATTACGTATTCCAGCTGAGATTGAATTTACATATTCCAATTATAAATATATAATTTAGTTTATATAATTATACAATTATATAATTTTGCAATTTATTTAATATATTATAGAATATTATCATATTGTGTATGCTTCTAAATATATAACGTGATATGCTGAAATAATACAATATAATATTATGGATAATATAAATAAAAATTGTTGCATAGTTTGTGCTAGACAACACAAGCGAAATTTATCTTTTCACTCACTGATTGACACATGAAACACATCAAGAACTTGAGACTTGTGAAAATGAGGAGTGGACATGATGAGCCTTCCTCCACAATGATGATAGCCAGTGAGCTTTCCTTTGTGAGCGGCATGCCTTTCTCCATGAAGATGCGGCACAATGGTCTTCTGCAAGTTGCAGATGAGGTCAGTGGGTTGCAATGAGTTTGGTAGGCCCTCTTCCTCCTCTTCTATTAGGGCTATGCACATGGATTGACATCTAGATTGGCATGACTGATCATTCCAGTCAGGGCTCAAACAAGAATTCAAATCTTGATTATCATAATGTATAAATATCTCATATAATAGTTAAAATATCACCCTGTAAAGCAAAACAAAGATGTATTGAACTATACAAGCACTGTTTCCAATAAGTGTAGATGTCTCGGTTGCCAAACTATCATCTAGTGAAAAATATTGTGTTAAACAAATTCAGAATCTCATATAATTTCTATTTTATTTTATTTTCTAGTGACAAGATGTTTTTTTTTGTATTTTGATTCTGCATTAAATGCTTGAACACAAATTTTGTTATCAATTATATGTTTTCCCTTCATGGACCAGGATTGCTAGAACTGTTGTTTTTGGTAATCTGCTGAACTATGAGATGTCCGTTGAAGTCTTTCGGCAAGCTGGAGAGATCGGCACCATATGCTCATATAACTATCCTCTTCCAAAAGAAGAATTAGAGTTACATGGTTAGGTGGTTTTTTTATATATAATATGCATTGCTTTTTTTTTTTGTTGTTGTTGAAAAGCTCATCATACAGAAAATTCAATTTCTGAAACTTCTGGTGAATTGTATGCTAAGCTGATAATATGCGTCATGTTAGTCTTACTATTAATCTTATTGAAGCTTGGAATTTGCATTGTGATGGTACAAATGCTCATCTATCTACCTTCTGTGGGCTTGGCATAAATATCCAAAGATCATACTTTCATGAATCTTTCTTCTTGTAATTTCAGCCCTTTTGGCTCCTGCATTTACTGAGCAAGATTCTATTCAAAACTCTAATGCCTAGTGCTATTCATAATTTTTTTTCCATATGAGATGATCCTTTTATTTATCTTGTCAAATTCTACCACCTTTGCTGTATTACATTCCTGCATTGATTGGAGAACTATGTAAGAACTTTATCTTCATCCCAACAATAGCTTTACTTAGATTCTCTTTTTAATCAGGATGAACATTCTTGTAACATTCTTATACATGAAACAAGGCCTTCCATGTGCTTAATGAAGAGAGTTTCCTATTTCATGCCCAAACTTTCCATGTTGAGAAACTAGTTAATTTTAGTCTTTTTTATTTGGTTATGATACTTCATTATGTTTCAGTTGCTATCTCAGTTGCAACCTGTCAATGAGTTTGACAAACATTTGTTTTGAATATCAATAGTGCTAAAGAAGATGCAAAGCTATTGGTGCTTAATAGTTGTTTCAAAACTAAATGGTCATTAGAAAAGAAGTAATTGTTAGTATTCTTTTTAGGGCTTGCTCAAGATGGATGCAAGTTAGAAGCTGCCTCAGTACTTTACACAAGTGTCAAATCAGCACGATATTCTGTGACAAAGTTACATCAGCAAGAAATAAAGGGCGTATCTGTTTGGGCTCGCCAATTGGGTGGGGAGGTATAGCTTCTGCTAGTTTTCTTTATCCAGGGTTTTAATAAAACCATTAGATTCAATTGGATTTTGCAGCTTCACTTCAGATATAGATTACATGAGATGTGTGAAGATGATGACTGTTGTGATCATGATCTCATATTTGATTGTTGGCGGCTGGAGGTTTATCTTTAGTTACTTGATTTTAGACTTGTTACAACTTCTATTTCCATTGAATAATACTTAACAGTCCCACTCATTATGTTACACTTATGTATTTTAATTTTTAAAAGTTCTTTATTTGGTTGTTGATCTATAGAAGTATAAGATTATTCAATTTGTTAGGTTTAATTTTACATTTTAGTGTCTTATTATTATGCTGGTTTGAAGATCTTTTAGCCGCTTAACTAGTTACCTCTCCATACTAGATCAATCATGTACATAGTTTTACTCGTTTTTAAATTCATATGATTTCAGTTAGCTTATTGTATTTTCTATTGCATGCTAAGCCATATGACTGATTGATATGATGGTAAGGTCATTTACATCATCTTTAAGATATAGACTGTAATGGCCTTGCCCATAATTTTAATCTGTTTTGACAAGTAGTCCATAAGTCATGTAGATAGATACCTTAAATCTGATGCATCTTATGATGGCTGGATTTCCATTACTGGGTGAAGAGGTAGGATAATTATTGGAATGATATTGCTGTTGATTTTGTTATATGAATCTACATTGCGGATTTGCATTATTTTTCAATATAAACTCATTGGATAAATTGATATTGTGTTGATGCACCGTATGTTTTGCTATTCTTTTCTTCTTTCAATTCATGTGTCTATGTTAAATGTTTTTTTTAAGTACATTCTATTTTTATCTTTTTATCTTGTTACAATCCAGGGTTCAAAAATCAAGAAGTGGAGAGTAATTGTCAGGAACTTACCTTTTAAGGTGGATAATGGGCCTATACTGAATTGCCAACCAGTAATTTTTCTAGTTTTTGTTCTAAGAATACCATCTGGCAATGATTGCAGGTTACAGTTAGTGAGATCCGAGATGTATTTACTTCAGCAGGTTTTGTGTGGGATGTTTTAATCCCTCATATGTCAGATGAAGGGTATTTCTTGCATCCTCATTTTTTTTGAACCCTGATGAAATTGGCGATCTAATATCCTTTTTTTTCTTCTATTATCAGAGTTTCAAAAGGTTTTGCTTTTGTATCTTTCACATGCAAACAAGATGCGGAAAAAGTATGTTCAGTTGTAAATAGTTGTTTACAAGCATATAATTTGTTGGAGCAGTACTAAATGCTTTCTTTATTAGGCCATAAAAAACCTAAATGGGCGATCATTTGCAAAACGAACTATTGCTGTTGATTGGGCAGTTCCAAAAAAAGTATATTCTGCTGCAAACTCCGCTGCCACTAAGGAAGGTAAAGTCCAATGCATGAACTTCATGACATTATATCATCTAGTTCATACACAATAAAGAATTTAAAGGTCACTTGTGATGACATTAAATTGGATAGGTGAACAACATCCATGAGGATTGACATGTAATTGTATTTCACAAGTATGACTAATTCCTTCCTAATTCATGAACACTTTTCATATAGAATGCATACAGCCTTCTTTTGTTTCTTTAGTATTATAGGCATTCATATGTTCCATACTATCTACATCTTGCCGACTTTATTGACTAGAAAATGTAGCCACCTTTATCTGAATTATTACGTGGTTGTGTTTCTATTGACGGGCTGTAACAAGAACTGAAGACATTCATTGATAAATAAAAATTGCTTTGGAGTGAATTTGTTTCTTGATGTATAGCCAAATAATACCTATTAAATCCTAATGATTCATGGATTTCGTGATGTAATATGACAGTTCTTTTCCAAAGTAATTTTTGGTAAGCTAAAGACAAAATAATGTTTGATCAACTTTTGCTTCCATAATTTTCTTTTAAACCGAGTGAAATCATGTTGCAACTTTCTAGATTCTGTTGAAACTCTTAACTGTACTGTTTATCTCATTCTTTTCTATTTGTTATTTGCTAGTTTTCTTCCTTTTTTTCCTCTTGGCAGAGGAGAAAAAGGTTTAATGATTTTAGTGATAAGTGCTTCATCTACTGTGATCTCATTTACAAAGGATTGGATATGTTTTCTCCTCTGGTCTAATAAATAATCTTATTTGCAGGACAGCACAATGACAGTGAGAGTAATTCAGACACTAACAGTGACAGTGAATATGATGAAGATGACATGATTAAAGATGAAGTCAAACTTGATAAAGCTGCTATTGTTGAAAAAGCCCCAAAGGCTAGTGGAAATATGGTCCCATCTAAAGATATTGATTTTGCATTGGAGGCAGAAGTTGCAAAAAAGGTCCTTGATAACTTGATCAGATCTACTGCTGGGTCTGATGCATGTGGCATGGATTTCAAGACAGATGAAAGTATTTCTGAGTTAGGTGCAGAAGATGACTCTGAAAAGAAGGAATCTCTCATGCCTACAAGGAAAGATGCAATAGTAGAAGGCGAGGATGCAAAAGTGAGAAAAGCTGATATTACAGAATTGGGAAAGAAAGATAAGGATTTGGATAAAACTATTTTCATAAGCAACCTCCCGTTCGAAATTACTACCGAGGAGGTTAAGGAGAGGTTTTCTTCATTTGGAAAAGTGCAATCTTTTCATCCAGTTCTCCATAAACTTACCAAGTACGTTGAGGATGATACCTTTGGTTTTGTTTCTTTTTGTTCTATTTAATAATGAGTTTATAGTAACTCAAGAAGCTCCTTTCACACGTGTTTCCCAGAACTCCTTTTGTATTTTATTTTCAATTTTGTATGATTCTTGCTATTGCAGGCGACCCCAAGGGACTGGCTTTCTGACATTTGATAGTCCAGTTGCAGCAGATGCTGCCATTTCTGCTGCAAATGCTGAATCTGGCTTAGGAATCATTATTAAGGGAAGACCACTTAAGGTTTTAAAAGCCTTAGATAAGGAATCAGTTCACAAAAAGGAACTCGAGAAGTTAAAGAATGAGGTGCATGACAGACGCAATTTATATCTAGCAAAGGTCTGGTTCTTTTTGAACATCAATTACCTTATCAAATTTTTTGATATGGCTACTTACTGTAATTTTCTTGTTCCTGTAACAGGAAGGTGAGATACTTGCTGGAACACCTGCTGCAGAAGGTGTATCTGAAGATGATATGAAAAAGCGTGAGGCGTAAGTTGTTACCTCGTCCTGGTATTCTGGCATTGTATGGATAATACATACCCTTTACTTTTCCATTTTTGGATAGAGTATTTTAAGTTGATTTCAATATTATTATCTAGCATGGCTGCTTGGTCTCATGATGTTCAGTTGATTTCAGCCTTGCTCTCATTGCATGCAGCCCTCATGATGTTCAATTGATTTGACTTGTTTTCCTGCATGTTGGACATTTTCAGGATTGTTTATTAAACATGTCCATTAACAATGTTTTTCCTTGGAATTGCTAAATTGTGGATATATGTATTCTCTCTTAGGATGTGAAATTTAACAATCATACTGTGAAGACAGATATGTTTCTAAGATCAATCTCACGTGTAGGTTGATGAAGAAGAAGACGGAAATGCTTCAGTCTCCAAAATTCCATGTATCAAGAACTATGTTGATTATCTACAATTTGCCAAAGACAATGACCCCAGTAGAAGTGAGGAAACTCTGTGTAAATGCAGTTACATCCCGTGCTTCAAAGCAGAAGCCTATCATTGAAAAGGTTTCTATTTGATCTTTTATTTACCTTACGTTTGTTAGAATTTATCCCTTAATTTTGCACTGTTTGACCAGGTAAAGGTCTTGAAAGACGCAAAGAAAGGCAAGGTTACAACTAAAAAACATTCCCATGGTGTGGCTTTTGTCCAATTTAGAGAACATCAACATGCACTTGTAGCCCTGAGGGTTCTGAACAACAATCCAGGTAATTTGATGCGTTTTCCTAGTGGATTTGTCTTTCAAGTTTTCTCTAGTGTATTGATGCGGCATTTCTTGCTTAATAGTTTGGATTTCTTTATGCTAATTTGTTGGACATCCTTCTTAAATTTCTCTGTTACATTTCTTTTATATATATATATATATTATTTTCTAAAACTTTGCATTCTGGAAGGGGAAAGTGCAACAAAACATTGTATTTTAGTATCTAATAACTTTGTTCCGTTGATATCATGTAGATAAATTTATTGAACATTTTACTTTGTGCTAATTAATTTGTATTTCTCTACTAGAAACCTTCGGTCCTGAGCATCGCCCTATCGTGGAATTTGCTATTGACAACTTGCAGAAACTAAGAAAACAACATACAGCTAACGTGGAGTCCAAGGAGAATAATCATAATTCAGATGTGTTTCGCGATCAAACCAAAGGGCCTGACAGAGACAATGCAGGTGAGGAATCCAAGAAACCAAAGCGCCGACCACTCCACAAGAGATCAGCCCAACCATCGGGAACTGCTGAAGAGCCCGGCGTCGAACTAAGGTTGACTTCCGAGGACACTGATCCAGATGTAAAAGGTAGGGATGCTGCTAAACAGGACAAGAAACAAAATAAAGCTGGTAGAAGAGGCAAAGCTGTTCCTTCCACTAAATTTAAGCATATTGGGTCGGAATCAGAGTCCAACGCGATTCAGGGTGGAAAAGTTCATGTAAAAAAGCCAAACAAGAATCAGGTAATTGACATGCCAACTCTCTTTCACCTCAGCCTAGCAATTTACAGTATACTATAATCTTGTGATGTCATTACAGATGGATACATCCGGTGAGACTAAGAAAAGAAAGAGCACAACTGAGCCTGATGGTGGGTTGGGACATCAAAAGCCGGCTCGAAAACCTAAGAGGAGAAAGGGCTCATCAGGGGGGGAAATAGTAGATAAGTTGGACATGCTAATTGAGCAATACCGTTCCAAATTTTCACGCCGTGATCCAACCGATGGTAAAGATGCAACTAAATCTGGTCAAAAGGTTAGAAGATGGTTTGAGCAACTTCCTGATAATTAGATGTTTTGTTCTTCTTTCCTTGCGCCCAAAGCTTCATCTTAGGGGTATAATTAGATGAGATGTAACTGCTGCTGAAAGTATGAAGTTGATATGGTGTTGTACCATATTATTTAGACAGTTATGTATGCTTGATAATATTTGAAACGAGTTATATTACATTATACTTTAGTATTTTATCATAGATTGTTTTGGAGTTCACTTGTTTTCAGAGTTGAAGATTGCTCAGTGTGTTGATTCTGATGTGTGGAACTGATAGATAATCTGATCGAAGATAAAAAATCTCAGGTAAAATTTATGCAAACGATAATTAGTCATTAGATATTTACAGCAGTAACGAAATCAAACAAGTTTACTCATGATTAAATTCACAAGGTTTATGCACCTAAATATCACTTGGAATGTAATCCCTTCTAGTTAATTCTTCTATTTCATAACTTGCTTCATTTTAAAATATTATTAAAATCAAATTTTAAATGGTTTAGATAAATTGATCCTAAACAATAGCTTGCTTCATTTTTTTTTACTTGTGGCATTATTTTCTGTACAAATTTATTTTCATTTTATTTATTTATTTTAGTTTTCAATTTTATACTTTATTTTTCTAGAAAAATGAAAATTAATAAGAGTTTTTTTGGACCAAATATGTTGATTTATGCAATGTATTATTATAAGTAGGTTCGCTATATATCAGCCACTAAATAAATTTTATTTGAAGATTTTTTTAAAAATAATAATTCTAAATAGTTTTTTATAGAGAGCTGTGAATATCTTATTGGTGAAGTATTATAAAGCTTAGGAAACATCTCAAAAAGTAGGTAGAACTATAAAAAAACAAAAAATTTAAAGAAAAAATATAGAAAGATATAAAAGCGACTAATACTCGGATGTCATAATTTTTAAATATAAATTAAATATTTTTTATTATAATTTTAAATACGAATCAAATATTTTTTTAAACTAATTCAAAAATTTATGAATAAACTCAATCTGTTTACAACTCTAGTCGTGCATCTACTTTACTTTTATGAACTCGACTCTTATGGAAAAAACAAGATGAACTAACTAGGAAACTAAAATAAATATTAAAAAAGTCACACGTTTAATTTTCCAACCTAACATGACACCTAATAAAAAACTAAAGTTATTTTGGAAGACAACCAAAGATGGCAAATAATAAAAAAATTTTGGAAGGCAACCAACAATCTCTACCCCAAAAATGTTTCCCCTATAAATCTCCTTCTAAATTCCTTCACTTCTCATCCATCGACGCCACGACTTCTCTTCTCGTAACTAACATTTTCCCATGGCTTCTTATTTTGCTTTCTTCCCCATAGCAATTCTGATGGCTCATCTCGGCGCATGCCAAGCAGCTCGGCATCTCCTCGACACAACGGCGCCGCCGCCGGTGTTGCCTGTCGTTCCGCAACTTTCCGCGCCACCGATGCCGGCAATGCCAGGGGTCCCTCAACTATCAGCGCCTCCAATGCCGATGGTTCCCCAACTGTCGGCGCCACCAATGCCGACGGTTCCTCAACTGTCGTCTGTGCCTCCAATGCCGGCAATGCCTGGAGTTCCTCAACTATCAGCGCCTCCGATGCCTATGGTTCCTCAACTGTCGTCGACGTCTCCAATGCCGGCAATGCCAGGGGTCCCTCTACTATCGGCGCCTCCAATGCCGGCGGTTCCTCAACTGTCGACGCCTCCATTAGTGTCGGCGGTTCCTCAACTGTCGTCGGCGCCTCCAATGCCGATAGTGCCTCAAGCACCGACACCTTTGACGCCGGCCATTCCAACGGCAGCCATACCTCCAATGCCAACTGTTCCTCAAATGTCAGCACCGCCGATTCAAACAGTGCCGACGATGCCAACGGTGGGAGTGCCTCCTTTGGCTTCAATCCCTCTCGTCCCACAGCTTTCGCTGCCACCGATGCCGGCAACGGTTCCGACAATCCCTTCCAACCCCTTTCTCTCCCCACCGCCGCCGTCGACGACCGCAGCTCCATGATGTCCGGTGATCTCCATATGATTATCATCATCATTTTATATTATATATTTTTACTAGTGTGTACTTTTAGAGTGTATTATTGTAATCTTTAAGAGGTTTCATCATCCTGCATTTGTTTGGATCATTACTTAGCTTGTATTAATTACTATGGAATAAGAATAAATTATAAGTTCCATATTTATTTACTTGGAGTATATATAAATGTTTCTACTTTAGCAAAAGTATTATTGGTTTTGAAAGTGTATTGATTAATGATGACGTTGTTGTTATTGTGGTTGTGTAGTTTTTATATAGTATATTATCTATTTATCTTGTTATATTTGGTTCACAAAAGAAAAGAAAAGACAGTCATCCCCCACATGCACTACAAAAAGTGCTTGTAGCTAAACCAACAACTCTCGTCAACTCATCTCAACTAAAGTGCTGGTAGCTTCTCTGAATTACCACTGTTTTGGTTAATCATTACGGGTGGCCAAACTACTATTGGTCAACAAATAATCTAACGTATGCATTCCACTAAAGTAGTCCTAGAAGACAGCAGAAGAAACTTGAAACACACTTCAGCAGAGGATTATAGCTTGATGTCGGAGAGTCCCAATAAGTCATCCAGACGTTCAAATTAGGATAACTCTTCTAGGAAGAATGAATGAAAGAAAGAAATGTTCTCCCGTTTCTCACGTACCTTTTCTAAGGTTTATATAACCACTAGAATAGCATCTCCACATCAGCTAGGGCAACGCCATTATGAGAATGTATGGGGAGACTAGATTTGATAGCCATTGATTGCTTTCATTTTTTTTGGCGTCATGTGCCGATAGGAAGATATCCAGGAGATCAAAGCTGACAACCTCGTAACCACTCCTTTATGCTTAGGCGGCCACATGTTCAGGAATATTCGTAACCACTGTCCATGAATCCGTAAAGAGCAAGAACCCATATTTAGGATATGGAGCGGACTTAGAGATGCATGAACCATAGCTTAAGCCTAAGCTAGGATGGGTTTCAAGATTGAGATGGAACTAAGGACGAGATGCATGGAACCTGAGGCCGAGATGGAGGCTAAAATCGAGATGGAGCCTAAGGCTGAGATGAAGCTCGAGGTTGAAATGGATCGAGTTTGAGGCTAAGATGGGGCTTGAGACCAAG
>JBBMKF010000040.1:3950673-3961749 GCA_037834155.1 Curcuma caesia | reverse complement strand
GGAATGTCAAGAATGATAATTCAATGAGTCGAGTGCATACCTAACGTGCCGAGTGGTTGTTCGGAACAACAACTCGTACTCCAATTTAAATAATTTGGATTGGCTAGTTTACAGAGTCGGCATTATTTGTAAATCGAGTGACTCGGATATGCTGAGTGGATACTCGGACTCGGTTAACAGCCTGACTCGGATTTACTGAATGGGGACACTAGCTAAGTCATCAGAGATATACCTAGTCTGATTCGACTTCAACTTGAGGAGTCTATATTTTATCAGGCTCGAGCAAATGAAGCACAGTAGCGCTCGGGGTGCTCAAGAAGAGTCGTTGATTGAACAATCGACTAGAGCTCTTAAACTTGAAAAAATATATATTTTTATTATTTATATGTATTATTAGTGTATTAGTTATATGCTTATTTTGAATTAAAATGAATTAGTTTTATTACTGGTTAGTCGATTTTGTATTGACAGTATTAATTTCAATTTCAGATGACACGAACAATATATACTATGATTCGTTGTGATGTATTGCGAAATAAACTGAGGAAGGCTATCGAGGAGATAATATATGATCATGTTTATAGAGTTAAAGGACACATTGGAAGGCTTAATAAATTATTCTAGAGACTTGAGCAACAGAGTTTTTCTATCCTGGATATTATCGGATTTGGCCTCTAGTTCGATCACTACTGAAACGTCTCAATGAAATAGCACACCATATATGGGGGTGATATAAAGGGTGCATCACTTATGTGGAGATAGAAAAAGAGATACATCATCGTCTAGTCTATGTGGATAGTTAGAGATCATCTCTCTAAGAGGATCCTGAAAAGATTAAGGTGGATTCAGAAGAGAATCCAAATGTGGATTCAAAGAATCAAGAAGTGGATCTTCCTGAGAATGTCTTAGCTGAGTCCAGAAAGATAGGGATTGTATTAATTACTACTGCACTAGTATTTGTCCTAGTGGAGTAGTAGTGACCTATCTAATTTTTAAAAGTTATTTATGTTATAAGCAGAGTATATTATGTATTAACAAACTTGTAAAAAGAGTGTTATGTGTTAACAATTTTAAATTTAATGATGAATTCATTTAATGATATGTTCATTTGATAATTAGTTCATTTAAAGATTAGTTCATTTGATGGGATGTGTGTTATATAATTGATCAATATTGGTTAAATTGAACTATACGAATGATGAGTGAAAGCCTACAATTATCACTTGATTTTGCTCACCAACTCAGATTTGTATTGAGTCAATCAAAAATTATATACATATGATTTACACTAAATAATTAAATAATATGTTTATTTATGGTAGATTATGGATACTAAAAACATCATAGCTGAATTCAATAAAAAAGAGAAATTAAATGGGGGCAATTACAAAATATGGTATCTCAAGATAAGATATGACGTTATTGAGGAACAAAAAGTTTTGAAGATTGTCAATTAGGTTATGAAAGAACTTGTTGATGGTCTGATAACACAGCACAGATATGATATTGATGTCTATAAGACATGAAAGAAAAAAAGACTCTACTGCTAAGGGTATATTGATAAGTTCAATGGCAGATGACCTAATTTATGAGTATAAATTATTACTCTCTTCTCATGCTATCTGGGTTGCTCTTAGAGAAAAGTACAGTAGAATAAATCTTAAAAAGTTTCGTCAGCTGACAATTAAGTTTGACAATTATAAAAAGCATCCGAATATTTCATGGCCCAACATCTGAGAAAAATGACCAATATGATTCGGGAGCTAAAGACTGCTAGTTATGAGTTGACTGATGAACAATAAGTTCAGGTAGTAATCTATTCCCTTCTTAATTCTTAAAAGACAATGAAATAGAATCTAACACATAGTAAAAGTATCAAGACTTTTACTGATGTCTCACGCCATATTGAACCAGAGGTGGAGAGAATTCAATCAACAAAGATTTCTACACAAGCTTTTGTAGTTGAAGATTTTGTTAGAACGTCAAAATCTAAGAATAAGAAGAAATGGTTCAAGAAAGGAAAGGGAAAAAAAGTTAGTGTAGTTGTTGCTGGGTTGAATCCAAACAAGAAGCAATTCAAATGGAAACATAGAAAGAAACCTGAAAACAAATTGGCTTGCTTTTAACTATGGCAAGAAGGTCACTTCGCTCGAGAATGTACTAAGTCAAAAAAAAGTATATCTATGTTTATCTTCCATTTCATGAGTATAATATTGCTAGTACAATATTGTTAACTGATTCTTATCCTTTATGGATTATAAATTCAGCAGCAACAAACCATGTAGCTTGTAAACGAGCTACATTCGTGGAGTACTGTCAGGTACCAGCTGGTAATAAATGAATATATGTAGAAAACAATGCAAGAATTGAAATCAAAGGAGTTGACATTTGCAAACTCAATTTACATGGTGGATGTACCTGACTTCTACATGATGTCCCTTATGCTCATGAAATTAAACAAAATTTAATTTTTATTAATTGTCTTCTTAGATTAGGTTATTGTATTAACTTTTATAGTCAGTGGGTGGAATTTCGAATTAACTCCGTGTTAATAGGATATGATTTTTTTAACGAATGATTTTATGGTCTTGATGTAGAACTGAACTGATTATGGAATTGATGGTTATTTTTTAAACATTACTCTTACTTGTGATGTTGATATTCATGATGAAGTTTGACATGCTAGATTAGGACATATTGGAAAAGAACAAATCAATAGATTAACTAAAGAGGGTTTGTTAGTCACTCATGTAAGATAAAGTTACGTTGTCTGTGTGTGAGTATTATCTTGCTGAAAAATCAACTAAGAAACTATTTAGTAAGGTTATTAGGGTTGAATCACTATTGTAATTAATTCATTTAGATATTTGTGGTCCGATAAATGTGAAGGCTAGATATAGAGCTTCCTATTTCATTATATTTATTGATGACTTTACATGTTTTGATCATGTCTATTTGATTTCTCATAAATATGAAACATTAGATTGCTTCAAACATTATATAAATGAAGTTGAGAATCAATTGGATTGTATGGTTAAAATCTTACGTATTGACCATGGAGGTGAATATTTATCTAATCAGTTCAAGACAATATGTAATGATGAAGAGATTATTTGTTAAATATAAATAGAGGTAAGACTATTACTTATGGGACAACTAACGAACTGTGAATGGAGATAAATCTTTAAGTTGGAGTCGCCTTGATGGTTGTATCAAGATGAATTCATTTGTGAATTAATAATGATCGGAGTAAATGAATCCACCATTTACTAAATCTGTAAGAAGCCAGATTAGAATTAATAAGTTGAATTCAAGATTAGACATTGTGAATGTCTAGATTAAAATCAGTACGATGTTTGAAAATAACATGCGCTCTTTATTAGTAAAGAGAATAATATCATAACATGTAATTTATATATATGTGCAATAGCGACGATAAAAGTAGTAAGAGAATGGATTTTTTTTCTACTATGTGAGACCTTTAAAATTATGAGTTAATCTAGATTTTATCTTAAGTGACTATTTAGCTGTATATATCGACACATGATTCCATGTATGTCGTCATTCAGAAAATAAAAAAAAAATTAGAACTAAACTAAAGGAAAAAAATTATTAAAATCAATTGCATTGAAAATCTCTATTTGTGGAACATCCTATATATCCCAAGCTTAGCTTCAATTAAAAATTACTTTTCATATCTGATTAGTAATTAGCGATGTTAAAAAAATAATTATTTTATGAGTAAAGTAGTATAAATAATTTATTTAAAAATTGTCGTATAAAATGGAATTGACAAACCTAGATAAAAAATTAAAATGCAAAAATTAGTTCTTAATTTGAAGTTCTTTTAAGTGTCTCTTGGTCAAACACTTCGTATTTTAATTAATTAAATTTATTTGCTGCATAATTGATTGATTAAATTAAATATATTTGACAATTAAATCAAGCTCATCATTTGTTTTTTTTATATATTTAAAAAAAAGGCATGGGGCCCGGGCCAGAGCGTGGCTGAGTACTGGGCATCTCCAAGAATGGATAGAAGATAACAAAAAATCAATTGTAAAAAAAATAATTTTCGTAATCAAGAAATTAAATAAGACAAGGACAATTATTGCACTAGTAAATTATCATAAATTAATTTTAAATAAATAAAAAATTAATAAAGGGTTGAACCAGTAAAATTCTTACAGATAAATACATAAATGTTAATTAAAAAAATCAATGCATAGGGTAAGAAAAGAAAAAGTTTATTAAGAAATGGTAATTAATTTCTGAAATATGGTAAAAAAAAATGGAAACACAAATAATCAATGATTTTAATTAATCATTGATAAATAATTAATTAACTAATTGATTAATTTATAAATTATATATTTAAAAATTAATTGATTACTGATTAATTAATCATTTAATTAACTGATAAACGAAAATTAATAATCTGTTAGGGCAGCTGTAAAATTTAACTAACAAATAATTAATTAAATAACTTAATTATTTAAATAATTAATTAATGCATAAAAATAATCAATTTTATATTGATTAAGAGTGTAAACCAACGTCGAGCAATTGTGAACAATTATAATTTTTAATTTATTTTTTTATAAATGTTTATAAAATTGATCGTATAAGATTGATAAGATGACAAATTCTATTTTAGAAAAGAGGTGTGAACGAACGAAATCATTTGTGAACTATTTATATTTTAATTTGAAATTTTTTTTTATTTAAATTCGTGTTCGTGATTAAGTTAATAAATTAAATTTAATATGATTTCGAATTCGAAATTAGTATCGAACCAAATTTAAATTTAAAAATATTTATTTGATGAACTTACGAATGTATTTATTTAGAAGTTTAAAAATGTTATATATTACATAAATTATACGTGCCCTTTCATACGAACCGCATAATGCTATCCTCCGATTATTTGGAGGCTGCTGCAACGAAGGCCCTTAGATTGCGATCGGACGACCCACCTTCCGCTACGGCCTCCCGCGCCTTATCCTTCCACATCTCCGAGCTCCTCCTCATCTCCGCCGCCCCGCCGCCTCCCATCGCGATTTCCACGCACCTCCTCAGCTCCTCTGCCGCGACCACTCCCTCAGCGTCTACCTTCGCCCTGACGCCGGTGCCCCATATCTCCATCAGTAGCGCGTTCGTCCCCTGGTCCGTCCACTGCGGCAGAGCCACCGTGGGCACGCCGCACACGAGGCTCTCCAGCGTCGAGTTCCACCCGCAGTGCGTCACGAAGCACCCCACCGCCGGATGCGACAGCACTCTCCCCTGCGCACACCACTCCACCACCATCCCCTCCGCCTCTGCTTCCCTCAGCGCCGCCTCCAACTCCCCCTGGGCCTGCTTGTGATCCTTCCTCACCACCCATAGGCTCGCCCATTCGCTCTCCCGCAACCACCGCACGAACTCCTCCACCTGCCGCTTCTTGATGGCCGCCAAGCTCCCGAACGACACGTACACCACCGAGCGCTTCGGCTTCGCGTCCAGCCACTCCATGTACTTCTTTTCATCCGGCCTGAACAAATCGCCTCGCGCATCGAACTCTGGCTCATCCTTTACGGCCTCCAGCAGCGACGGCGGCGCCATTGGCCCGACCGGTATCAGCTTCACCTTCCCTGCCGATACCGCCAGCATCTCCGTTTCCAGCTCGCCAAACGTGTTCACCAGAACTGTCGGCGCCGTCGAATCAGCTTCTTCCCGGTCAAGCACTTGGAACAATTGCTCGAACAGTTTGAGCCCCATCAAATAGGGGTCCTCGTTGCTGGTGATGCCGAGGAACGAAGGCAGGTCCCGGATCTTTAGAGGGGGAAGGTTGGGTAAGTTGACCTCGAAGAACGGGTCATGGCTGTGGGCTTTGATGAGGCCATCATAGCCGTGGAAGTAGTGGTAGTAGATAGCGAAGACGGCGGCGGGCTGGATCCAGTAGACAGCGGAGCGGACGCCGTGGCTGCGCGCGACGTCGCCGGCCCACGCAAAAAGCATGTTGTATATGATGCAGGTGACGGGTCGGCCGAGCTCATCTAGGCGGCGGAGGAGGGCGGCGAGCGAGGCAGAGCTGGCGGACCTGAAACGGTCGTGGAACTCGAAGGGGCAGTGGATGTTGGGGTCGAAACCGTCATCGTAGCCGTCGGAGAAGGGGAGGTAGGAGACGAGTCCGTCTTCGACTATCTCGTCGGCAGCGGATGCCGGGAACATGAGTCGGTGGCCGTAGATAGAGGTGGAGAAGGTGACCCTGGCGGAGGTGGTTCTGGCCAGTCGGCGGCTGAGGTGGAGGGCCGGATTCACGTGCCCCTGCGCTGGGTAGGTCAGCACAAGAAAGTGCTGCGCCATTTACAAGAAGCTCGATCGATCGACTTCCTCAGTACTTCACCATACACACAGAGGCGGAGCTTCTATATATATATATAGATAGTGATCGGCAATGGAGGTGGTGTGTGAGGATAGCGGATCTTGCTGTGCGTGCGCGCGATCGTCATCGACATCGCCGCGAGACATTACGATCTTGGAATTGATGACGTCTGCCGTGACGACCGAAGCTCTATCCTAACAATTTAAAAAAAATGGAATTGATCATGTCGATTTTGTCCTAAGATTATTTATAAAAAAAAATTAAAAAATTATAATGAATTTATTCCATAGTAATCAACTCAATAAGATACTATTCTAACAACAAACGATAAAGAAGGTGAGATATCATATAATTATCCACAAATTGAAAAAAAAAAACCCTCAGATTTTGATGATTTTGTTTACAACTACCACGCCCACAGTTTTGGTTCAACGAATATTCCGGCGAAGGCTAAGCGTTGTGGAGTTCGACTTCATATTTTTGTTTCTTTGTCATTTTGAAATATAATTTAAGTTCTAAATCAGTAGATATGCTGTCAAAGAGAACACGACGATAACATATAAACAAAAAAACCCATAGAATCGATCGAGTGCTGGAAATCACGTCTGCATAAACTGTTTATAAAAAATATAACCATTTGCATCATACACAGTACACATAGTGTAACTATGCGGAAAAAGCATTAAAAAAATTATAAACAATAATGATAGTGTTCACGACATCTCGATTACTGACCCGTGATTAGACTGTTCGCGATAAAAATACGATGAACATTAATCATGAAAAAAATTGCATTAATTTTTTTTTAATGCATGGGAGGATGACATAATTATTATTTTATGAGTAAATTATTATAAATAATTTTTAAAAAATGTCGTATAAAATGGAATTGACAAATCTAAAAATTAAAATGCAAAAATTAGTTCCTAATTTGAAGAAGTTCTTTTGAGTGTCTCTTTTCTTTTCTTTTCTTTTCTTTTCTTTTCTTTTGAGTGTCTCTTGGTCAAACACTTCGTATTTTAATTAATTGATTTATTTTCTGCATAATTGATTAATTAAATTAAATATATTTGACAATTAAATCAAGTTCATCATGTTTATATATATATATATATATAATGAATTATAAATATTATATACTAATGAGTCAAATTCAAAATTAAATAAATTATTTTTAAATTGTGCTCAAGCCGTTCATGAATTATTTAATTTTATTATGAATTGAACTCAAGCTTAAAAATTAAATTCGAATCGAGCTTGAGTTTAGGAAAAAAATGAATCGAATCGAACTCAAGCATGTTATTATTCAACTCGACTCGATTCGATTACATCCCTAATACCGATCCTTACAATTCAATTTGTGAGCTTTTTCCTTAAATTTTCTTCGCTCCTCTCTTAAGATTTTCTAGATTTTAAAAGTTTAATTAAGAAGATTAATTATTATATTTTTGAAGACGATTGTCAATCAAATATAAACAAGTGGACCAGATAATATTACATTAAGGAAAGAAGACTTTACATTGACCTAAACATTATCCAAAAGGATAAATTTACTCGATGGAGTGTGCTGATATCCGTAACAAAACAAAGTTATAGTTACTACGATATCAAAATGAGTATATCTATTACCTAAAAGAATATCTCGATAATTAAAAAGTATACTAACAATATAAAGAGGACAAAGTTTATGATTGAGCTGACTGATCAACTTCTAAATGTTGGATTAACATTGATAATCTTTAATAATAATTTTAAGATGATATTGGGGTTATAACAATCATAGGTCTCACTTCTACTGGAGAGAAAGTAGAGAAAATCTCTTGAGCTTGTGTGTGTTCAAGTGAGATAATAATAAAAGATATTATATTACTTAAAGAAAATGTATCTTGTAGGGTTGCTATTGAAAGATGCATTAATTTGAAGATGAATCCTAAGGGTGAGTTGTTCGTAATGAAAAATACAGATTTTCTATACAAGAATCGTGTGTAAGAGTTAAAGGAATGGATGACAAAAAAAAACTATACAACTAATATATATAGTGTAGAATTAGATATGATCAAGTCATTGTGGAGGTTGTTAGATTAAAATCGCATAGTTAAAGATGGTGATTTATAAAATATCCAAAAGGAGACACCAATTGGAGGCTTCACAGGGAAGCTCAAACCCACCTGAAGCCAAATTTGAGATGAAACGAGATCTCTGTGGAAGTTAAAATAAATAAGTTAGAAGGATTATATCACACATGTTATATTATATGTGTTGGTGTAATTGATCTTCAATCAAGATTGATTATGTTGATAAGCTCAGTTTGATTCTAGTTGAATTTTGATATTTAATTAATATGTTAATTAGATATCAATTAGTAGATCAAAATTAATTAAATATTTGACAGTGAAATAGAAGTCAAGTAAAAAAATTAACTTGATACTTGATGTTAAAAAAGTCAGAGTGAATATTGAGAATTATACGCCAGCTGGATTCAAGTAAATGTCAACCGGCATTGTAAGAGTAAAAATTAAGAAATTAAAATTAATTGCAAAAATATGACTACAGGACAAAAATAATCATTTATTTTAATATTCATTGAGAAATAATTAATTAATGCGGGATCGAGATCCAAGTGAAATAGATGCATGCATCCAGACTGTAAAATTAATTAATTAATTAATTCCAGACTGTAACCTTTATGTAAGGAATAATCTGACGTTCAATAATATTAAATTCGATATTTTACTGAACTTAAGTTTTACTATTATCTGACTTAGATATCCAACTTTCATACTATCTAAATAATCACGTACTAGTTCCCGGGGCAATGGTACAACGGTAGGATATCCGGATGATAACCTAGGGACCCGCAGTTCGATCCCCAGCTACGGTGTATTTGCAGAAATTTTTCTTCAAATGGGGAACACAATCAAAGGATGCTAGGCATCTGGATTGGCCACCGTATGCGCTTTCCGATTTACCCTGGTGGTCGGTGGGAAACTTCCGTGGGACCGGACCGGCCACCCCCAGGGATTGAGTCTATGAAACTGACTGGGATTTATCATTTTTTTTAAATAATCACGTACTATATATATTCTCATAATATTCACCCTCTTTCTAATTTCATTAGTTAATTTTAACTGATATTAACTCATATATTTAAAAGTGAACATGAGTTTAAATTTTTACTCTACTCATTCAAAAATTCACTGTTCTCAATTTACACGGTCAAATTCAAATCCGAGATCATAGATATATTAAGAAGATTTTCATAAGTACATTGATTTTGATTGGAAGTAATTCAAAGTTATTTAAATTTATTAGTTATTTTTTAATTGATGGACCTATATTGTTTTTGATTGAGATCGTAGTTTGGTGAATTAGCAAAATAGAACAATCTAGGTAGCAATGTTGAAGGTCCTGGAAAGATAAAAGATGCCAAATATACATGCAATATTCCGATGAAAATTAAGATGGATGCCGAGGGAGCTCGGCATGACCACTCCAACACTCAAATTATGATAGAGGCTTAACTCAAAGTGAAAACAAAATAATGAAGGAAAAAAAAGAAGAAAAACAGAATCACCTCTTTTCTTTTATGTACTTTCTTCGGAGTTTATATAATCGAATAAAAAATCATCTCCACATCTACAATCTTAGGAGGTCAGATCCGGCAACTATTACCTGCTCCTCCATTAATTGCATACCACATATATGTAGGAGAGCATGTAAGGAATCAAGTCTGACACCATATGATTATTCCTACACTCGCTTATGGTGCTATGCTTAGAAATATTCACAACAACTATCAGTAGATCCTTGTAAGATGACTAGATTGTGAAGCAATCGTGAAATTTGTATCTTTTTAGAATTAGGGGAGGCTGAGTTGATGAAGGAGTCAAGGAGATTGTATTCTCTAAAGTTGAGATGACCGAGTCAATGAAGGAGTCAAAAAGATTGTTCTCTAGAGTTGGAGTGGCTGAACTGATAAAAGAGTCGAGGAGACTGTCATTTGGAGTTAGGGTATTCAAGTCGATAAAACGGAGTCAAGGAGACTGTGTCCTTTAAAATCAGGGTGCCCAAGCCAATAAAGGAATCAAGAAGGTTGTGCCCTTTTAAGTCGGGGTGGCTGAGTCGATGGATGAAGGAGCCAAATTCTCGAACCGAGCTAATTAGGTTGAAATTAGCTCTTTGATCTCAACCAAATCTTAACTTTTCACTTTTTCATAGACTTCTATTAACTTGATTCAGCCATGCATGATTTGGACCCTCTTCTTACCACCATATCATACATTATTCAAAATTTAAAAATTTAATATTTTTTAAATAAGAAGAGCTCTAGAAATCCATTAATGATATTGGTTAATAATTATTATTATCTTAAGTCATGAATTTGTAATAAATTTTATGAAAATTAAAAAACAACTTAATTTACGCTATCTAATTAATTTTGAATGAAATTGATAAATAGATATTCTATTCAAAAATTTTAAATTTTAATATTTTTTAAATTAGGAGAAGTTTAGAAATTTATTTATGCTGTTGATTATTGAATATGATTGTTTTAAATTTTATAATGAAAATTTTAAATTGTGAGGGGAGCTGCGCGGGAAGGTACGGGACCTGTGCTCGATAAATAATAGCTACTGGTCAGTCTGGATCCCTCACTCGACAGTCGACACTAAAATTAATGGAGCATCACTTCCTTGTCGTCGCCGACGGTC
>JBBMKF010000040.1:3938491-3949100 GCA_037834155.1 Curcuma caesia | reverse complement strand
CTTACCAGATGGTCGGGGGGGGGGCGGTTTTTGTTTTGGTGATGAAGCCGCCACTGTTGGCGTAGACGACGAAGAGGAAGACGTTGCATGCGACGTTGCAGTAGAATCCACAGGCATAGGTGTAGCCATCGAAGAGGGAGGTGTGCCGGAGGAGGATGGACCGCACTTGAGAGCTGTCCTGGAAGTTGACAGTGTTCCAGACATGGGAGGGGTTGTTGACCCAAAGCTCCTATTGATATTTCCAATCAAATATATAAATAATATCATTAAAGAAACAATTACGTACGACCAAAGTCGATATCTATCCATTTTAAAATCATAGACGTTCCATTTTATTTATTTTATAAAAAAATATCATATTTTATTCTTTAATTAATTATAATTATCTAAATATTTTTCAGTACAATTATCTTTCATATAAATTTTAAATTTTAATTTCGGAATCCGTTGGACGTATTATAATAATTATAAAATTATAACTCGTATTACATGTGGAACATATTTGACATTCAAAAATATTTACAGTATAGCAATTATAATTTTATAATTGTTATAATATTAATATTAATTGAGTAGGTTGAATTTGAATTATAACAGTTATAACTGCATTGTAATATATAGTTACAATTTAATAGTTATTATAATATGAATAAATAATAAATTATAGATAAATAAGGTTAAATCTACATTATAGTAGTTACAAAATAGTAATTATTACAATCTGAAATTTTTTGAATGTTAAGTATGTTAAACGCATTTAAACAACTACGAACTTGACTACTACAACATGTGTGACAAATTGGTAATTATAAAATCATAACTGATATAATACGTTTGATTTATAAATTAAATTTAAATTTAGATGAGATATAATAATATTGAATAATACATATTTGGATGGGATATATATATATATATATATAGTATCGATCCTCTTTTGAAAAAAAATTAAAATGCTATGTTAGATGATTTAAAAATAAAAAAGTGTCCTTTTTGTAAAAAAAATTATGTGAATCCGATTCACCATAGGCCTCCAGCGGCTAATCTTTGAACTTTTGCTATGTTTCTTTCGTCATTATATATAGACCTAAGTATTCGATTAAAATTAAATCAAATCAAATTTAATTAATTAAAATTGAATTAAATTAATTTTTTTAATTAATTGAATCAATCCAATTTTTAAATAAATATTGAACAAATCAAATCGATAAAATATTGATTAATTTGATTTTCGATCAAATTAATTAAAATAATTAAAATTTTTAAATATTATGAAAAAGTTATCTATTAATTAAAAATTTAAAAATTTATTTATTTAAAAATTTAAAAATTATTTTTTTATTTTAATTAATTTAATTTATTTGATTTAATCGAATAAAAAATTTTAAAATCAAAATCGAATTAAATTAATAGATTTTTTTTAAAAAATAATTAAAATTTTAAAATAACCAAATCAAATTTTAAACCCTCTTTTTCCCGAATTCTTCTGGCAATAAATGGAATTAATTAAATTAATTAAATTTTTTAAAAATAACTGAAATTTTGAAATAATTAAACAGAATTTTTAAATTCAATTGATTTATTTAATTAAATTTTTACTCTCACTCAGTCATTATATATACGCCCTCTCTCTCTTCTCCCTGGCAATCGGCATTTGGCATCTAACTCTCTCTTGCTTTTGTCGCCGGAGCTCGATTTTAGAGGTAAGTTTTTTTTTTTATTTCTCTTCCTTCTTCTCTTTGATCTTCTCGATTGCTTCGACCTTCGACTCGATTTGCGGATATAGGTTTTTTTTTTCTTCTTGCGTTTCGATAGCGTATATGTGATTGTAGTACTGGATGGGATTTTGCAATTCTGTTTCTTCTTCGTGTAGCGGGGACGAAAATTTAGGTTTGAGAATATGGATCGGATATGGTTCAAACTTGCGTTTAGTTTAGAGATAGAGACGAAATTTATTTTCACATGCATGTCATCATGGTTCCTGCCTGAAAATTTCTTATCAATTTTTCTTGTGTATGTAAAAGAAAGAAATCTCTTGCTATAAGTATTACTGTGTCACGTTGATCTTCTGTAGTTGTGCCACTCTTGCCTGCCTCTATTCAATTTCTAAGAAATATCCTCAAGATGAATAATAATTTTTAGTAATAGTATACCCTTTATCCTTACAGCGTTCACGTAGGCTCCATCCTTTCCTGTGGAAATCATTTCAGTGACTATAGTTAGAGGCATAAGGGTATCTTGAGAATCTTAGATTGGCTAGTCATTTCTTCATATCTGTCTATATTTTTTTCGCATCTGTTACAATGCTTTTATTTTATAGCATGAGCACATTACCTCTTAATTAGGATTTGTTTTTCATATTTCCTTTCACTATATGTGGCATGGTTTTTTACTGATTATGTTTGGTTTAATAGATATCATAAAATTGCAAAAGGAACAAAGAGAACATCTTAATGGGAAAGAGAAAGTCGAAAGCAAAGCCACCTCCAAAGAAGAGAATGGACAAGCTTGACACTGTTTTCTCTTGCCCATTCTGCAACCATGGTAGTAGTGTTGAGTGTCGCATGTAAGTGTCCATTAATGTCAACTTCGACTGACTTTGATCATATTATCTAAAGTTGCCTTGTTGATAGTTAATTTGTCAATTATTTTCTCCTGCTATTATGTTGGTTTAATTATTCTTGATCTTTTTTTTTCATATAGTGACATGAAGAACTCGATTGGTGAAGCTTCATGCAGGATATGCCTTGAAAGTTTCAGCACTACTGTGACTGGTATGACTACTTAGGTTCAAAAACTCAATTTTATGTGATACAGACATGCTGTACCAATGTTTAATACCATGATTGCTTTTTTGGATGATCAATTCTGCATTTTCTTCTTAAATTTACTTTCATCCATTGATACTGTTTGTTGACACTAAATGTCTTAGCTCTAGCAGTGCAAAGATAATTATTGGTGAACAAAGTCCAACTTAAGTTGTCCTGAATAGGTTGCTGATTGGCTGTTTTTTTTATCTTGCTGTTGAATCATAAGTAGCTCGCTGTTGTGATCTTTTTCCCACATTGATTATGGTGTTGGATATTCTCAGAATGAAACTCATGGTTTTGCTCTTTGCAAAAGGTACACCAATACTAAGAAGCTTGAGTTTCTAGGGGAAAGTTTGTTAGGAAGTGATATCATTTTTTTTTAAATTATGAAAGTCTAAACTAACTGAACTTTCCTGAGGTCAAATCCCCATATGCCCTCGTGGAAAGTAATACAATTTGAATGTGTTGGAAATTACAAAAGAAATGGTAAGAAGCATTCATGAGGAACATAGGTTGGTGATACAAGGTTGTTGCCAGAGTGTCCATGGTTTCATCTTTCAGAAAGACTTATATAACTGCTGTATATAAATTTGATGGTGGGCATTGTTTACAGTTTGCATGTGAACTTGTTTTACAGTAAAATTAATTATTCAGAGTTTTCTGAGGACTTGTTTTACAGTGAAAAATAATTATTCAGAGTTTTCTGAGGAATGCCTTGAGTTTCTTCATGATACTTGTAGATTACTGTTATTTATGTAGACCACCATTCTATTTTTAGAGTTTATGACCCTTTGCTACTCTTTTTGCATCCTCTGTTTGCCCCCCTTCTATTTCTATCATTCAAAATCCTACATAACTCTTTTTTGTTTTTTGTTTTTGCAGCACTCACTGAGCCTATAGATATGTAAGTCAATCTACTTCTCCATGTGTTTCTGGACACAAGTGATTTTTTAGCTAACATGTCGTCTTGCAGATATAGCGAATGGATTGATGAATGTGAACGAGTGAATAACGTTGAAGACGAAGATGCCTAAAAGTCCAGCCTGGTTCTTCTATTACAAATAGGACAAAACGTATTCGTTAATATGCCTGTATCGAATGTGTTTGGACACTCTGGTATTGCTAATATCCACATCTAAACGCCATGCAGCGTATCATCTTAATCTGCATAATTGATGTGGGTAATACTTGGTTAGTGTGGATTTCCAGTAATTACTTTGATGCGTTTTTGTTTTCGTTGTTATTTTGTAGTGTACATTATTGTGCCACTGCTGAGTATTTTTAGCGCACTTTGAAAAATAAAAACATAACTGTTCCCTGCCTAAATAATTGTGACCATTTACCCTTTGGGGATCTGGAGTGAGGCAATGCTCATTTACAATTGGTATAAAATGTCCATTTAAGCTCCTCCTCCACTAGCATACCATAGAATTGTAACGTCGTCCTTCTAAATATGATGAACAGGCGAAATGAATTCGAGTAATATCAGACTTCCAAAAACATTGCAGTGAAAATTTTCTGAATTATTGCTTAGAGGACTAATAATGGCTGAAAGCTTAGAATTCAGCATGCCAAGGCATGCAATAACTGAAGCAGCAACAGCTGTTTACTTGAAATACTCAAGCCAAGACAACAACCAGCAGGGACTATATGAAAATAGAAATTAATTATTAATTTCTACCCCTGTCAAATAATAAAATAATATAAAAATATTTTAAATAGGTCAAGTCAAATATGACTTTAATTGAAAAACAATACGCTTAATTTTTGCGCAATGCAAATAGTGTTAAAAGGAGAGTGAGAAATAGTTACATGTCAAAAATGAAAGCAAGGGATATCTATAACACATAATTATGTCTTATGAAAACATAGTTCTACATTTTTCTTATGTAAAAAATATATAAAATAATGAAAATATTCTTATTAAGGTATTGTTATATCTATAAAAATGGGAAAAAATAATACATTTTGACAATTCTAGTACATGTTAATTAGAACACTAGCCAAGTTAATTCTAAGAAAAATCTCTATTAGCTTTGAAGTTGCACAATGGAGAAACAATGTCAAGATTTACCAAGTGTTTTCAGAATCATAATAGCATTGCGAAAATACTGAAGAGGGGATATGATTAGGAACAATGTCGATAAAACAGTCGCTGCTTCTTGTAAATTTCTAGGGAAGAAGAGTTCTAGCCATCTCTGCGATGTGGTTGCTGGAAAACTCCGGCGATATGATGCTATGAAGATTTGATTCTCTGATCGAAATGTCTCTGGGAAAGCAACAGTTTGGTCCTCTCCAGAACGCCAAAGAAGATCGAGCCGCCGATGCCAATCCATAATACTCTTGGTCCAACGCCCTGCAGAGAAAATAAAATAATTATTTCCTTAGAGAGTGCCAATGATTTGGCATGAGGTTTTCTGTTCTAGTTTCTTTATAGACACAAATATTTTCTTAATAGATAATAAAAATTTAGATCTAATTCTTATTTTTATTCTTCAACAAGAATATGGTGAGAGATGTAACCTCCTTTACTGTTTATATTACTCAGATTCAGTACCATTTCAACATCAGAAATAGGATGATACTCATTTGAATATATTCAATAAACAGACATTCATATATTTTATATTTCATTATGCACTAAATGTCAGGTGGGAAGACAAGAACACCTTTAATGGAGTTTTATGTAGATCTATTTTTTTCTATTTATTTTAACCAATAGTTCTGCATATGTGCTAAGGGCTATCAGTGATGGACACTACAAACTGTCTCTTGATGCACTTCATCTCAAGGCCAATGTTGGTATAATCTGCATCATTCTTGACTATTCAAAGTATGTTGCCATAAAGTACAAGCACAGAAATAAAACCTTTAAGAAAGCAGCTGGGCCTTCTTCTTTCAAAATTGTCTGAGCACAATTGATCAGCCCCTTGTATTGACTTGCTGAACCCTGAAAACAAAAATGAAATAGAAACTTATATATGGTGTGATAGTTTAGAATAAGATTTGAAGGAACAAATGTTGTTACCTGAACCATTAATCTAGTCTTCATCACATCAAGTGGTGTAGTCACAGCTCCAGTTATTGCACCTGGTATAATGAATGATTTTGAGTATAATCTAATCCTCTAATCAATAAATCCAGTGGAAATGGTATACTTCAAGCTGGAGAACCTATCCCTTAATGTTTAAGGTGAAGCCACATATAGTGAGGGTAAAAACTCAGACTGAGAACATAAACTATGTAGAGAACAAAACAAAAAATGCAGCCAAGATTAGGCTTCCACATTAGAGGGGTTTGGCGACTATGTTAAAGACAAACAATCATGGAGAATCTTCATTTGGAAATCATCTTTGATGCAAAATCATTTGAGTTTGAATTTGGATTTTGAATTATAATTGGTAAAGTTGGGACATGTTCTATTTTTGGTTGTCAAGAAGCGCGGTACATTTTAATTTAGTAGGAATTTAATTGGTTATTATGTATCTTGGTTTGTGATAGTTTTGATCTCTGATTTAGTTAAGGTTGAGTTCATAAAAGAGGTGCCATTTCAATGTATTAATTATCTTTCCAATAATAAAAAAAACCTCTTTGTTAAATCTCCATGTGAGATTCTTCTCTGTGTGCCATCGTGATTTGTCAATCTTACTTCAAAAGGAAAAACCTATTCTGAGAACTCAGTAGAAGATACCAGTTGGCGCACAAGAAAAGAGTACCAGAAACATAGAATTTGTTACCTGCAAATGCACCAATTAAAGCATTCTCTGGATCATTTAATTCCCTCCTTGCCTGCATGCAAAAAGAAAAAGGAGAAAGTATCACTATTTTTCTCAGTTGCATTAAGCAGCAGTATCATTCTATGTGCTAGATTTCTCTAGAGGAAGGCTACTATTTAAGTGGATGGTGAAAAAACAGCAGCAAAGCTGCAAGACCGAATTTCACTTTTCAGGGCAAGAAGGCTTTTGATGCATCTAAACCTAGTCCTTTACTCAACTTAATCTGGTTTCCTATATAGCACTAACTAATTCTTTCACAAAAAGTTTTCAACATAATAAATTTCCTAAAGTGTATCCATTATTTTCTAAAATAAATACAGAACTAATAACATTGGGGAAAAAATGTCACCATTTACGTAGCTTTCATGCAACAAACTGTCACATTTTCATCAACACTGCTCAAACAATTTCTCAGCATAGACATTTGCAATAAAACATTGCAAATTTGAATTGATGATATGTTTCTTAAAATTGTTGATGATATGATATATTACAAATGCAACTACATCTTGACATTTTTGTAGTGTTACATCTAACGTGGCTTGTCTGATTCATTGCAACATGCAACAAATACCAGATCCATCTTATTGCTTATATATTCGCTGAATAGGAGAAATGGCATTGGCCTGGTGGCCTGAACTCTGTAATTCCAGGTTGGAGAGAGCAAAATTTAATAGGTTGGAAAAGAAATTGAAGGTAGGTAACTAATTTGTTGTGTAAAAACCAAAATTTTCTCCTAATTGATCAACAATAATGGTTACATGAGATTTTTCATCATTGTTCACAAGACACATATGACAAAAATAAGGAGAAACAAATGGTTGTGACCATCAAATCACATGCAAAGGATGCCTTGGTAACAAGGTTATATTGAGTTTATTGGAAGCTTACTGCGATCTTGTAGCCAATCCGGAGCTGCTCATATATACAAAATTGGATTGCATCAAATGGTAGATCTCGTAAGAGAAAAGAACTATAACCCTGGAAAAGAAAATTTGAGTAACTATGTTTCGTATCTGAACAGCACCTAAGTGAAACAGCTAACTAGTATTAATCCTAGAAAATTCAGCCAAATAGTTGCCCTGGTAGATAATGATAGACCAAGGTAAACTTTAAAATTGACTGTACATACAGCATATAAACCCCTGATTCCTTCTTTAGCAGCAATAAGACGAACAGCATTAGGTGCAGAGGTAAACTGCCCAGTTTGCATCCTTTGTTTGACAACCTAGAAACAACTCAACAACAACTATCAGAAAATTGCAGAAAATTAAAAATAAACTTAAAACCACATCTCACCTCTGTTGGAACACGAATAAGTGAAGCAGCAAGTCCACCAATAGCGCCAGCGGTCTAAGTAATTGAAGACAAATTAAACTAAATTAGGCCACCATACCAAATAATAAACATAGGCCACCAAATGAGTTCTGTTAGGCTGGGTGTCTAAAATCATCAAAAATATTGTAAGAGAAGAAATAAGCAACATACAAACCCATATATTGGTAGAACCACAAGCATATGTGCCAATAGTAAATTGTAAAAGCAGATAAAACTTTATGAAGAAATCAGAGGGTCTATCACTTCTTGAAAGGGCACTGCCCTAGAAGTCAGATAGGTTGACCATATGCTTTGCTAACCAACCACTAATGAGCCAATTCCTATGCTTCCATCTCCAGAGCAACCAGGAACAATTATATGAGTTTTGCAAAAAATATTAAATTTGATTGTGTCACCAATTTGCACAAAAGGTTAGGTGCTTAGGTTGATAAGAAAGGCATCACCTACACTTACATTCAACACTAAACATGAGAATACCTGAACTAAACTGGCCTAAGTCCAATATATGGACTAACTTAACCAGGGTGGTTACATATTATTTTAGAAGGTTCATCACCAAAATCATACACAAATTATAACTCTTATTCCAATTTTGTAGACAACCTTTTTCACAATTTCATACATGAAGTACAAAGGTGTACCAAGTTGTTCACTTGTTCAAATCTAGTTGAAAGTGGAGGAAACACCAATTGGGATTTCCATATGGCATCATTTTAGTTAAAATATTATATTTATTTTAACACCCTCTGCTCAAAATTTCTTCTCCTCTTTCCCACTTCCCCAGCTCCCTACTCCCTACTCCCTACTCCCTACTCCCTGTCCTTCCTGAAACTGAACAGATTAGAATGGAGAAGATGAGGAGCTTGGGGTGTCTCAAGATCCCATCTTTGAAACAGAAAGGAGAAGGGAGAAAGAAAAAAAAAGATGAAAAAAATATATAATAAAAGGCAGGAGAGACAGGGAGAAAGAAGAATAAATTTTGTATAGAAAGCAATAAAAATAAAATAAAATAAAAGTTTAACTAAAAAAGTGTTGTTGAGTGTCCTGGTCAGTTTTCCAATTAGCGTTGTTAAAAAAATGGACAATCAACTTGTTATACTCTTGTAAATTCACATATGATATGTGACTAATAAAGTTTGTATACCAAATCGAAGAAGAGGGTACAGTGGGTATGATTTTGGCAATAACTAATTCTAGGTATTGACACTAGCAGGACTTTGAACATTGTAAATTTTGGTCTACCACCATCTTAAATTTGATTGAATGATCACGTATCCAAAAGCTCAAGTTGTTTCAATACATGTAAGACTCCATTCAGACTCTTAGCATTTAGATCAGAATTACTGACAAAAAGCCTCTAAATCATTATGTCCACTGACTACATCTTAATCTTTTTTAATTTTCATGTAAATGGCTGTATAATAGTACATAAAACACCCATCTACTAGGACTTTTGTTTAGCATATATAAGTAGAAAAAAATTGGTTAAATTGCATTAACTTACCAAATGGGCAATGGCACTGAGATTTTCTGGAAACATCTTCACTAGTTGTTGTTTGGTTGGTTCATATATCCCCACAAATATGGCAGAGGCCCTGCTATTCAAATTTGTAAATCTATAAATGAAACTTTAAACAATGGACAAAAAGAGAGAAAATACAAGAATTATCCAAGATAAAATATTTAAAAAGAAAGAAAGAAGAAACTAGCAGCAAAAGTGATATAATCATAATCAACAAAAACACAGAAATCATGCTTTTCTCCTTTGAAAAACAAATATGAAAGTTTTAACAATTACTAAAAAGGAGGATCATTTAGTCTAAAAAGGATAGAATGCCAAAATCATGCATAGAGAGTCAGTAAGATAATAACTATTTTAATCTTGGTAATCCAATAGGAAGATGGAAGACCATGGAGGTGTTGTGCTTGACAGATACACTGTGCAGTATGATGCACGATGCAGGATCTCCTCGATGAGCTTATTGGGGATGCAAGACCGATGTGCCCTTGCTGTGAGTGCAGGGGCAACACCACTTCCGTGAGACACACTCTGCAATTTTGGAGCAGAAAAGTAGCCCTTCGATCTATCGACTCAACAAAGTTCCCATCCAACCAAGGGTTCTAACATCCAGATCAACTGATTCAAGACCTGCTGTTCAATTGAACCCACAAGTCAAGGTGCTGACTTATTTGATTCCCAGCCTAAAATTTCCATCTATTCACCCCATTTTAAGAAGATGAAAGCCACTCCCAAGGCGACCTGATATATACGGTATTTGTTATTTATCTACCCCCTACAATCCTTGGTCTAGAAGAGTGCTGCAATAGCACAAAATACTGCTGATGTGGTGTGATTTGATGGTGACATCTCCCTGGTGTTACTACAGAGGTAGGCAATTTTGTCTAACCATGTAAAGATTTATGTCTTACTTGATCTTATTGCTTCTTGTTTTGTGAGTTTTCTTCTCCATGTTCTGTGTATTTACTATTTCCGCAAACATAGGAGGTTGTATTCACATTCATTAGTGCAAAGAAGTATTCCATCACTACCAGCAGTTATCAAAATGGTAGCATGATCCCAATAGGAAGAATACAATAGCATGGCATCAAAGATGATATGAGGACCATATGATAAATCTAGCAAGTAGGGCATAGCATACTGACGGTAAAACCCCTGCCAGGTTG
>JBBMKF010000040.1:3906848-3917892 GCA_037834155.1 Curcuma caesia | reverse complement strand
CAGGCCTAAAATGATTGCATTCTCACCAGATCACTTGGGCTGGCAAATTTCAACAGAGAACAAGGTTGTGAAGATGGAACCATCGCATAACAAATGCTTTCTCATATGAATTAAAGAGGCTGTTGCATCAAGTTATCAGGAAGATGCCTCTTAACACGTAGATCAAGTGTTGCCAAGCTGTTTCACAGTACAAGTGAGAAAGAATGAGCAGCTACGAGAAGCTCTCAACATTCGACTACGTGATGGGAAGTAACTCGCCACCTATCTTTAATAAACAGTAACTAGACTTTCCGGAATGCCATTACTCCTGGTCCCAAAGCAAGATTCGGCAGGCTACCTTTGCCGAGCAATCAATCATGGGTACTGATATGCTACTCGCCGCCAATCACGGGTACTGATATGCTACTCACACTTTATCGATCTGTAGATGTGGCGTACAAACAGCAAAGCCGCATGGAATCCAACCATGCCGAGCAACAAGAAGAAGCCATAGCAGATGCAAGCCATATAACCGAAGAAGAAGGACGTCTGCAAAAATCCAGACATGTCCGAGCGGGCATAGTAGTAGTACAAACAGTAGGCATATACAAATAGACCAGTGGATCCCCCACATAAGAAAGACCTGCATTTGGATAAGCCAATAATTAGCTCCATTCTATGGAGAATGGATGATGGACATAGAATCATGTGTTGAACTGTTTCTTGGCCATTTATATACTGCTAAAATATAAAAAGGAAAATCAAATTAGCCTCTGTGAAACTTGATCAAGTGCATCATTCATGTTTAAAGACTTGGATTTACATGACTGATCCGAGGAACAGATAGCAGTTATTCTGTACATTGACAAGTTTACTGAAACTACGGATCTACTGTTATATTAGTGTACACCTCAAATCTGAGAAAGATCCATGGCAGCACAAGTATCTGCAGGATATGTTATTATCTTAGTTGAAGCATCACTGCCACAAGGTTAAACAGATACAAGAAAAATGTTTTCCAAAAGGTAAATAGATAGGTGATAAAATCAACGAATCCATTATAAGCAGCAGGTATTTGATGTTGACGAGAAGGGAATGCAAATGCACTAAACTTTGATATAGAAACACCGGTATGTATAAATGATAGCTAACAGAGCTGAAGAACAATAGATAGTGGCTTACCTCCACCACCATTCATGGTCTTCAGCAGCAAGTTGAAAGTAGGTTAGGGCAATTGTAATGAAAGCTGTCACAATAAGAAGGATGATGAATACTATGAACAGAATACTGTAGATTGTGTATATCCTGTGGCCCCACACACTAGCAAATATGTAGTAAAGTTCAATGTAAATTGCACTGAAAGGAAGAAAACCAGCCATTGCCATCTGTGGGATTGTTCCTCGGTACCAAGGCAATGGGGGAATTTCTCTTGGATACTTCTTTGTCTGGCAAGGGGCTTGAAACTCTGATTTGCTATTTTTACCAGCAATTCCACCCAAAACAAGCAATGGAGCAGTTACCAATACCCATATGAGAGCAATAACAACAATGGTTCCAAATGGTAATGCTGCAGTGGCGCTATACACAATAGCAACAGTATTCAGAAAGCAGAATGTCAGGAACAAAGGTCCACAGAAAAGGCATCCCGTCAACAGCAAATTCCTTACCTGTCACAAAGAAAAAGGGAGAAAAATCACATCTAACCACAAACCAATTTGCTGATGGATCATACATGAATTCTTCCTTTCAGCTATGGAATGTTTGATTTTATGCATGCATTGATGCAACCAAGGCTACTACAAAACACGAGGAAAGCAAAGGGAAAACAATTAAAAAAGAGTGTATATATATATAAAAGAATGTACCCAGTTTGTCCCTTCAAGTTGACAGTAGAAAGAGGTAGCAGTATATCCAGCAATGCCAGAGGTAAGTGCATATATTACCACCAGAGCAGTGAACAGAGACCCGCGGTTGTAAGGATAGAAAACCCCAACTAGTGCAAGAATAAAAATGAACACGGTGCTGCAATACATATCAAGAAAGGAAAAGAAAATCAATTCTTAGTAAACATTATCAGATAGAAATTACCACCTAATGCAGTAATTAAAATACAACAACTGCTAAGATATCTAAAACACCCTAACCAAATGCAACAAGTGATTTATATAGATCAGTGGTACCCAATAGCTTTACTGAATGTACTTACAGAGCAAACAACTGAGTGCCAGAACCAAGACATGCAGCAAAAAGTGACTTGTTTTTTGGAAACCTAAAGACGTCACCATGGATGTACTTCCACCCAGTCTCTTCTTGCTCCTCAGTAGATTCCTCATCATGAGCATACCTAAGAAGCACAATGAAGATGTATGGACATCAGGTTTGCAGATAATTTGGCAAGAATGAAATGGGGAGAAAAGCAAACAGAAGCCAAATGTCCCACTTATTGGTAGATGGATATTGGGACTTTAATCAGAAGATATAATAAACAAAATTTAGAGGACACAAGGGTAAACTCCATTGTTTATCTTGAACAAGTACAGTGATTTTACTAGTATTATATTAGCCATGTCAAGGTTCTGCTTTGTCATTGATTCACCATTGATTAAACTTATAGAAAAAAAAAATCATGATAATTAGAAGTTGGAACTTGATACGCACTTCACAAAATCATTCTTCAGCACACGCATGAGAATTGTTGCAAGGAACCCAGTCAATAGAAGAACAGTAACACATGAGTTTATGATGGAGAACCAGTGAATCTCCAGATGATGAGGCTGTGAAGAGGTTTGTGAGTACTTCTCCATCCTCTTCTTGAATGTTGTTTTTGTCTCCTTCCAGTTAGCAGAGTAGGTAAAATCTACCTCAATATCCTTGTCCTCAGTGATATCCACCAGTGCAGTAGGATCAGTATGAACACTAATCTCAATCACACGATCCTCATTGTAGAGTATATCAAATTGCATTTGTCGGTAAAGATAGTATTTGTAATCACCCAGATCTTTTCCTTCCTTGTCAACTTTCCCAACAAATCCCCAGATAGGGAGGTCATCATAGTACATCTGGAAATAGTAATCCTTGGCGACAGCATCCCTAAACATAGCAACATCTTCTGGTTTGAGCTTCTTATTGCAAAGCACCTTGAATTTAAAATCTTCTCGGAAATCAAGCTTGTAGGGAGCATCAACAAGGCGATCTCCATTCAAAACTTCACCAAGGGCTTCCCTTTTCTCTTTTAAATGCTCTGTTGTCAGTGTTAATCCAAAAAAGATAGTGAACATCACCAGAATATTATCGAACATATAGCCAGAGAAAATTAGATCAGAACCAACCTGGAGTGCAAAAGGGTAGATCGAAGTAGCGATACGTTTCACTGTAAAGAAATACGTGTATAAGCAACAACAAAAATCTTTTAAGAATAACATTTAGCTGACAGTACAGAACACGGACTTTTAACAATTTGAGAAGTTCATCTTCAACGACAGCGCTGTCATAAAGGTACGCATGACTTCAAAATATTTTTATTCACAAGTTTATAATCAAGATTAGTTAGAACTCAACGGATACAACACCATCCACTCAAACTGAAGAGTCAGAGACCATCAAATAATCCGACAAATTCTAAATGGCAAAAGCAGCACATATTTTTAACAATAAATCAGGAGGTACATCTTTCACTTTACAAGTCAACATATTTTTCCTGCCAAAGAAGAAATCAGCGGATCATTCTCGGCGAATTCGACCTCCCGGAAACAGATGGAAGAAAGGAAGTGTAAAAACAAACAAAAAAAAATCAATAGATCTATCAGAACACAGGTTACTCTGCCGAAGATTAAGAGGACCTCACCTAGGGTTATGGAAAGGACCGACCTTGTTGGCGTAGAGAGGGACAGGGTCCCCCTTCTTGTAGCGGTGATCGGAAGCGTCCGACGCGACTCCGGCGATCCCGAAGCACAAAATCAGCAACGCCGCTGTTGCAGCAGCCCGATCCATCGACCCCCTCCCCATGGATCTAGCTCGGATCAAGTCAAATCGGAGACAAGCGATGGACGGAGTGGGAACAAAGATGGATAAGGTTGTGGAAATTACGCTGTTGGAATATTTGAGTGATATTTGTTTTAATTATTTAAAAAATATATTAAGCTCTAATTGTGTTGGCTCAAGATCCTACATCAATGAGAAAGTTGCAAGGTTGTTTTGCTCCGAACGATTAGCTCCTATCTAATCTTGGCGGATCGTCAAGTAAACGGGTAGGATTAACTATACGATGATCTTACGGTGAGTAAGGCCCTTTTCATGTGAACATTTATAGAGCTAACGCATTCCCAAAATTGAAGGTGTCGTGCGACGGTACGTTGTCCACGGTGGCGTATCCGACGGCAATGCTCGACTTGGACGCAAGATATGGAGCACCTTCAAAACGCACGTCAACCAGATCGCACCTCGATGGAACCACTAATGCTCGACGGGGTAACAGAGTGGGTCGATGGCGTTGGTCCCTTTTGTTTTAGTTTCTTAACGGAGACGGAAGGTGGTCTCGTCTTTATAATCTCCGGCGGGGGTTGGGTGGGCCGCGAGAAAAGGGATCAGGAATCTGCTCTGTGCGAAAACGACCGATGGGATCCTTGCAAGACGAGCAGAGCGCTTATTTGGAAGAAGCGCTCTTGCCTGAGGTTTGATCGCCTCTTCTCATTGCGTTTCTGCATATAGTTTGCTTAAATTTGCTTTCTTACAAGCTGCTTGTGCGTAACAGGTCTTCGTTTTTTGTGGACTTTGCGGGCCTTTTGATGTTTTTTTTATCACAATAGTTGACCTGTGATTCGGATCTTTGAGTTGGTTAATTGCGAGATTATTATATTTTTGATTAATTGCTTGGGTTTGCAATTAATCGCTGCTAGTGAATTCCTATGTCTTTCGAAATTAGTTAGTATGTGAGATTTTTGTTTCTGTTTTGAATTTGGGGTTTCGATTGATTGCGACACTATTCTTGGCTTCCAAGCCATGTTAGCTTGTCATTCGTGAAGGGAAAAAAAGGTATCGATCCATTAATACTACAACATAACCAACGCTGGTTTGTATTCTTACATGACAAGTAGTAGTAGCTTTTTTCTCCAGAAATATTTTAGGGATTTTGTGTTGTGTTTTTTTGATATGTATTGCGACTGGAAATCATATGTCTTTAAAAAAAAAATTAAAGAGTTTAGATTTTCACAAGCTCTGAAAAGATTTTGATTTGATGAAAAACTGAAAATATTTTAGGGATTTTGTGTTGTGTTTTTTTGATATGTATTGCGACTGGAAATCATAGGTCTTTAAAAAAAAAATTAAAGAGTTTAGATTTTCACAAGCTCTGAAAAGATTTTGATTTGATGAAAAACTTCATGAGCTTATGGAAGGCCAGTTTTTCATTAATTTAAAGTGGCAGAAATTCACATTCGCTAATAAATTTTGAGTTTTCACTATGGTTTCCCTAGTAGAAACTTCTTAGATCAATGCTACAGCCATCATAAGAACAGTCCGTAATTGTTTTCTTTTTAAGTTTGTCTTTGTAGCCAATTTGCCACATTTTTCATCTGAGACATTTAAGAGGTACAATAAACTTACACGCACATATTCTCAGTCAGCTAAGAATCCCTTGACCAACTTGGATTTATGAATGAGCTTTCTGATGCAGAGTTCTTTTTTTTTTTTTAGGTTAAATATATACTGTGTTAAGGGCGAGTCATTCAAGTAATCTGATTTGTTATCATGACTCATGGTACATTCGGAAAGATTTGGTTATTGCAGTAGGGTACACCTTTCACACAGTGAGCAAAAAAGCTCATTTATATAGGAAAAAGTTACTTTTTTCTCATATTTGACTTTACATATGCTGAAATGGGATCTCAAGTATGCCCAACATCAGAAAAATGTTTCTACATTGTGGTATTTTTCATGTCAAATTGAAAATTTAATGAACTATTGAGTGATTAATTTATAACTATGCAACTATACTGGATATTCATCTTACTATACATTTGCTTTTGATCAGAGCATAGAAGGCTAAGTGATCACATCAATCTCCTACCAAACGAGGTTCGATTGTTAGTCATTGGCATTTTGCCTTGTAACCAAAGGGGGTCTTCTCATGATTAGTGATTATGCACTTCACATACATGTTAGGGATGACAACAGATAGGGTACCTACCCATCCCAATGCATGTCTAAGGTTTCTATTGCTCTAGTTATACTAATGCAGGTGGACATCCATACCTAATTAAAGAGGTTGCATGGCTTTAATATGTAACAAAGCAAAGTTAAACCTTAGGTATTTTAAGATTGTTTGTATGTATATATATATATATATATATATATTATTAAACAATGATGTTTATTCAGGCATCAACGGTTGAGGCTTTAAATCCAAATCCAAACCTATCTGGTATCTATTTTGTTGTTGAAACATGTGTCGAATTCCCTTAATATGCCATACCTAAGTAAATAGGTAGGGCAGTCATGGGCAAGGATTGAAATCTTATGTTGTTAGGTATGATGCAAACTTACGGTTCTGCTTGCTAACTGAATATGTTGGCATGGCCATTATGTAGTTATATTGTCTGAGTCGATTGGTATCTTTTCCTATCGCAAGGTATCATGACTTCTCATTGCCACAAGGTTGTAGTGCTAGATCATGAAGGGGACAACACTGAAAGCTGTGCAAGAGAAATGGTCTGGGTGTTTTGCTAAGTTGTGAGGAGCCCTGTTGGAAGTTGGTGTGGTGGAGATTCATCTAGTCACAGAAGAGAGGTAGTGAGAAGGGAAGAAGCTGATAGGTCTGCATCACAGAAACTCCGTTAGGAGGGAAACCAAGAATTTTATGTGGGGGATTAATTAATAAATATGACTAGGTTAGGCGTGTGTTGGTAGGGTTGATTTATAAATATTATTAATTTGTCATGGGTTAATTAATAATGTTGTGTCCATTGGCAAGTGGGTAACTAGTTAGATTTATAGATATAAATATGTTTTGGTTGAGGATTTTATTTGATATTTAATGATGAAAAGTTAAAGTATGAATAAGTCTTATAATTGTTATAGTAAGTTAATCATGTGAGTGAGCTGAGGGTGTGACTAGAGAAAGAAGATTTCACTTTTCTAATAAATAACTATAGGTAGAATAATTTTATTTAAATTTAAACTACATTTTAAATATATTATGACTTTATATTGAAAAGTTATATCATTTTATGTAACATTAATAATAATTGGGTTAGTTAATTGTGATTAATATAGATTATTCTTAAATATGTTGAAATGATAACTTGATTAAATTTTTAAAAATTCTATTTATTAGTGTAGATATAAATTTATAAATAATAACTGTATTATTATTTTTTGCTATCATTTTACACTATGCCATAGTTATAAAGACTAGATCAGGCTGCTAGATTGGAAAAATTGTAATCAAATGATTCTTCTGTTTAGGTTAGCTCATGGCTTTCATGTGCAAAAAAAATCACGTAAAAACCAATTGGATCACAAAACCAGCCAATTGGGCCTCTTTTTAAGAAACCAGGTCAAGTAAAATGGCTTAAAATGATAAATCTAGCTTTTGTAATTTCAAGTAATTATTACGGACAAGGCCATAATTAATTTTTCATATTTTAACCTGATCTTAAAAATTATAAAATCTTCTACTTAAAATATAATTCCAAGTTGATTATTCTAATTTTTATATCAATACTATATGTAGTAATAAATTATTTTTCTTACATTTCTCTATGCATGATTATGTATTAGTTTAAACTTCTTTATTACCTAAGTTCATTAATAAAATCAATAATGCAATTTAATTACTGGATCTAATAAGTTGGTCTGGCTAATAGACTCGATTGAGTCAATATCAGGATTGTTCTACAGTATAACTAATTGATCTACCATTTTACCATTAAACTAGTGACCTGAAACTCAGTTGGTTGGACTTCTGGTTTGGTTTTTATAATTATGCACTTTACACCAGCCAGTCTTGGACAAAAATATTTAGACCTGATTATGGACTTGGACTTGACTTGGACAAGAAAAGAAAAATATAAGCCTGATCTGTTTGGCCATTGCCAGACCCAACCCATCTAATGATCACCTTTATTAGATCTTTTGGCTGACCGGTAGCAGTATTGAATTTGCAAGCTATGATAACCTTTCAATTGTGACATAGGAGGATAATGAATTCACATTATTTTCTTGCATATTACTGTTCAAAATTTTGTGGATTTTTTATTCACTTGGATTCCTATGATTTTGAGTACTTCAGACAAGAAATCTTGTTTTACATTTTTTTTATCATATAAATGTTTTACATAAGTGCTTAGACCTCCTTTATTTATTACTTCAAATTGGTGGGTTTGAAGAATGAAAATAAAGGGCCATATACTGGAGATGGATCTGTGGACATTCATGGAAACCCTGTTTTAAAGGAATCCACATGCAACTGGAGAGCATGCCCCTTCATTCTTGGTATGTATTTTCAAACTCTTTTTTATTTCCTATTTTGAATCAGCTTAAATTTCTATTTTTAAAAATACAAATTATAGGGAATGAGTGTTGTGAGCGTTTAGCGTACTATGGAATATCTACAAATCTTGTCACTTACTTGAAGAACAAGCTGCATCAGGGAAATGCCTCAGCTGCAAGAAATGTCACAACATGGCAAGGTACCTGCTATATTACTCCACTGATTGGAGCAATTTTAGCCGATGCATATTGGGGAAGATATTGGACAATTGCAGTATTTTCAACAGTATACTTCCTTGTAAGTATTACTCAGTGCAACATTATCTTGTCCTTGTCGTCCAATTCCATTTAGGGTGATAAGATCAATTTTCCTTTTGTTAAGATGATTAGTGTTGTTTATTACTTGTAGGGAATGGCTACATTGACCCTTTCAGCTTCAGTTCCTGCATTTAAGCCTCCAGCCTGTATAGGATCATTTTGCCCAGAAGCAAGTGCATTTCAATATGCTATCTTTTTCAGTGGACTCTACCTGATTTCACTAGGGACTGGTGGGATTAAACCTTGTGTTTCTTCATTTGGAGCCGACCAGTTTGATGATACTGATCCGAGAGAGCGAGTGAAGAAGGGATCTTTTTTTAATTGGTTTTACTTCTCTATTAATATTGGTGCTCTAATATCTAGCAGCCTTTTAGTTTGGATACAAGACAATTATGGATGGGGCTTGGGCTTCGCAATCCCTACATTATTTATGGGATTAGCAATACTGAGTTTTTTCTTTGGCACCCCACTATATAGATTTCAAAAACCTGGAGGAAGCCCTATTGTAAGGATGTGCCAAGTGATTATTTCCTCATTTCGCAAATGGAAAGTACCTGTGCCTCATGACATTTCTCTCCTATATGAAGTGCCTGAGAAGTCCTCTGCAATCAAAGGAAGTCGAAAAATAGAACACACAGATGAACTCAGGTAAAACTCTTATCTTTCATACAACATTGACTGAGAAGCCCTATTGTATTATTCTTAAATTATCTCTGTGAAGAACTTAGCGAACAACTGAAGAAGCTTGATGCAGATCTCTTGTTTTTTTATTGTGAGTTTTCTATAGTGGATCTCTTGTATGATTGTGATTGGACTCTTATTACATCTGCATTCTGTGACCAAAAAGATCACATAAAAAAAAAGCAATCAGAGTTGCATAAGTCAGAAGGATCGTGCACTGAATTTTGTGCACATGCGTAAGCACTTCTCTGCATAAGTATATTTTTTGGTTGGAAATTTCAAGTTGTAGAACAGTTCACTAAGTTTGGAGAAAATATATTTGCATCCAAATGCTTATCTCAGAGAAATGGGCTTATGCAGTCTCAGTTTTAATAATTCCTTTTAAGTGCCTAAAGGATTTTTAGTGCTTGATATTATCACCATCTCTGCATTTGGAGAGACACTTCTTCAAGAAAATAACTTTCTATGCAGTCTCAGTTTTAATAATTCCTTTTGTTTTGTTCTACAGATTTCTCGACAAAGCTGCTACTGTGACAGAAACGGATACAAACGCTGAAAGCTTTTCAAACCCATGGAGACTGTGTACTGTCACTCAAGTGGAAGAATTGAAGATTCTGGTTCGGATGTTCCCCGTCTGGGCAACTACCATAGTTTTCTCTGCAGTCTATGCACAGATATCTACTATGTTTGTTGAGCAAGGAATGGTGATGGACACAAAAATAGGCTCCTTCACCATTCCACCTGCATCTCTTTCAACATTCGACGTTATCAGTGTGATCATATGGGTGCCAGTCTATGACAGCATTCTTGTTCCATTGGTGAGGAGATTCACAGGCAAAGAGAGAGGCTTTTCAGAATTGCAAAGGATGGGCATCGGCCTGTTCGTCTCCATACTAGCTATGGCAGCAGCTGCAGTGGTCGAGATCTGGCGACTGAACATCGCCAAGGCTGAGGGTTTAATTCATGAGAAAGAGGCTGTCCCCTTGAGCATTTTATGGCAGATGCCACAGTATTTTCTAGTTGGAGCAGCCGAAGTATTCACATTCATTGGGTCACTTGAATTTTTCTACGATCAATCTCCCGATGCAATGAGAAGTCTCTGCAGTGCGCTATCGCTTCTCACAACTGCACTTGGAAACTACTTGAGCTCCTTCATTGTGACTGTAGTAGCATCGATAACAACTCAAGGAGGGCAGATCGGATGGATTCCTGACAATTTGAACGAGGGGCACCTAGATTATTACTTCTGGCTTCTTGCCGGGCTGAGTTTTTTGAACCTTCTGGTCTATGTCGCCTGTGCAACCAGGTACACGAGCAAGAAGGCTACTTGAAGTCCAAAAACTCAGATAAAGTTATTCCTGAAACATGGAATCTGATATTGGTTCTGTTTTTGTTCAGTCAATGATGTGAATGTATCTTTCCTATGTTGAAACCACGTTGCAACAGTTGCCTCTTTTCAATTTCATTAGCTTTCGATTAGCTTCTCATTCCACTAGATTTGTTCTCAACTTTCATTGGCTTTTCTATTAGCTTCTTTTCAAACTGCTCTACTCAAAACTAATCTAGTTTTAGTCCTTCT
>JBBMKF010000040.1:3886555-3906748 GCA_037834155.1 Curcuma caesia | reverse complement strand
GTATTTACCGTGGCAATAAGGCGGGCACGTGGCAGTGTTTGAAGAGGATTGTAAGAGAGACTGAGACTCAGTGCGCACTGGATTTATTTACGCCGTTGGAAGTGGAATTTTCTTTTTAAGTATAAATAGGTGAAGAATCTTGAAGTGTAATGATTACTTTCAATAATTCGTGAAGATTTTTCAAAGACAATTTCTAATAATAAGGGCATCTCATACTTATTAGGGGTGCACTAGATTTTTTTAAAAAATCCAGTAATATCAAAAAAATTATTAATTTATAAAATTTTTGATGAATTAATATACTGTTCATATTATTTCCTAATTATTATATTTAATTTTTTTAAAAAAAATTATTTATAAAATATTTTTAATATTATTTAATAATATTAATTTTAGTATTGATAAATTAAAATTTATATCTTGATTTATTATTAATGATTTATTTTTTTATATTCGTTGTATACATCATATTTAAATTTTATATGTTCAAGATCAATTATAAATTTTAAAAAATCATATAAACTAATTAGAATTGTTATTTCGGTCATATCCATCTATAATAAAATAATAGAACAGATTTTGTAAAATTAATAAAATAAAAATTAAAAAATTACACATGATGTACCAACATATTAGAACTCACCAAATCAATTATTACAAGATTTATTACAATATAGATAATTATTATGTTCATTCTTTATACAAACTATTAATAATACTAATAATATTTATTTACTAATGAAATATTTGTAGTGGTATTTATGAAATTTTAAAAGTATTTAATGATACAATCGAATAATTTTTTGATTTTTATTATTCTACTCCTCAATTAGTTTTAATAAATTTTTATAATGTAGTCTTAATTTTAAATAAAAATAGTAATAATGAATTTTTATTTTATTGTTTTATATTATCAATAAAAGTGAAATGAAAAAAAAATTTCTTACTTCTAAATTTTATTTAGTTTCATTTGCTTTAATTTTAAATAAAAAATTAGAAATTTTATCAGAAATATTAATTTTGTATTAGAACGCTTTAATTCTATTTAAAGATTATTCTCTTCCTTATTCTAATAATATTATATATAATATTTAAAATTATTTATATGATATTTATAAATAATATAGTATAAACTATTAAATAAAAAATAATATTTCTAAAATATACAATACTAGTTGTAGTAATTTAAAACTTACAAAACATAATTTTTATTAAAATAATAGATGAAACATCTAGAGTATCTCAAGTTCTTACTATTTCTTTTGATTTTAATGGAACAATAACAAAATAAATTTTGATATCCTAAAATGATAATCAAGAAGGCTCAAACATTTCCCATTTTATCTATGATTATCAAAGAAATTTTAGCTTGTTCAGTATAAACAAACTTCCAACTTATTAAATCCAACAATTGAACCAAAGCCAAAAAAAAAAAAAAAATCCAAGGAATACAATTTTAAAATGACGAAGTCAAACAATTTGATATTAAATGAATGAATACTACTTGAATGGAAAAGGAAATGAGTAGCAATGTCATTTCTTAAGATAAATAATAAAAAGATAAGAGAACTACCTAAATTTTAATTAATTCATTTATATGCTAATGGGATACATAGAAAACTTAAATAAATCTTTTTTATTTTTATAATTTATAATTTTATTTTGTTTAATATAATAATATTGAATCGTAAATCGATGATTTCAAACTGTAAATTAACGATTCTGAACCGTGAATCATTGTCGTCTTGGATAATTAAGATTAAGAATTGACCTGCAAAAAACCGTTGAATCACCAATTCCGAATTAAGATTGGGTCTCCTCAAGGGTTACGATAAAAACTTTAAATAGAGTGTTTTTCTTATGTTTTAGATAAAACAAACCCTTTGACATTTAATAAAACTGGTCCAGTTTCTCACCCACGTAATCAAGTGAAAAGGTTTAGGTTAGTTAATAACCACCAACAAATGTATATCACCTAACACAAATTTGAACCTGATACATCTACAAGATCACATTGAGACCTCCTGATAAGTTGACACAGCAGAAGCCAATGAAAGCGATAAATTCGACTGATCACCAATATTTTCAATTCAACACTAGTCCGAATTGGTTCTGCAACGTTTACATCTCAATGATTATATTCCATAATCATTTGTGGAATTGTGGAATCCAAGTTCCACACTAAATCAAATGGATACCCTCTACCAAAAACACACGTCGTGATGCAACTCACAAACATATTCGTATTGATGTACCACAAAACTTGCCAAAGGAGTTATATGTTTTGCAAAATTATTTTGCAGCAGAAAAAAAATACTAGTGAACTGGCCGTCAGCATTGCATTTCGATGCGCCTACAAGTCAAGGAGCAGCCTTCGTGGATCTTCGACTACATCTTTAATACGCCGCAAGAAGAAGACAGCTTCTCTTCCGTCGATTAATCGGTGATCGTAGGTCAGTGCGATGTACATCATTGGCCTTGGGATGATGCTACCATCGACCACCATTGGACGGGACACTATGGAGTGCATGCCCAATATGGCAGACTGGAGAAACATGAATCTGAGTTAATTTATCAGATGCAAAATCACATTTTGTAAGTTTTAAAGACTAGTTAAGTTCATTACTTGTGGGGGATTAATGATTGGGGTACTCAGAAGGCTTCCGTATACACCGCCGTTTGAAATGGTGAATGTGCCTCCAGCCATCTCATCGATCGAAATGGTTCCATTGTTTGCCTTCTTGGCGAGGGTGTTAATCTCCTTCTCTATTTCGGCAAAATTCATTCCATCAGCATTGCGGATGACTGGAACCACGAGGCCCTGAGAAGATTAAGAATGCATTTAGAATTCAACTCTTAAAAGGCCTAGAACACATCAATGTACATCAAATAAAATGCTTAGCGTTGAATCTGCTTAATCAGAGCATCAAGGCTGATTAGATATTCTACAAACCTTTGGCGTACCAACAGCTATACTGATATCGATATAATCCCTGTATATGATGTCATCACCATCAATGACTGCATTGATGATTGGCTGGTTTTGGAGTCCAGAAACAGCAGCCTAACATCATGAACAATAACGATGATTAGAGGGGCAAATAAAAGAACTTGACGTCGTAGTAATTTACCTTAATAAAACCAGACATGAGTCCCAGCTTCACGCCATGCTTTTCCACAAAGGCATCTTTGTATTCAGATCGGAGCTTCATCAGATTAGTCCTACCATGAACAATCACCAAAGATTTAAACAGGAAATTAATGGAAAAATATGTATCTGTTCTTCATTTATCACTAAAATAAAGGAAAGGAACAACAGCTCCTAAGCAGTAGTTAAATAATTCAAAGATTGCAATGACTAAGTTTTTATTTTTTGGTCCCCAACTAACATTGTATAAACATTCTTCATCCTCTTCTCTGCGCTCTATTCCCTTCAGGTTGTCAAAATCATCTATCATTATGCTTACTCTTGACTCAGAAAAGTATTGTGCACCACAACTCATTGCCAAAACCAATAGTACATCATTCCCGTGAATGAAACATTTTAGGGTTGATTAAATATTCAACTTCATGCAAAAGTTTCAGTTGTATATCATTGTTAAATAAACCTTTTAAGTTATTCAATTTTATCCCAACCTTCTATATGACATCTTCCATTTTAATAACAACACTCTTCATTTGAATAATATTCCAAATATGTTTTTTTTAAATTATAATGATTTCTTTTTTGAATGAAGAAATTGTCTAGAGTATAAAAACAGATATCATTCCTAATGAAAATGCTTATTTCATGGAAAAAGAGTTTTTAACAAATACAAAATATATAAAATTGTTTTATACATCAAAATTGATATCATGTCATGTTTTAAAAAGTTTCCATGTTGATTGGAAAAGTGAAACTTTTAGATACATTAGTAAAAAAATGTTTTGGATGTTTTTATTAGTCAAACTATACTACCTTTATCACCTCTTCCTTATTCTTTCACCAGTTACTGCTATCCTCACTCTCTCCAGTTTCAATGGTTCACCATCTTAGGAATCTGGCTTACTGCATATCCAAACAAAGAGGTGCAAGTTCTCATATGGTTTCGGTGTTAGACTGTTTGAGACATTTATAGAAGAATTCAGCCCTATGGTTCAAGATCTAGGATAGCCATTCATTCAAATAAGGTACTTCAATCTTATTTCTGGAGTTAATTCTAAAATGTTTTCCAGAAAGGTTTCAAAAACTGTATTTAGGTAGTATGTGCTCAACAAAATGCATAAGCACGTATGCAATATGTACGGGCATATATGCGGTGAACTTCACAAACAAAAAAAATGAAAGTGACATATATATAATAAAATATATTAATGAATATGTTTGATCCATACTTCCACAGAAAAAATATGCATGTCGATGATACAATTTCAAAACAAATGGAATATAACAATCAAGATTAATGGACATTGTAAAATAGATGATGCATACATATTGACATTTAAGTGTTTATCACTTGGAAAACAAGTGTTTAAGTTAACAATTTAACACTTACAATTTACAAGATAACAAATAGAATAGCTTAGGGTTTTAAGTCAGTTTGTAACAAAATATTAAACCGCATATGTAAGTTGCATATGCCATATGTGGTGGCTGCTCAACAGTGCCCTTTCAAATACATATGCAGCCTCAGCAGAAGCTTTCTAAAACCATGCTATCCAGCGATCAATATGATTCCTTTTTTTCCTTTGACTGTTATTATATAAACAGGTTACTTCTTGTTGGATAGTCATTACATGTTGAATTGGAAGTTTTTAAGTGTCCAATTCTTGATGCAGTAAATGGACTTTGGTTCAAATAAGACAGGCCATGGACATATAAAATTCAAATAAGTATGTCCAATAGCTTCCATAACTTGGCCCAGAATGCATGAGTTGCATATTTACTAAATTGTGGTGAAATTACTGTAGTTGAGATACCTCCGACCCACAGTATAGGACCTAACCAGCACAAACTCATGGCAGCCGATGATGTTCTCATAGCAGTCCATCCAACTGGTGGGCATACGAGCCAACCAGTCTATAGTATGGTCTACAGCCTTATCCCCTGTTTACTAGGAAAGGAAGTAGGGAAACAGATTTTGTAAAGTGTTTCTTGGGTGAAAAAGTACAGGAGGATAGACAGCTAGGAAGATTAAACGCCCAACTATCTTCCAAAACTAGAAAGAAAATAGCTTTCTTCGTCTCTTCCCATGAAATTACAGCCTACAAGGTATGGTTTACAGCCTAAGCCGCAACTCACTCCCAGACTTATTGCAGAACAGTTAGTCCATCCAGTGCCACATGAAATACCCAAAAATGCCCTCATAATGTAACAGCCAACCTCATGCTTACCACCATGGGCCTGAACAATTGATGTGCCCCACTGCCCATTTCATAGCGTACTTAAGAATGTTGGTGACAGTGAGATGATCGATGTAACACTTGTCATGGGGAAAGAAATTCTCTAACTGAATAACTTGGAACTTACGTGAAATTGCCATTCACCCCCATTAACCTATGGATCATCCTCTCTATTACTAACATGAGACTAGACGAAGTGGTTATCTCATAATGCAAACAACTATTTCCTTTCTTTTTGGCAACGAAGCTAACTCCATGTAGCATGGAACATATTACGTCTCTAGTGCCTTTTTATAATAATAAATGAGCAAATATGATACATTGAAAGTGGGAAAAATGCAATATGATAGGTTAGACCATTGTCTCAAAAAGAGTAGAATGAAATAAGAATATGAATACATACATGTCTACTTCATTAAATGTGGTCAGCAATGCAAACGTATTTTGTGAATCCTTCAATCGTGTAGCAACTCTTTTCCTTAGTCTTGGCATAGGAACCTGCAATTGTAATTGATTCAATAAAGTGGATGTCATTTGTTTATGCAACCACAGATGTTAAGTCAAACGAGACTTACACGTCTTTCCCTTTCCTTGGGAGGAAGTTGAGGTTCTGATGGTGAGGTTTTAGGGGTTGGAAGAGAAGGTGCTTTTGGCTTCTCTTTGACAGGAGTTTCCACTTGTGGCACTTGTGTCTCAATCTTTTTCTCAACTGGAATAGCAGGTGGAGTATCCTTACTAACTGTCTCATCTGATGGAGCTACATGAGTATCAGTAGGGGCAGACTTAGAGATAACAGCAACTTTGGTTCCAGGAGTCACTGTATCGCCTTCTTTGGCAGTGAACTATCAATCATACAAAACCTCCATAGTATTAAATTCCATGAGAAAAATGTGATGTGAAATATAAACAAGCATAAAAATCAACAACAAAAAAAGATTCTCTAACCTTCTGAATAAATCCAGCTTCAGGACTAGCTACATCAATAGTTACCTGACACATATACAAATAGAACATAAAGAGTTGACTAAAGGATTATGGATGAAAACTAAAACAAATTTTTTTAAAAAAAATACAAAGTCTTAAATAAGAGAGAGATAGCACTCAAAACCTTGTCAGTTTCAATTTGGGCAATAGGTTCGTCAACTTCAACTCTATCACCAGGTTCTGTGTCCAACATCAACAAATAAGACACAGATTTGACTATGTTTCACAATGATGTGCATTGATTCAGAAAGGAAAGCATTACTGCAAGGAGAATATTGGACTTCGGGACACACAGTGATACAAACATGAAATTGTAACACAATTTAGTCTAATTCCAATATCCTTGAAAGCAAAGAGAGTGGCCGCAAACATTTATTAGAATATGGCAAACATATCTACGATTAAATAACAAAAAACAAATATTATGCATTTACATAGTTACAAATGGGTTAGATGAAATGGCACATAAAACACCACAGGAGGACAAGATCGATTTAGCCTATCCAAAATAGTTGAGAGACATGTCTTGCAAGTCAAAAGGAAAGTTTATAGAAAATTTCATTATCAGCCATGCTTCATGATCGAATTTTGAACAGTTAACCACATACATAACACAAGTATAGCAAATATGAAAGAGATGTACAAGGGGGGTTACTAGGACAAAAAATAATGTCATAATTCACAAGTGATTATGTGTAGCTATAAACAAAATGAGAATAAATTTGATTGCAATGATTATATAATGAAGAATCATAGTATCTAGTGTTTAGATAAGTTGGATCAAGTATGATTAATAGTGGAAAGAGGATAAAGGAGAAAAAAATTAATCACAATGAAGGCTGTCCCAAAGGACTTTGGTATCACCAAGAATATCAATAAGCTGACATCCACCTTTTACATTTTAGTATGCTTTTCTGTTGACGTAGACCAACCAATGATGATCCAATTCATGTTATGTGCCAATGCGAATAATGCACACATATGAGTTAACACAGATATGAAGATACTTGCAAAGAGTGAGAGAGGTTGCTGCATACTCTTTAGGAAAGTTGCTAAAGTCCCATCAGTTATAGATTCACCCATGAATGGAACAACAGCATCAACCAGATCACCTTCAACAAAAGAAAAGGTGCAAATAAGAACTCATTTGCAAATGGAAACCTTAACAAAGATATCAAGAAACAGAAATGAATCTCACCATTTTCAAATGAGAATGACCTGCTCCACAACTTGTAATGTGATGACCTTGGGAAGAACTCCAAAACTTCCCTACACACAAAGAGAAATGAATAAAACAACCTGCTTCCAGAAGAACATATGAAGGTGCTAAGGAAACTAATGTGGATACAGGAATAAAAATCCACTGCACAAAAGAAACAACAACTATTTGATAAATTGAAAGGAATACAAGATGCTTACCTTAGAGGTTTTGTACAAACAGAATCACCTGAAAGCAAAACTGATGTAAATATTCACATTATATTACATGTAGAAATCAATAGTCATAGAAAAGCGAATCACCAGGGAGAATGTAATGGGTAATTTGCCGGGTATGACCATAACTTTTCAAGAGAAAAAATGCCTGAAATAAATTGATGTGATGAAGATAAGCAAAATTGGTGCCTCAGGGTACATATGATAAAGTAGAAAGTAAGCCAGACAAACTAAATGAACCGAGAATCTGATTTCAAGCCAACACGCATTACAAACATTGCAAATCCTAAACAGGACAATTAGTTCAAGATCCTGAAGTCAGTAGCTAGAAGTGTTTATTAACTGCAAAAACGAAAAGCACTAGTCTTTTTATATTTCAGCAGGGAACAAGCAAAAGGAAAAAATAAATAAATAATGTCTAGAACTTGCCCAAATATGTCAATGTCATCTATCGTCAGAGAACAAAACCGTAAAAGGGATCTTAAACTAGTCATTATCGGCTAATTTGTCTTTCTTTCCTGTTTTTTTTTTACAGGATTTCAGCTATCCAGTCCGCCTAGCTCGCTTCCATCCAGATCCACATCCCGCCGCATGAGAAGTCAACCACATATCTCCCGCAGAAGAACTTGCAAGCTCACAAAAGTCCGACCTCTTGAAACGCCAATTGTTTAAAAAAAAAAAAAGCAATCATCTACACCATTAAATACACGCTCTACCATCTAATCACACCGAATTTTTAGCAGATAGCACATCCCACCGAGAAAAAACAAAAAGACACAAAGTCAATTTCTCCGGATCTCGATCTTTCAGTAGGCAACTGGAAAAGGCAGAGAGAATCCTTACTGCGACGGGGCGACGGATAAGACGACGCGCGAAACGAGAAGCCATCGCCGAGATCGGCAGCCGCCAGCGATTACGGAACTCCGCACGAAAAGCGACTCCGAAGCAAGCGAAGGAAAGTGGGAGAAGAATATTTTTTTGTTGTTGTTATTTGTTTTTACTTATCGATTATTCTTATTGCCCTTTCTAATTTGTTGTTTATTAATTTAATCAAACTTATTTAAACTTTATTAAAATTATTTTAATTAATTAAAATTATTTTAAAATAATTATAGAAACTACTTTAGATAAATGCTATATAATTATGACTAAAGTTTAAAGTCTAAAATAAATCATACATATTAAATATTATTATATTAAAATATTTTTTTATCAATTTAATTAAAATAATTTAAACTTTATCAAAATTATTTTAAATCGATTAAAATAATTTTAAAAATTAAAATAATGATTAAACAATTATAGAAATTATTATAATATAATACTATAATAGTATTATATTAATTATTATACCATCGTAGTTATTACAATAATATTAAAAATAAAAATATTTTTGAGATAAAAATTTAATGACACATCCTTTGACATTTCTTGAAAAAAATATCTTTTTTTATATAATCTATGTCCCAATCATTTTCTTCCTCCGTTTGCATTCATTTTTATAAAATTATCAAAAGGGGAGTTTATTTTTAATTATTAAAAAAAAATCACAGGATGTAATGCAAATCCAACCGTCCAACTTGGTCAATCTAAACAAACTACCAGTTTTAGTAAAAATCATTACATAAATTATAATTTGTAAAAAATAAAAATAATACAAATTCCTATGTAAATTTTACAAAACCTACTATATAAATTAAAAACATAAAAATGTTTTAAAATATAAATTTAAAAAATTATTATGCTAGTTTGAATAAAAAAAATGCTATTGGGTTAGTTTTAATATAATAATTTTGATTGAAATTGCTAGACATGGGGTTAAAATCACTAAATTTATAATAAATAATTTGTGGCAATAAAATTACTCTATTTACATAGCAATTTTGATTGATAATTTTGGTTAAAACTTATAGTTTATATAACAACAGATTATCATTTAGATAATAAAAATTATTATATGATTAAGTTCTTTTAGTCATTTATTTATTTTGAAAATATATTTGACTTTAATTGACTCATACAATTCATCAACATATTTATTTAATTTTTTTTCAAAAAATATTATATTTTTAACTAAATATTCATAGTGGGCTTGGGCCTGTTATCTAGTTTCGAAACCCAGCCCAACGTTCTTCTCTATAAAAGCACCATCAGGCTGCACTTTGTTCTGGGTTTAGGGTTCTTTGTTCTGGGTTTAGGGTTTGGTTGATCGTCGAGTGCGGCTGGTCATGGATAGCTCGCCGGAATTGCAGCGTTTCTTGCAGGTTAAACATTTTGGGCTAGTTCTTCTACGCTTATTCAGTTCACTTTGGTGATTGTTTCGGGTTCTTCGTTGCTATTTAATCTCCAAGTAGCGTTTCAACCTTCTCGTCGATGAATACGCAGTAGTCGATGATATATAGCTTGGACGTCGGAAGATGAGATTTAGTGTTTTGTATTGATTTCCATCATATGTTTGGTTACAGACACTCTAAGCGAGTTTTTCTCTGAGTCGGACGAATCGGCGAAGTTATCCTGATTTTTATGGCGCAATAATTTTGGGACTGGATTTTGTTTAGAAAAATTTATGTTTTTCGTTGACGAGGTTTTATAATGGCGTTTCTGAAGAATTCACTAAAATTTTGGAGTACGAAGGCGTTTCAAAAATGAATTTTGTTCCAAACAAGCAACCATGCTTGAATGTATGTTCTTTTTAACGTGCCTCATGGATTTTCCCCCTGTTCTGTTTTCGTATGCATGAAGGCGTACCAGAATGTAATGATGAACATCTTTCAACATGCAGCATCCTTTGATGCAATGGCATTTTTTTTATTTCACACAAGATTACTGATCACTCTGGTATTGCCTCTCTTTTTTAATTTTTGATATGAAGTGAAACTTATCTAATTTCATATGCCTTAAAGGTGGACTATCTTATGAATATTTTGGATCAATGACATTCTTATCTCATAGAAATTATTGGTCACTCTCATATGACTTAAAGACTATGATGCGTTGTTGAGCTTTTTATGATGCATATTATTTTACGTTGGACAATAATAAGACATACTCTTTCTTTATAATTCACCAATTATAGCTAATCCCTTTTCGAGCCATCAGCTATGTGGCATTCGTTTAATAAGTGCACATGGAACTATTAGATTTTTATATACTCTTTATTCATTCTTCACCACGTATGGATAATAACTTTTCGAGCTAGCAGCTGCATAGCATTCATTTGATAAGTGCACATTAAGTCCTCATGTCATAGGAGGCATAGATGAATGGGATTCTTTCATATCCTTTTGAGAGGGCTGTTTTAGTATTTCTATCACATGTAATCTTTCTAGAAGTATTTGATGAACTTATATGTCTAAGGTAAATTTCTTAGCTTTTATTACTTGACAATGCTATTGTGCTAATTGGCAATTAGGAATACATTAAACTTCAAGTTTGATTTATGGAGGGACATTTTACAAGCTAAAATTTGATTATATGAACTGTAATGTCAATAATATGAAAAGAAGCACTGGAGTAATTGAAATTGGATAAACAAGAAATTCGTTGTAAAAGGTCTAGATGAAGATATTACAAACATGATATAGGGAAATTGCTTAGCATTTTACAACTAGTTGAAATGATATTTGCATCAGAAAATTTCAATAGCACAATAGTGTTTCTGTATGCAAAGTTATTGTAATTGGTAAAATGATATGCAGTTGCTATTCTTTGCTCAATAGCAATTTGTCCCCTAGGTAGATTGTGTTTATTGGGTAAAGCCATACAAGATTGATAGTTGGTTCTGACTTTCGTATTTGTACATCTGTCAAGTGTGATTTTATCAAAGGAAAGTAGAACATTTAGCAAGTGATTTTCCCATCTCTTTTCTGATCTATGGGCTATTCCTAATTTTTAGTTTTTTCTTAACAATGTCATGGCTTTTCTTTAAAATTTTACTGGTTTGAATTGTGATCTTGGAGTTTGTACTGGTTTCTGACTCTTTTTACCCTTATCTTCTTGGTACAGTATTTGTTATTTATGATAATAGTATTACCTGCATGAGGGAAATCTCGTGTCTTTGCAATTGAGTATACAGTATGCCTATCTAGTTTTTCTCTTTCTATTTGGGTATTCGCCTAAATGTGTCTATTCCTCTGCTTGCAAGTGAATAAATAGTTTACTAGACATTTTTGTGTTCCTGCAGGAAGAGAAACAGAAAGCAATGATCGCCGAGATGGTGGGAAAACTTACCAGCGAATGTTGGGACAAATGCATTACTAGCACTCCGGGTAGCAAATTCAGTTCGAGTGAATCAACTTGCCTTACAAATTGTGCACAGCGATACCTGGACATGACCATGCTCATCCAGAAGAAGTTTCAGTCAATGCAACAGTAATTTTTTGTTAGATCGATCTGCTCTTGCGTTTTGAGAGAAACTTGTTTTTTTTTCACTGGTGAAATGTTCGCCACAACCCAAATTGGATGTTTAGACAATATGGTTTGCAACATCTGGTAGTGTACCATGCTGGTTCATGCCTCTTTTTTTACAAATTAACTGGCACTAAATGGAATGACTGAAGCTATTGTTTTGGACTATAGCACAAGGGTTCATTATTATGTAGAATTATGGAAGCGAACCAAAACATCTTGAGACTTGCAACAAAAAGTTAGCAAAACAAATGAATAAAGAGTGAAGACAACATGCAGCTTATCTGTTTACTATAACCACTCACAAGGCCAATTTGTATTTAATTATCTACAATCTCTTTTCTCAATGCTTCCCAGCATTTGTTTTTTCTTTTTCCATCAAAGTGATAGAAAAGAGAGAAGGACCCGGCTTAAGCTCTCAAACAAAAACACGAACAGGGATTTCAGCAAGTTTTCTCTATCCAATTGCATCTGCGACATCAAAACCTCCCTCTGCGATTGCTCTAGCTCGCGTCTTCTCCAGCCAATTCTGCCCCCACCTTTTCGCCTCTGCTAATGCTCGCTCTCTGTCAAAATTATGCCTCAGAAAGGTAGCTGCCTGCTTATGGGAATCAGAATTCATATGCTGCGTCTGTTCTCCACTCTGGAAGTTAGTTGCTGTTCTTCCACCCTCATTATTTGCATTCTTGCTCCTTTCAGCGCCAGGGGCATTGCTAGTTGTGGGAGCTGCATCAGGGTAATATGTTTGCATCTTCTCTCGCCAGTTCTCACCCCACTGCTTTGCCTCTGCTAAAGCTCTCTCTCGCTCCACACTGTGCCTCAACATCGGAGCTGCCTCCTTAGGAAGGTCTTCATAATTACGCCTCAAAATGGGTGCTGCCTCCTTTGGGGAATCAGAATTGATCTGTTGCATCAGCCTTGGCTCTGCACTCTGGAAGTAAGTTGGTGTTCTTACACCCTCATTTACATCCCTGCTCCGTTCAGCACCAGAAGCATCACTAGTTGTGGGAGCTGCATCAGGGTAATAAGTTTGCATCTTCTCTCGCCAATTCTCACCCCACTGCTTTGCCTCCGCTAAAGCTCGCTCTCTGTCCACATTGTGCCTCAGCATTGGTGATGCCTCCTTGGGAAGGTTTTCATAACTCATTTGCTGCGTATGACCAGGCTTTCCATCGTTGAGAATGGTCGGTATCATTCCACCTTCTTCATGCGTGTTTCTGCTTCTCCTTTCGCTACCGGGCCTGTTGTTATTTGCGGGGACTGCACCTGGATCATATGTTTGGGATGCCAAGTAGGACATGGCAGTGACAACATCAGCAATTATAGGACGGGCAGCAGCATCTTCTTGGATACACATGGATGCTACAGCCAGAGCTTGATAAAGGCCGCGCATGGGAAACCGACCCCTTAGCTTTCGATCAGCCAAGCCTGGAAGTCTCTTTCGGTCTTTGAAGACAGGACGAACCTGCCACAAGCATGCGAGATCATGGAATTAAATAGAAACTACAAGTCTTCATGCATTCTTGAAAGATTAAAGCAAAACTCGAGACTTAGTTTCAGATGTTTGATGTTTCACAAGGAAAACACTAAAAACTATTTACCACAACAAGTAACAAGAACCGATTCCCAACAAAAAAAGATGAAAAGGAGGACATATTCAAAATTTCACGCCTCTCAAATTGTGGGAGGTGAAAGACAAGTTTAACTGCCTATCTATAACCATTTAGCATTCAGTTAAGACATTAAGGCATGAAAATCAGGTAAGCCATAGAAAAAGTAGAGAAAGCCTACCCATGCAACGAGATTTTGCTCAGGATGTGGCTTGGTACTGTCAATGGCCTTCCTTCCAGTAATCAACTCCAAGAGAACTACTCCAAAGCTATAAACATCAGATTTGACTGTCAATTGTCCAGTCAAAGCATATTCAGGAGCGCAATATCCATAGGTTCCCATTACTCTTGTTGATACATGAGATTGATCACCAACTGGACCAAGCTTTGCAAGCCCAAAATCAGAGAGTTTGGGGTGGAAGCCCTTATCTAGTAGTATGTTGGAGGTTTTTAGGTCCCTATAGATAACTGGTGGACTAGCTTTGTCATGAAGGTACTCCAATCCCTTAGCGGCACCTGCTGCAATTTTCATCCTTGTAATCCAGTTGAGTGGCTCCTTCTCAGGTGGAAGGTCTAGTAATATAGCCAAATAGGTTATTATTAGCAAGGACAATACTTACCCTTGGAAATTACATAGGAGAATGATTATATTAACTCCGTATAATGAATTATCAAGTAACCAAATAGACATACTAATAACCTATTTGATCAACTGAGATTGAATGTATAGTTGCTTGTTTACAAAACCACTAAGTTTGCAAGTCAATCAGTTCCCAAAACGGCAGTGAAATATCTACTCATAGAAAATGAATTTGAAACACATTTCTCAGCAAAATAAATAAATAAATGTTGCCTAAATAATCAGAAACTAATTGATAATTTGATTTCACAAAGAAGAATCTCTGAGTACTCAAACAAACATGGAGGACCATAGAACAAAATGCATGACAATGAAATAAACATCCATATGCACATTACATCCAAAATTTTTCCATGGAGGAAATAGTAGTGAATCCTTTTAAGAAACTTGTGCAGTTTTTTTAAAAAATAATTTAATCATTTGTCAATAAAACATAATAAAATTTCACAGTTAGAATAATTTGCATTAAAAATAACTGATTTTTGTTTACTAGTTGAATGCTTATTCATTTTGACAAATTACTTCCTGTCATATAAACCAGAACATAATAAAATAATACTACAAAATACCTCCTAACTTTTTCCAATTAGATTAGTCATCTACTACAAAATAACTTTTTTTTTCCAAGATAGCAAGTCAATAAGGAACCAATCTTAATATTGTAGAACCTTGAGAAAGTATTGAGAAAATGTGGTATTTTGTTAAAATTAAGGTATAAAGCATTGTTCCATGCTAAACTTTCAAACTTTGCCGAAATAGTATGATTCCCTTACTGTACTATGCCTATGCCAACACTCGACACAGTTCAAAGCATTCTAAGATTAACTCAAATAAGTTTTAATGTTATAATGCACTTCCACTTAACTTATTTACTTCCAATTATTTGAATATAACAAGTAAAGTCAATTGAATTAAAATTTAAAACAATAAAATGCAAAATATAATAAGCATATTGGCTAATGATTTAGTTTACTAATATCAAAATAAGTGGCATGCATCAAATGCGTACTAACCTAATGAGAACAACCGCATAATTTCTTAAGACCCAAATTAATTAATGCTCACAATGCATCTAGCATAGGAAATAATTTCAATGCATGTTCACAAATTAAATAATGCTCACAGCACATGTAGTATAAGAAATAATTTCTTTGCATTCATAAATATATTTGGTTTAACCATGGACACAATTGACAATTGGAACTCGAATCCCATAATTAGAATTGAAATAGGCACCGTTATAAAATATGAATTTATTTTGATTTCTCTAATTTTGACATCATTACTTTCTATTGTTGTTGGTGCACTAGTAGGTGTTTCCCCTCTTCTCCTCTCCTCTCTTTTATAGTGTTTTATCTCCTCCCTAGTACCGACTAACAAAATCAATGAATTGAGTTATAGGAAGAGAATCTTCATATCTCAATTAATTCCATACAATACTAGCCAAGAGAAGATCTATCTTCATTGGTACTCTCAAAAGTGTGCCAATATACATTGACATTTTCTACTTCAAATACAATTTTTAAATACTTTTCTAAAGTTACAGATGTGAATGTTCCAGTGGCTTCTCCTAAGTCTAATGACCATTACAAATGTGAATGTTCCAATGTCTAGCTAGGTTATATACAGATATGTGCAAATCTCAATATTTTCTGGCATTTACCTCTTCTAGGCCATCAGACTTAGGATCGAACTTACTTCTAGTCCTAAATTCTATAAGTTCGTTAATTTTTTTTTCTAATGGGTGAACTTTTCATAAAAGGTAAGTCTGAGATAAATTAACCATAAAGAAATTAATATACACCAAAAATGATTTTTTTTCACATTTCAAATCACAGATCAACTCCAGCATTTAGACATGGAATTCACTTAATGATAAATAAGAAATAAACAAAGAAAGAACACAGGTGAACTACTAGGAAAAGGAATTTCTTCAAAACAAAGAACAGTGCTTGCAACAAACAAATGGGTGACTATGTATCAGATCCTTTTAAGTAAGTCTACTATGCCAATCATACCGTACAAATGATCTTCTAATGATCCCAAAGGCATGTACTCGTACACAAGGAGGCGTTGATCTCCATCAGCACAATAACCAATCAGATTCACAAGGTTGGTATGATGCAATAAGCTGAGCATGAGTACTTCCACTAGGAACTCCCTATTTCCTTGCAATCCATTCCTGTCGAGCTGTTTCACAGCCACTACCTGTAAGCAGAAGAAATTGATACCCATTCAGTAAAATAAAAACAAAGGAAGGAATCAATAGTAAATAATTACACCTAAAAACCACTTCTATCTTCAATTTCACGAGAATTCCAATTTCCAACTTCGTGAAATCAGTAGGGCATTGTATAAGTTGGTCAGTCCTCAAGCACAAAGAAGAAAAAAAAAATCTCGTAGTCACAAACTAACAGTTCTCACATCCATCATCAAGTTACCTGACCAGTACTTTCCAGGCGTCCTCTGTAAACTCGTCCAAATCCTCCTTCTCCGAGGAAACACTCGGATCTAAAGTTACCAGTCGCAGCGGCAAGCTCTCGAAGGGTGAAAGTCTGTGCCGAATTAACAAATAGAGGTTCCTTTTTCGTGTCCAGTGATTCCTTCTCTGTATGCAAATTGTTTCTGATCCTCATCTTATCATCCCCTGCAAATTCAGGAAGCAACTCAGAGTTATATCAAAAGATCTGATCTAATGCAACTCATGAAAAATCAAAATGGACGAGATGCAAATCAGTAGAAATCTATACTTCTTCTATGCTCTGGACAGCGTCTACGATATTGATAAGATGGAAAGCGCGAGTCGGCGGCTTGGAGAATAATTTTAGTTTAAAAATCTAAGGGAGATGAAATTAAGCTCAAGCGTCCCCATCTTTATAGACGGGCACTTCCAATTGACGGAAGAAAAATCTTCACTCTGACTACAATTCTCAACACCAAGCCAAAGGAAGACGAAAGAGAAACTAAATTCAAGTTTCTTTAAACCATTCATACGCGATCCGTGCAGGGAATCAAACTCACCCAAGGACAACTTCTCGACGCGAGGCGCCACCATGGGCAGCTCCTCCCTCTTACGATCGCTCGCGTGATCCCGTCTGAGCGGCTCCCGATCCCTCGACTCGAAGCAAGGGAAGCAATCCATGTTTCCCCCAGAAGATCCAAACCTAATCGATGATCGCCGCAGAAACAGGAACTCTCCGAGCAAATCGATCAGCTTCTGGTCCTTTCGAAGCAATCAGCGCAGCGAAATCTTCCGCGGCATCGAATCGACCTTGAAATCGCCTCCGCTTGGATTCGGTCGGCGCGATCGGAAGCAAAGAGAGGAAGAGGAAGAGGAAGAGGAAGAGAGAAAGCGTTTCTTTAACGGCGTTCTGGTGTGAAACGACTAGTGGAGAGTGGGCAGGTTGAGGACTCAGCCATATCTTTGGCTTTCTTCCTAAACATATTTATCGTCATCGTATAAATAAATATACGTAATTCTATATTTTTTTTTCTTTTTATTAAAATTAAATTTATCTCAATCATGTCATTTTTTAAATTTAACTTAATTAGCATCGAATATTATTATTATTGTCGATCGAATAAATTTAGTTAGATGGATTAATTTATATAATAAAATGTGAGAAAAGAATTGCATTTCGTATTGACTACGGCAAGCTTTTCATTTCATTTCATTGTATTGTTTTGTTTTGTTTTGTTTTTTTATATAATTTAAATATTGAATGTCTAACCATTATATTATATTTAAAAATTAATTCATGATATCGAATTTATAAATTCACTCGTAATTACTTTGTAAAATTAACGTCAAAACTCGATAATTTTTTATTTTTTATGTTTTGTCTTTTAAACATTTTTGACCCGTTCCTAGCACAACATAGACCGCATGCCTGACCCGACCTATAAGTTAAGTTATACTTGACCGATCATATTAAGCACGGTTTAAACTAGACTAGATTCCACTGCATTGTCAGTGATATGATCCATCGTTGAGTGATTGTTTGAAATTTAAATTTTTTTCACGTGCAAATTGATAGAGAAAAAATTAAAAAGGTGTATAGTATATATTTTTAATTTATTTTTTATTTTAAAAATATTCTTATTTAATATTTTTATAATAGTTAATTGGTACCGTTGTATAGTTAGGGTATCAAAAATGAATTCAATCCGTCAATTCGATCTGAGTCGATTCAAAAATTATCAAGTTCGGATTGAGAGTTTTAATGGGTTAGTACGTGTATAGTTAGGGTGTCAAAATGAATTCAATCTGAGTCGATTCGAAAATTATCAAGTTCAGATTGAGAAATTTTTTGGGTTAATACACCTAAATCAAGAAAGTCAAGATTTGATTCAATTAATAGTGACACAATAGAGGCAAGGCCTGATCTCTGACTTAACCTCTTAGTCAACCGCCCAAGCTCTCCCTTTTAGCTCAGTGGTTGATCTCCGACTCGACCCCTGATCGACCGTCCGAGTTCTTTCCTCTAGCTCAGTAGTCGATCTCCAACTCCAGCTCCGATTGACTTATTCAACTTCATGACCAAGCTAATGCTTGACTCCTAGACTGCTCGATCGCCTGAGCTTTCCACTCTAGCTCAATGGCCAAGTTGCGGCTTAGCTCCCTAATCAAATGACTCTGCTACCCACTCAGTGTCTCACTTGGTGCTTCACTGGCTTTGCTCCTGAATAAATCTGTAATCTTCTAACTAGAGGTCAATCTCTCAGTTAGCTTAGCCTCTCCGAGTCCACGCTTTTGCCCAAACCACTGCCAGAAGGACACATATAATGATATAATATTTGATGATAGATCACCTACCTCAATAATACAGCATGATTAACGCAGCGTGGTCCTGGACCATACCAACTATGGGCGATAAGATTAATTGCCATGGCGATAAGATATTCTTCTTACCGGCAATAGGACATCTCTCCCAATGACTCCATATAATAACCCCGCTCCTTGCAGGCACAGGTACGTGTACACACAATCAACACTCTCTTTCTCTAATATTTCTAGTTCTTCTTCCTCTCCATCTTCGATTTGTGGCTTGACTTTAACGTCGAAGCAGTTAAGTCATGACACCCTCTGGCCTCCATTCTCACCCTCCTTCTCTTTAGTCTGATAGGAGCTCCATCGTCTGCGGGTCTTGCGTGTTGGTGACTCATTCGTAGGTAATCTCAAACATGAACAAGGGTTTTCGAATTCAAATCGGGTTCGAAGTTTTGAGTTGAATTGAGTTTAGGTCAGAGTTCGGATGGATCTGAATTTAAGATTTAGAAGTTTATTTTTTGGCTAAATTAAATTTTATTTTAAAAATTAAGATATTTTAGTAGAATGTTAGTATGAAAATGATAAAGTATTAAGATAAAAATATATAATTATTAGAAAAATAGTATAAAATAGTTTTTTTTTTGAATTATTCGGATTGGTCCAGTTATATGAGTTCAGATTTGAGCTTAGAATTTTCAGATTGAGTTTGAGTTCGAATCAAATTTTTTTATAATATTTTTGTTTCTATCCCATCCGATTCCATCTATCTGAATTGATCCTATTATAGTAACTACACTGTAATTTTTTAATATATTAAAATAAACCATTCAAGTTAATAAATTTTTTATAACAAAAAATATTTTTCAAACTTAATCAAAATTATTTTAATTTAATTAAAATCATTTAAATATAAATATATTTTAATCATATTGTCATTAAGTAATTGTTATACTTATTATAGTAGT
>JBBMKF010000040.1:3863477-3883901 GCA_037834155.1 Curcuma caesia | reverse complement strand
TTCATGTATAGTCATGGATCAACGTACGTGAAGATGATCGCTTTAGCCACTGAGATATATATGAGTGGCCGGAAAGAAGAATCCCATTTGGCTTCCAATTCCTTGTGATGCTTATCAGCATCCATGCACGCATCATGCTTAATTAAAGCCGTGTGAGTAATAAACCAATTATACTTCAATCTTCATATTATGCAGGTGTTATAGGTGACGTGGCTTCCTCTATGATAAAAATCAATAGTCAAGCGAGGGTCAAAGTTCATGCTGAATTGGTAAGATTGGTGATCAACATGAATCCGGATGAACTGATTCTACCGATGTGGAATAGATGTCGCTTTCGGCTCAGACCACACTTCAATCTTGACATGGATTCAGTCGTCCTCGACATCGTGTGGGCCTCCAAAGTAATCTTGATCTCGAACCTACCTTGGTTTTAGAATCACCTCGGTCCTGAGTCTCGTCTTGGCCAGTCTCATCTCGGCTAGCCTTGTCTCGATCGTCTCATCTTGGTCTAGCTAAGTCCCGTCTCGATCAGTCTTGTCTCGGTCGGCCTTGTCTTTGCCGTCTCGGTCAGTCCCGTCTCAACTAATCTCGTCTTGGCTAGCTATAGCTTTGTCTTGGTCGTCTCGATCATCTAGGTCCCGAGTCTTGTCTCGACCATCTCGACCTCAAATCTCGCATCGGTCACACCACCTCAGCTAGCTCCATCCTAGGCCCTACTTTTATACCGTCTATGAACCACTGTTTTATATGAGCCTACTAAGGGGGAATGCGAATATTCTCGTAGACACGCGACAACCCAATAATGAACAGGCAGTTACTAGGTTGTCAAGCTTGGCCCCCTCAGATATTCCTTTTTCTACATATAAGGTTAAAAAGAAATGACTGTCGGATCTGGTCCCCTCGTAGATTTCTATAATGGCACTATCCCATCCGATGTGGAGATGCTCTTAGCAAGCTATAAAAAGTCTAACACACAACCTTATTCTAGATTCAACTCAAAAAACTCTTCTAAGATCATCTTCTTTTCTGTCTACATTCATCCATTCTAAAGAACTCTAACTTGAGCATCGGAGTAGCCGGCTTGTTGGGACTCCCTGGCAACAGTCTAACCTCTCTCTGAAGTGTGTTTCAGATTCTCATCTTCTTCTTCGTTGAACTCGTCTGGGAGATAGCACACGTCGGACTGTTCGTTGACTGATAGATTAACCATCCACGGTATTTACCCGGAACAATCATTATACATCAGTGCGTGCAAATTCTAAGCAAATCTTTCTTCGTCTTCCTTTATTATGTAAGGATTGCAATGTAGAGTATACTATACTCGCAATCAAATAATCACTACAAAAAAATCTACAAATAGCGATCGATTTAATTTCGATCGCTAATTTAACAATAAACTTTAACTTCGGTCGTTATTTACGTATTGGTAAGGGTTGCTCAATATTTGCTCCAATGTAATCCGTAGCCAAATTCATTTTTTCTTAAAAAAGAAAATCAATTCCAACTACTATACGTATAATATGTTTAGAGTATGGTATTTAACAGTCTGATTGGTTTTAGTATGTTTCTGAGTTTTTTCAATTGAATGAAGACTAGACAGTAGCAATTGAAGTTAGAAGACTTGGATTTTATTTTAAGTTAGAAGACTGAAATACATTTTCTCAATTAAATTTATTGCCAAATGCTCTAAAGAAATGAAAGTCTCCTTCGTAATAAAATTACCAACAATAGTAAGGAATCAAAGATTTTCTCTGGTCATGCTGATGTCATTTTTGACCCGGTGGATTGGACCGGTCGGGTTTCAAGTTTCAACCCAACGAGAAAAAAAACTGCCACGTCAAAAGATGAAACGGACTTCAGCAACCAATTCCGATACCCGTCCAACCAAAACTTGCATTGGGTCAAAAGCTGAAACCGACTTCAGAAACCACTCCTTACACGTTTGATCAAATCATTGGTTTAATTATCCAGAGTGGGATCGGGCCCATATGCCAGTTCAATAGAGAGAGAGGTACATGTTTGAGTGCGAAGAAAGGCGTGTGAGGAAGAATTTTGGCGCGCGCAAAGCCAACTCCCACTGTCCTACGATGGTCCAGTGGCCGTCATCTTTCACTGACGGCGTTTATGGTTCACGTCTCATCTTGAACGTACGATTTCGATCGAACGGTCTGTGACGGACCTCCGTTATTTGACTCCTTTTCGTTCTTCCCCACTCCGAAGCTACACGGCCTCCACAGTCGCGGGAGTGAAATGACTACCTTGCCCTCATGTGACTGCTCTGATCACCGTCTGATCGTTATCAGACCGACGAAATTGGATTGAATGCATCAAAAGGTGTGCATCGACGGGGCAGACGGAGTCTATTTCAGACGCGGGAAGGAGACGCCCTGCTCTCTGGCGCGCGCTCGCACCTTGACGAGGAGATCACCCGAGGTGATGACTTTGCTGTTGGCAATGGTAATCTCTGAGGATGATTCACCGCTAGCTCTTTCGCTATGATCTGACTTTTCCTGTGTTTTTCGTTGTTTTTTGGGATAAGAAAGTCATCTTTTTTGGGTGCTTTTGAGAGAGAATATAATCGCCATTTAGTTGTAGCAGTTTTTTTTGGGGGGGTTTAAGTAGAAAAGATTGTGTCTGGGCATGTTTGTGTTTTAGCTGTAGGGCAATTGAGGTCTGTAGTGTTTCTTAGGTAGATGATCGTGATCTCTTATGTAAGAAAATGAGTTCATTATTTCTTTTGTAGATATTTTATACATGTTCTTCCTATTGGGTCTTATGTGTTTGATTTGTTTTTAAAATCTTACTTTTGGACGACATGGTGAAACCTAATTAGTAGAAGTTTGTGTCTGTAACAGAGGAATGCCTCTACCAGTGTTCTTACATAGTGTTCAGTTTGCTTCATTGTTTGTTTGTTATCATTTATAAAGATGTTAATTGATGGAGAAGAAAATATAGGTCCTTGCTTTGTTATTGAAAATCTTTCATACTGATTTGTTTAAAGAAGGCCATCTACCATGTTTCCCCTCTTTTCTTTCCATTTTAGTTTATTGAAGCATCAAGATGGCATTTCGCTGCATTAGTAAATGTAATCTAATGTTTGAAACTTATTTTAATACCTTTAAGGAACACTGAAAATAAGTTTCAGTGTAGGGTGATTTTCTCAAGTAGAATTACTCTAGTAGTTGATACCCAGATGAAATTATATTGGAGATTGAAAGAAACAGAGAATTGTCCTTGCAACCTCTATGTGAAGTTTGGTTTGTAATATACTTTCTTGGAGAACAACTCGATCTCTTTTCCTATTCGTTCTTGCCCATCCTCACGGATATGTGGATAGAGCATTTTCCACTATCGATCAATTACCAGATGACCACTTGTGGTAACTTGGGCATTGCTATTTTCCAGCAAACAAATGGATCCTTAGGGCAATGCTGTTTGGTTTATAGGACAATTTCACAAGCATAATTGATCCAAAGCATATGCATAGTTGATTTGTTCAATGTAGTACTTCTTAGCCTTTTCCTTTGTAGCAGTTATACAACATTCCAATATGAATCCTGCATAATGATTTTATTTATGTTATCTAGGTGGATTGCAAATGGTATTCGCCGGCAGCAATGGCTCTTTTTGACGAATGACTCTTGTCGAAAATCAATACTGACTGTTAAAAAATGACTGAAATTAAGAAGTTAGGCGGCACTCAACCTTGTCTAGAAATGACCTCTTTTGATTTGCCAGAATGTGAACAAAGGGTTATTGATGTGGATGATTCAATTAACTTCACCGGTATTTTCTCTGAAGAAAGTGAGCGCATGTCAATATCTTCAGATAGCTTGTCTTCTTCTATCCTAAGCTCTGATGGGTCACAAGATGTTACACAGTGTGGTAACTTTAGACTCTCGCTGCAAAGTCAATTCTCCTCGATGCCATTGTCGACAATCCCTCTTGTTTCTTTAGACAAGGGAGATATTTCTGAGGGAAAATATGAGGAGGGACTACAAGCAGGTGTCGTCGGAGGTGAAGGGAAAGAGATTTCGGTTGTCTGTCAAGAGAGTTGCAATTGTCACCAGATTGAGAATTCGATGGGCAGCAGTATGAGTTCAGATACATCATCATGGGATTTTGATAGAATAGATAGTTGCGTATCATCGTTGAATCTGGAGAGGGAGGATTCTAGGCTTGTACAGGGTAGAGAAACATCACTCAGCATTTTTGATTCTGTTCTTCCCAGCCCTACTTTCGGCACCGTAAGTGCTGTGAGAGACTTTAAACCTTGGCTGTCCAGTACATCCTTAACATCTGTTGATCAAGGGGATGAAGTCAATACGACAAGTACCGACTCAGATGAACCACTTTTTTGGCCACTTGACCACAGCTTGTACTACTTCCTGGACTTTGAGAAGTTTCTATGCCCATCTCCCTGTAGCAAGGAAGATAAAAATGTCGCGACTATGGGAATTCACTCATCAAAGCTCACTAAGTTGGGGATCCATCAGAACAGCCCACAAGCCAACAAGAAGGATGTTCAAGGATTTAGAAGGATCCCATTCAATACAGCACTGAATTCTGCTGCTAAATATGATTCAAAAATTCGGGGCAATGGAGCTCCAAAGGCTGCCTCGATGCCGTCTAGGTTAAACATATCTGCAAGAACTACTCCACCTCAACATCCTTGCAATATCTCCAAGAGAAGAGGAAAGCCTCGGTTGAAGATAGACGTGGCAAGGGAAGACTATGATAGTAGTGAACCACTGAATCTACTTTCAAAGGAAGCTGAGCTATTTGATTGCATGTTGGAAAGGGGATCAATTGAAGACTTAATCGGTTTAAACGAGTTCGATGGCCATGAAGGGATTGATGCTAATCTTGGGGAACAGCTTACACTTCTTTTATCTCCTTGTGGAGGCCTGATTCCGCGGGACACTGAGTTCGTCAAAGGGCGGTAGGGATCGTAAGTGAAACAAGCATGAATAAGATGAACTTTGAGCAACCTTTTCTCCGTTTGATTTTTCATAGAGTGGCAGGACAACTACAGCACCGGGTCGGTCTCAACATGGAAAAAAATTACAGAATCCTGCATAAAGATCTAGTTCATCACGAAGATGATCCATAACATTGCCACTGTTTAGATCATATAAGTTCTGCCATGCAACATAATAAGGGAAAGTTCAACCAAGTTATCGATATTCAGTATTAATCCCAAGCTTGAATTGTTCCCTGAACACAGATAAGAGCTGTAAGTGTCAATGTGTCATGGTTTAGTTAGCTCCTCGAAAGCATTACTGAACTCTTCACGTACCTGAAGGGCTATATTGTAAACATAATATATATCGACATCGAACTTATGTAAAATTCTCAGCTAAACGATGAGATCGATCAGTATTTCTTACCTGCAGAACTGTAAGTAGTGCTAAAGTGAATTTACCTGTAATATTGTGTCCAAAGAGTGTTTGAACTTTTCTTTCAAGTAGTGCAATAATATAAGTTGTGCTGAAAAGGGAGGTTACATCTTTTTAGAGTGTCTGTACTTTTTTTTTCTCAAGGAAAACAACTCAATCACAACAGTTGATCTTCATGTCTCTCTTCCGATGTATAATTGCCACGTGCCTGTAGGTCCCTGTGCTCCCCATATATGGTTATGAAGAAATTGCCACGCACGTCGTTGCATAAGAGGAGAAAATTAAAGAGCATGAGTCTCTGATTTCTTCATTCTTTTCTCTAATTTTTCTGATTTATTTTAAGTTCTTTGCTAATTAAGAGTGAAAGAAAATTAAAAGGAATTAGAAACAGAATGAATAATGGAACAAAATAGCATCATCTTTAAACTCACTCGATTAATTAGATATATAGATCTAAGCTTCATAATACGATCTGGAGCTGACCTAAGGAACCCACCAGTAGTAGTGATACTTACATATACATACTAATTTCTATCAAGTTTATTACGAAGATATATATATGCCAAACTCGATCGATAAATATAATGCTTCATAAAACAGCAGCTAAGCTAGCTCCTCACTGATATATTATTCAGAGTGGACAACAACCGGGCTGCATGCGCCATGCAGGGATGAACATGCATGCAGAGATACGGCTACTGATCAGCTTGGCCATCCTGAAGGCCATACTTCGTCAGAACCAAAGCAAACTTATCTATATTTAGAGGCTGCAAACCAAACACATCCACGGTTACAGATTCTGTCAAAAAATTTAACTTGGAAGATATTTCAGTAATGTGTATATATATATATACCTTCTCTACGAAGTCGTCAGCCCCGGCTTGAAGGAAAGAATCCTTGTCAGACTGCATGGCGTCGGCCGAGAGAGCTACGATGGGCGTCGTCACTCCCAGTGACCGCAGCTGCTTAGTGGCCTGTGAAATTCGAGGATGTGTGTGTATATATATATAATGCATGTCGTCGTAAGGAGTTGTTGCATGCAGCTAGCAGTTTTCATTACCTGAGGGCCATCCATGACGGGCATTTCCCGGTCCATCAGGATGAGATCGAAGACCCTGCCTTCCTTGACCAGCTCCACCGCCTCTTTCCCGTTCTCCGCCTCCTCCAAGGCAATCCCCTGCTCCTCCATCAGCTTCCTCACCACCATCTGCACGCCACGCGCGCACCTAATTATATTAATTAAAACAAGATTTGTACATGTATATATAATTAATCAGTTAATTAATTGCTGCCGGTGCAATTAATTAATTACTCGGTTGATGACGTTGTCGTCGACGAGGAGAGCTCTCCGGCCGCAGGAGGAGATCGCCAAGGCCGCCATCGGAGGAGGAGGAGGAAGGAGAGAGCCAGCTAGCTGCAGAGAAGAAGAGGAGACGGTGCATGGATATAGTAACTAACATAAATGTGCATGGATTATATTCCTGCAGGATCGTGGGCGGGCCCGTGCGTGCCCGGGCGGCGTCTGTGTCCCACGCGGGCAGCGCGCCATGGAGCAGAGGCCGGTTATGGCAATCCAGCGACCATCCTACTTGCTACTGCTCGCTGCATTAATGCTCCCGCGGCGGTGCCGTCACCGCGCGCGCTAACTGACCAGCTGCCGCGCGCTCCGTCGCCCGGGATCTCTGGCTAGCTGCCAACGTTGCCCGTGAGCGGGGCGGCGGTGAGGATACCCCTAGACGGCCGGGCCGGGTCCCGGCGCCGGCTCCACTGACACGTTCGCTACTGTGCTAAAAGGAGAGGAGGCGGCTTTATGATTAAAGGAGCCATTTGCAAATTTAGCAGGCTCTCAACTGCCAGTAATTTAATATAAATGTATATATTAGCACCGCCACCTGTACAGTCGGTGCCGTGATCTCCTCCTTCCTTGAAATGGTTAAGAATCTTTGCCGCCGAATTTTTACTATCAGAATTAAGGAATTACCGATCGAGAGAAAGGAATCGCAAGATCGATCTGCGCAGATCCTTTATAAGACGACAGTGGGGCGTTGCATCATGACCGATATATAGAAGAATAGTGGTTATGACAGGACAAATTGCGACGATCAAAGGTCAGTAAGAATTCTTAACAGGGCAGTTGAGGAAGTCGGTGTGTTCAAGGACGAAGACGGTGGAGGAGTCGTTGATTGATTTCGACGAGCGACGAGCTTAATGACGTTGCCATGTTAATGAATGGTAATGGCAACGTCGTTACCATTATCACATTTGCTTGTGCATCATTACTCCTCTTATACATGGATTGAGTTCCTCTTTTTTTAGCCCCCGGGGCATAAGTAAGTTGTTTACGATGTAGCAGACTTGCAGAAGAGGGCAAGGGTTCGAATCCTGGCGAAATCAGGCAATACCCTCCTGCGTCGTAACCAACTGCACTTTCTCGATTTACCTCCTCACATATGGTCGTGGGGCCGACCGTGTGGGACGGCTAAGGTGGCGGATCCACCTTTTTGCAGAAGAGTTCCTCTTTTTAAAATTATAGTGAGTAAACTTTTTATAGTGACCGACCCCACCGTCGAAACGGCCCCATATCAGAAAACCCCCTAAGGAATTTTTTAGAGGCACGGTACCACTAGGTTGATAAGGCACGGTACCACTAGGTTGATAAGAGCATACTGCCTCAACAGCACCTTAGCCGAGTTAAAACTTGAATCGCACAGTACCTCAGTCAACAAATATATGTTGCTAAGAGAATTCAAACTCGAAACCTCAAGCAACAGGTGTCTCCATGCTTACCACTTGGGGCATAGCTGAGTTGGTTACGACGTAGCAGACTTGCAGAAGAGGGCAAGGGTTCGAATCCTGACGAAGTCAAGCAATACCCTCCTGCGTCGTGACCAACTGCAATTTCTCGATTTACCTCCTCACAGATGGTCGTGGGGCCAACCGTGTGGGGCCGCTAAGGTGGCGGATCCACCTTTATCCAGAAGAGTTCCTCTTTTTGCATAAGAGTTCCTAAAACCTCAATGTCAAATGTCATTAATTGCTCCTCTTATACATGTATTCAAAATAAAATTCTTATAAAACAACTAAGATTCTAAAGCATGGACAAAGAGGATAAATCAAACAGATAAACAAAAAGGCAGCTAACGAGTAGATTAAACTTATTGTATTAAGCATATTATAATAGAAATATAAACTTGTAGAACAAAAACGATCAGCTTTGTGCACATTTTTAGACCGAGTTTAAAACTGTGAGTTGTGCACAATTCTATCACTGCCTAAAATCTCAGCATGCGACATATATTCAAAGAAAGTGAAACTAATATATCATCTATGCGATTAGTTATTAATTTGCAACATTTGCTTACCCTTTTTTCTCCGAGAAAAAAAAAATGCAAAACCATGTGTTTACATTTTATGCATTAAAAGAGTAATACATATATGCTTATAGCTATTGCCGACAAGCTGAATAAAATGAGTTGAAGATGTTACAAGTTTGCATCAGGGCTCAGGTTGCATCTTCTCGCATTCATCTCGTATTGATTGGAAAAGGATAGAGGACAGATATCTCTCACCAAAGCTAGGGAACACAACCTAACCAATGAAGAAACAACGGTTATATAATTTTGTTTAGTTTTGTGCAGAACTCAAGAAATAACTAGAAAGAAAGCACCCAAAAAAACAAAAAACAAAATCAATATGATAGAAATAACAAAATATAACAATGCAATATCAATAAAGATGCATGAAACAATTATAGAATAGGCGACTGAGAAGGGAATCCAATATTTCCCTATTCCTTATAGTTTAATAGAGAACATATATTTCAAGCATGATAAGTTGAGTTATTTTTATTCTTTGATTAGTACTTGTCTTTTACTTGCTATATCATTGTGATCACAAAGTTATTAGTTTAGTTTTATTTTCCACAAACGTCTATAAAAAAAAGAACAAAAATTGTAAGCAGTGACATACCACAATAAGTTTCCCAGCATTTTCTGGTCTACTTGCAACCTTTATTGCTGCAGCTGCTGCTGCTCCGGAAGAAATTCCAACCTGAAGAGTATCCAAAATACTAAGGATCGCATGCTGAATGAATTTGATTGTAAGTTCATTGCAAGATGGATCATCTCAAAAATAAAAACGGTTTGATATCTCAGCTAATGTTTTTGGTGGCACATGCAATGAATAAATTCCTATTGTTTATGGTAAAATAATAACAAATCATATATTTATGAAAAATATAAAATTCATAGAATACCAGTCTTCCTACATTAATCCTGCAATGAATGAACTACATACACTACACGATGCTCATAACACAATCCTAACAACAGAGGAACCTTGATATTTAAAATTAGGATTCAAATTTAATGTGAGCATAAAATTTTACTTCGTCTTTTTTTATAATTTAGGGACTTTAGGTCTGATCAACTTCTAGTTGTAATATTATCATTCTATGAATGCATTAACTAGGAAAAATTCAATAGCAGTATGAATCATGTTTCAATGAATTTAATTCTCTTTAGAAGAGATTCAGGAGTTACATCAACTATTTCTAAAAAATTGAAATAGCTTTCTAGACATTGGTAGTTGACCTGGTCAATGCCAAGGTCAGACATTTTTTAGAAGAAAGAATATCCAGAACCCAAGTATGAATAATCGGTACCAAATCTCCATCATCTCTTCAACTTTTCATCTTCACATAGCTTTCATACTTCAGTTTACTGATATTAATGTTTCTGCATGCTTTGTATAGAAAAGAAGAGTTGCTTTGAAACATGAAATTAATTATAATTTAAGTAGCTTCAATTATTCATATTTACATAAAGTAATATCATAAATTGACTCCTACAGTCAGCTACGAGGAAATTTGAGGCAAACACTCCTATCCATCAGAAGCAATAGGTGACTACACTTTTTTTTTTTTTTTGAAGGTTAACTACCATGCTTCCCAAATCTTCATACTCTAGAGAAATCTATCATGATAAGTAACAAGATTGTCAGTTGCAAGAAGATGAACAAAATATGCTCGACTTGGGAGTATGACAATATTGAAGGATAATTGATATAATTGCAAAATAGTTGCCTGAATTCAGGGAATTAAACATAATCAACAAAAGATTTATGAAAGAGCCGCATGAATCCATAGAATTAAACATAATCAACAACAATTAAGAAAGAGTTCATGAATTCAGAGAATTCAATAAACAGACCACCATAGGAAGGCATAGACGACTAGTACAGTAATGCAGGTAAGCTCATAAAACATTTGCATCCAGAAGAAATTTGGAATATCTTTACACCAAATAATCAGTTTGAAACATGCCCCATGGGCAGGTTATTTTCCCAAAAACTGGAAGTATTAAGACTACAGGCAAATCTTAAAAACTAGGTTTTCTTTTTCAGTAAATTTGAGAAGAAGAAAATATCACACAATGTGACATGAGTTACAAGTAATACAGCACCAAACATCATATATTTAAGGTGATGGTCATAAGTTAACGAGCAACTATGAACATAGGTTGACAACAAAATTTGGAACCAAAAGTCATAAAGAGGGTGATACCAGCAATCCTTCTTGGAGAGCCAACTGTTTTGCAGTTTCAACAGCTTCATTGCTTGATATCTGAAGCAAAATAAGTAGGAGATGATGAAAAGTGAACTAGGAGAGTGTTTCAGTATGTGTCAGCATATGTATAAAAAAAACTGTCATGTCATTCATAAAATGTAGATTGCAGTAAGTTACCCCACACAGATCATAAATGAAAGTGAAATCATTTATCTATCTTATTGCATCATCAATGGTTTAATCTGCAGAAGTAAGTTTTAAAAAAATAAAGCAGTCTAATTAGATTACAAGGTGCAAAAACTTGTCACCATTTATGTAAATCAATGCCATCAAATTTCACCATATAACATTGCAAAGTCTTCACCTTAGGAAGTTGTATCTTAGCTGACACAATTTAAGTTGCATATAAAATTGTCATGGCTTACAAATGCAGGTGTTGCCACTAAATAATGAATATTCAGACCTATTTATTTGGCACATTGTTCAACACCTGGAGACACATAAAGAGTAGGTTCCAATAGGCAAAGGAATTGACAATGGCATTCCAAGTTAACTCAACAATCCACGGTGGGAATATAGAGGAAAGTAGGAAAAGGATAGTGTACATCAATATTGAGGTAACCATATATTCAGACGGACCCGACAGAATGAAGGTTTAAGAGAAGAACAATTTAAACTTTATTTTTAGTAAAGTTTTAAAATGCTCAAATTTTTTAGACTATTGACAGGAGAAATAGAACTTGAAAAGAGAAGCGATCAGAAACATAATTGAATAGGATATGAGCTTGAAAGTATGTACTCTGTAGATGCACTGCTAGCAGATGAAGAAGATTTTATCCATCAAATGCAACGAGAAGATGACTAGTGAATAATTCAATCATCAATAACACAATCAAAATGCCAAAGCAAATAATTTTCACAAGCTCATACCTCTAAAATCTCATCTACTACTTCAAGGTCCAAATTCCTGGGTACAAAACCTGCTCCAATTCCTTGAATCTTGTGCGGACCTATATGTGAAGAGTTTTGTTTAAGGGGATAAAAGCATGTTGAAGCACAATAAGAAACACCATATAATGGCAGTTCATACCAGGTTTCCCTCCTGAAAGAATGTTGCTTTCAGCAGGCTCAATGCCAATGACCTGAAGAAGTGAGGGAAGAATAGCAAGACTGAAATTCAGGAAATAAAAAAAGGAAAAAAGGGCAATGATAAGGAGAAGAATCATAAGGAAGAACCTTAATGTTAGGATTCTTGTCCTTTAAATAATGGCCAACTCCAGAAATAGTTCCGCCTATGCCAATTCCAGCAATAAAAATGTCAACCTTCCCTCTAGTATCTTCCCAGATTTCAGGACCAGTAGTCTCATAGTGTATCTGTAAGAGTATATCGGAATGAAATAACATAGCGCTGGTAATAGAACAAGAAAACTTGGAAGAATTATGCTGGTAGAATGTCACCTTTGGATTTGCCGGATTGTCAAACTGTTGGAGCATGTACGCACCAGGTGTTTTCTTCAAGATTTCTTCTGCCTTTTGAACTGCTCCCTTCATGCCTTTGGCAGAATCAGTAAGGACAAGTTCTGCTCCAAAAGCTTTAAGTAGAACTCGTCTTTCGATGCTCATAGAAGCAGGCATAGTCAAAATCAGTTTGTAGCCTTTGGCAGCAGCAATGAATGCAAGACCAATCCCCGTATTACCACTTGTTGGTTCCACCAATATACTCTTTAGAAACATCAATAAATAAGCTTTTAGTAAGTAATTATGACTATGAAATTGAAGATTTATATAGTAAACTACAATATGATCCTACAAAAAAACCTCAAAAGGGCAAAAGAGGCAAATATTTAAATAAAAACTGATACCATTATTGAAGCATTTACTATGACTTAAAGCCGCCAAGAAACTCACTTTTTCAGACAACATGACCAAAATTTCAACAATTAAATTTTATATTTGATTGTTAAATTGACTTAGCTAAATAATTGCTGCTATATTCATGTATATGATTATTGATTAGTTTCTTTTTTCCATTACAATGGATGTTTTAGTTCCAGTTTTTTGAGTTTTCTTTTAAAGATCATTTATAATATTTTCTTTTTCTTCCTTTCACGAAGATCAAATATCTTTTCTGTATATTTCTTTTTAAAAATTATTGTACAAAGTTGTCATAAATCTGTAGACAAATATTTGCTTTTATTTTTTCCTTTTCGCTTTTTAGATTTTTTTTTCAGGGAAACAAAAACTGAAATAGAAATTTTTCACAAACTAAAAGATTTATTACATCTCCTTGTTCAATGTTCAGCATCTACTCGTGTTAAGACAAATTGTCAGCGTTATCTAATTCCGACTCTAATTACATATTTAACTAGTTTTACATTGTCAAATATGTCACAAGTCCCAACAACTAAACAATCAAGCATGTACCAATGTTAAATTTGAATTGGCTTTACTCGTCTTTCTTCAACTTCAACACCTACTAATAGGAACTACCAATGTTATTGAATTATATGTCATGTGCTGTCAATAGACAAAGAATCTTTTTTCAAAGTTCATTCAATTTGTTGTACAAGTGCACAAAAACCAAGTCAAATTTTCAGTCAACTAACGGTCAATGTCCTTGGCATATGGCGCTACATGTCAAGGAGAAAATTACAAGGAATTTTGTGTCAGATGCTCAACCTACACATCAGGTTTTCACCATGTAGATGTCACAGGTTGAGGCATTAGGAGCAAATCAAATGGAAAATAAAAGAAAATGAAATTCTCTTTATAATAGAATATGTGTACCATCTCCAACATGTTAGAAATGTAGCATCAACCTAGCTGCTATGCGGATGCCACATGGTGTCGACCATTACATAATATAACGGAATCTAGCTTGAGCTTTAAACCAATTTTATGCAAAAGCAACTCGCTTAGGAAGGAATTAAGATTTTTTAAGGGCATTTTGAAAAGAAAAAAAATTATGTGAACAAAGTGAAATTATCGCCTATACAATTTTATGATATATTGATATGGAAAAATGGAAGGAAACAATAACAGTGAAAAAAACCATTTGATTACCTTTCCAGGTGAAATGAGCCCTTTTTGTTCAGCATCAGCTATCATACTGTGTCCTATCCTGAAAAAACGGAGCAAATATATTATATAACCTTGTATAGTTTCTTGTAAAAAGTACATTAACTGTTCTAAAGATACATTAACAGTTAAAACAACTTACCTATCTTTAACACTGCAGCATGGCTCCATTATCTCAAGTTTGACAGCAATGTTTGCAACACACCCTTTTATGATATTGTTCAGATACACCATTGGTGTCTTACCTATAAGCTGTAAGAAAGCAGCCAATTATAGATGCTGGATGATTAGATAGATTTAAATTCTAATTTAATGGTTTGCAAAAGAAAGCAATAAAACATTGTAATATAAAAAGAAGAAGCATAAACATACATTTCAGACAGTATAACTTTGCCATTACCAAATAGAGACTGAATGCGATTACAGATTGATCAGTGAGACACTTTTGGATCATTTTGCTTAATTTAATAGTGTCTCCTTACTTTAACTTGTTAAAATAGTTCCCTTACGGTATTGCAACAAGTGATGCCTAAACAAGATCTCCAAAAGAATACAATTATAGCGAACAACTTAACTGATGCAAAGCGAAAACTAGAATACAGTAGTTCACAAGTGGTATCAACATCTTTCAACCATTCCTGTGAAAAGAACCACTAGGCTCCAAACTTACCAACCTAAACAAAATCGAAAAATACCCATAAATAAATATCGTCTACCATTTGGAAAAAATTAATAATAAAAAAGCGTTGTAGAAAATCTCGACTTAAATATATGTTCAGTTTTCAAAATTGATTTATACTAGAGTGATAAGTTTTACAAACAAGTAAACATTCATATCAAGCCATCTATGAAAATTTTAAAATAAAAACTATTTTATGATTCCATCTCAAAGAGACAAAGACCTTATCCCCCTCAACAAGATAAATCTCGAAGTACCTGCGTCACATCTTCGGCTATGTTGAGACCCTCGATCTCCGTCTGCTGTCTCACGGAGACAGCTTCGCAAACGAAGGGGTGCCGAGAGGGGTTGGACGGAGCGATTGCGATCCTTCTCCTCCGCGCTGACACATGCCGAAGAGAGATCGGGGCGCGAAGAAGGTGGGCTGGGAAAGTGGACGGGGTTCGTGCGCGATCCATAAGTGAGAGGCGAACGACGACGTGATGGAGTTGGAGGCGAACTTGTAGTGATTTGAGGGCTCGGACACGGAAATGACAGAGAATGGGAGGGGAGGCAAGGGGAGGCGGAGGAGAAGATGGCGGCAGGATGAGGAGGAGCGGAGGCTGGCGAAGCGGAGGAGGAAGAAGGAGGAGGGTGGTGGATTGACGAAAAGCGGAGGAGGGAGAGGGAGGAGGTGATGAGGTTGGGGATCGAGGGTTTGAGAAGAAATATTTGGAGGGAGAGAGGGAAAGAAAAAATGAAAATATACAACGGTGTTAAATTGTTGTTATAGCTTTCAAAATCGTTGTTGAAAGCGCAAATAGATAACGGTTTTAAATTGTTGTTATAGCTTTCAAAACCGTTGTTGAAAGCGCACATAGACAACGGTTTTCAAATCGTTGTCGTAGTCTTCAAAAATCGTTGTTGAAAGCGTACATAGACAACGATTTTAAAACTGTTATTGTATCCTCCAAAAATCGTTGTCGTAGTCTCCAATCAACCTCTCAAAGACATCGGTTTTTGTTAAAATCGTTGTAAAAAAGTAAAAGACATCGGTTTTGCCATAAAACTGATGTCTTTTAAGTGTTGTTAAAGACCGATTTTCTTGTAGTGAATGGATCGCTGAAGCTTGCATACTTTATTTTTATCGACGGATATGAAACCTTCGGGTTATATCATATACACATCCTCAGACAGATTTGTAGGATTGTGGATGCGTGCTAGAGGGGAGGTGAATAGCGCGGTCATCTTATTTTTTGTTCGTTTGTTCTATCAGAGATACTTGCAGCGGAATTAATAAAATATGCAGGGACTCACGAATTTACTTGGTTCCTAACCTCCAGGGTTAGTACATCCAAGGCCTATCTACAAGAGGCGCCCGTCCACTAATGGTCTCCTTTCTGAACCTTGTTCGGAGGCGAAAAAATCCGTCTTACAGTCCAACAAATATATAAATGAATAAAATTATATAAGACTATAACAAGAAAGATAACCACATGATTGCCAATCTGAAAGTCCTAAACATCACGCACTCCTCCTAGAACTTCCCCGATTGCATGAGCCTGGCCCCATTTGCGTTCAGCTACACCACAAGAAGAAGAGGATGGCTTTGAGAAGTTATATCTCTGTTGTGCACGTTCATCCTCCTTATATAGCCCCTTCCAGGGGCTTGGAAGCCTTATCCGGGAGCCTGGATAAGATCTGATTCGATCCGATCTTCTCAAACATATCCGAGCTGAGTCTTCCTGATAGAGGCGCTTGGAAGCGGAATAGAGACACCTAGACCGTCTAGGTGCCTGGAATCTTTAGGGCGCCTGGATCTAGTTGACCTAGGTTTGACCTAAGTTGACTCCGCGCTTGGTTTGGCTGCCTCTGTTTGCTTCACTTATGCTTTTTCCATCTTTCTTCCAGTTCCTAGTTTCTGCAAGATAAGCATACAAACACACAAGCAACCTAAGCATTACCTTGCGAGTCTAACTTCAAATTTTTAGTGAAATCCAGGGTTAGTTTGACGCCTACTGTTTCCATACTAGGAATGCGCCCTTACCCACTCCCCTCAGGAGAATTTACCTGATTTACCAATAAGTCCTCAAGACTTATTAGACTTCCCGCTTAGCCATGATCCTCGGCTCTTAGGATTTTCTACTAGCCTATTGGTCCACCTGACCGCCTAGACTTCCACCACGCATCCAATCCTCCTGACCTACCTGGATTTCTACCATGCATTCGGTCCTCTTGACTTGCCTAGACTTGCACCTGGTGCACTTGACCTTGCTAAGACTTCTGCCTGATCCTCTAAACCAGAACTTGCTTTTGCCTAGCCGCAACTAGGACTTACTTTACTTAGCCTCAACTAGGACTTTCTTGTGCTCTCTGCACACTAAATCAACTTGTCAGTCCACAACACACACTTAATTTAAACCTCGTACCATCATCAAAATTAAGGTTCGATCATCTGGTGCTCCCTGCACCAACATGGATCACCAGTAAAGGCGGGACTCTAACAAAGACCGTGCGATTGATGCCCTCCTACTTAGCATTATACGCCAGGTACGCGTACAATAATTAATTCTATAAAATTTTAAATTCATGTTATATCTTGTACTTGCTGTTTACTAACTATGTATACATGTGTTGTAATAATTAAAATTAATTATTATTATTATTTTACTTCTGCTGTGCACATTTCTGAAACAGTGGTATCAGAGCCAAGTTGTACAAGACATACGTGTAAAATTATTTTGCAAATTTTGGCTATTCGTAAGTTTAATTAAGAAAATTTTATAATTTAATTTATAATTTATAGAAGTTTTCTAATTTGTTAGGAATTTCAAATTATGAAATTATTTCCTAATTAAATTAAAATTCTAATTAAAGAATATTATTTTCTTGAATAAAATATGTAATTAGATGCAGAAAATTATTTCTCAATCTAATTAAAGAATTTTAGTTTATGAAATCAAATTCTTAAACATATTTTATTAAATAAAGTTTATGATAATCATCGCAGGAAATAAGTCATAATTAGTTGCATTAATGTCATGTGATGTCATATTCCATGTTTAGTTGCATTAATTATGTCATGCCATTTATTGTCATGTCATATAGATAAATTAGTTGTTTGCATGAAAAAGAGGATGAGACCTAAAACTTTTATAAAATTATTAGAACTAACACCTTTCGTTAATATGGTAAGAACCAGAGTTTACTTCCTTGTTTGGGTTGTTGGACTCACTCCAAGCCGGCTTGAAAGTAAACATGTTTGAACTATCGAGATATAATCTCACGATTAGCAGGCTGACTTTAACTTGAAACATTAATTTGTTGGATTTGCTCCAAAGTCAATGTGGATGGAGGTGAAGTTGGGTGTTATGCATATAATGTATACGTGTTAATATGTTAACAACCTGACGTTTATGCAAACATTCAAATAGTTGATAGCATACTATGATAATTATGTATGCGTGATACATAATCGGTATAAAATACCTAACACTGTAGCTAAGAACAGCTTGTTGGACGTACTCCAAGGTTATTCTTATCTATAGTGGATATCAACCCATTTGGAGAAAAATCTACGATCTCCCGAATTAGAGTAAGGGCTATTGAATTCGCAAAATAAATGGGACCCATACATGTATGTAAATTATTTACAGATACATTGTAAAATTCATCTCTCATACATTCTCGATTATTTTTCTAGGTTAATCGATTAAGAATGACTTCTTTAAGTTTGTGTATAATTTTGGATATCAATAAGTTAACTGGCCCCAACTTCCTGGAATGGTATAGAAATTTGAGAATTATTCTTAAAACTGAAAAACTTACCTATGTCCTTGATAATCTTCCCCTCGAACCTCTTGCAGCTAATGCATTTGATGACCAAAAGTTGGTTTTTCAGAAACACCTAGCCAATTCTGACCTAGCTAATTGCATCATGCTAGCCTCTATGTCACCCGACCTGTAGAAGTAGCATGAGCATATGAATGCTTATACTATTATATATCACCTTCATGAATTGTTCGATGAGCAGGCGAGATCTGAAAGGTTCGAGGTCTCTAAGCTCCTCTTTCGCCCACGAATGTAGGAAGGTACAACTACGACACAACATGTATTAAAGATGTATAGGTACATAGAGAGGCTAGGGTCACTTGGTTTTGTAATAGACCATGAGTTAAGTATCAACTTAATTCTACATAGTTTGTCTGAAAACTATCCACATTTTGTGATGAACTATTGGATAAACCGTATTGAGTTCACAATACCAGAGTTGACCAATATGCTCAAATCTATTGAGCCGACTACCAAGAAGGAGAAGAAGGAAGTGATGCTTGTTGATTCTTCTAAGAAAGGCTCTAAGAGGAAGGCAAAATGACAAGCTAAATGGAAGAAGAAGGGGAAGGTCAAGGTTATTGAACCTGCTTCAAAAGGACCATGCCATCACTGTGGCAAAATGGGTTACTGGAGAAGAAACTATAAGGCTTATCTTGAGTCTGTGAAGGGTAAAAAGGCATCTGATGGCCCACCCACTTTAGATATTTTCGTAATCGAATGTCATACTATTTCTTCAAACACCTGGGTATTGGATACTAGGTGTGGCTCACATATATGTAATGACATATAGGAGATAAAGAAAGGTAGAAGATTCGTCAAAGGAGATTCAAGCTTACGAGTTGGTAACGGAGCAAAGATTGCAGTTGTAGCCATCGAAACGTATTTATTGAATCTTCCTAATGGACTTGTTTTAGAGTTAAAAAACTATTATTATGTTTATGCTTTAATAAAAAATATTATTTCTATTTCTTGTTTAAATAGAAAAGATTTTTATTTGACTTTTAGTAACAATTGTTGTTACATAACTTTGAATGGAATTCTTTATGGAACTGGAATGCTATGTAATGGAATCTATGTGTTAGATAATTCTAACGAGACATTCAACATCGAAACAAGCAACAAGTGTGCTCGAAAGGATGATACGTTGACCTTGTATTCGTGGCATTGTCGTCTAGGTCATATACACAAGAAATGTATGTCTAAACTCCAAAAGGTTGGTAGTTTAGAATCATTTGATATATACAAGTCATACTTAAAAGGCAAGATGACTAAGCTACCCTTTACTAGAAAGGGAGAACTAGTGGGAGAGTTACTTGACCTTGTACATAACGATGTATGCGGTCCAATGTCAACTCAAGCACTAAGAGGTAATAGCTACTTCATTACCTTTATCAATGATCACTCACGATATGGGTACATATACTTAATGAAATATAAATCTGAGACATTTGAAAAGTTCAAAGAATTTAGAAATGAAGTAGAGAAGCAACTTGGCAAAACTATTAAGATACTTAGATCCAATCGAGGTGATGAATACTTAAGTCAAGAGTTTCAGGATTATCTAAGGAACAATGGGATATTGTCTCAATGGACTACGCCATACACCTCAGCATAATGATGTATCTGAGAGGCGAAACTGAACCTTGTTAGACATGGTAAGGTCAATGATGAACCATGAAAATCTTCCTAAATCCTTTTGGGGTTACGCACTCGAGACTGTTATTTACTTAAATAGAATCCCGACCAAGGTTGTCTCTGCTACTCCATATGAGATGTGGAGTAACAAGAAACCTCATTTATCTTACTTGAAGATATGAAATTATCCTACTTACATGAAGCATACGATGTCAGATAAGCTGGAAGCTAAGTCTGACAAATATCTATTTATT
>JBBMKF010000040.1:3836394-3853395 GCA_037834155.1 Curcuma caesia | reverse complement strand
ATGAAAAGATATTATCTTGACTTGATATCTAACACACGAATTGACGTGGTAAGCTGATTCCATTAGTAGTACTTCAACTCATTGATGAGTTATTACCTTTACTCAGTTTGAGATGTATTGTCTTTCCTGGTGGTGTTACCCCACAGTATTACTAATCAAACCAAATGATGTCCTATTACCCTTAATGGTGGTGTTAGCCCATAGTATTACCCTTAATGGTGTTAGCAAATTACTAATTAAACCAATTACTATGCTCAGCTCAAACAATGAGCAACTTTATCCTCCTCTGGTAAGTGTGCAAGTTCTGGAGGAGTGAACTCTAAGTATGTGTGGAAGTTCTAGAAAAGTGAATTTTAGGAAAGTGGAAAACTCCTAGAGGAGTGAACTCTAGACAAGTATGAAAGTTTTAAAGGAGTGAATTCTAGACAAGTGTGAAGTCCCAATAGATCAAATAAATAGGTAGACTGGATACCAGATAGGTAAGAAGTCCTGGTAAGTTAAAAAGGCTAGATACCAAGCAGGTAGGTTGAACAACCATGCTTATGAGTTGTATTCGTTTTCAGCCTAATTTATTTGTAATAGAAAAATTGTACTTTCCGAGCTATCAGAAGAGTTTTCAGTCCACCGTAGCTCGGGCCACCATAATAGAGATTCGGGCGATTGGATAATCAATAAGCACAAGAACTCAATTTGAGAGCTGATGTGGAAAGATAAAACTTTTGTCTAGGCAACCGCAAAGTGCTTTGGGAGATGGAAAGAGTTTCCGATCGACTACAACTTTGAGCAACCGTAGAATCCAATAAGCATAGACTCGATCTAAGAGATGACAAAGTAAAGATAAGATTTGTGTTCGAGCAACAACAAAGTGATTCAGGTAACTAGAAGATAGCGTAAAAATATGTAGACAAAGTAGCTTATGTGGACTATTTTCCAAGTGACCGGATAGATTTTCCAAGTAACTGGATAGTTTTCGATCGACTGGAAACTTGATGAGGGCAATTAGAATGTGGATAATAATACACAAAGAACGAGCATTCGAATAACAATTCATTCGAGCAACTGGATAGGTATTCTAGTCAACTGGAGCATCCAAAAAAGAGCTATATAAATGGCTTTGGAGAAGACAATATCATGTAGGGTCTAAAGGATGTCTGTATCTCCACAATGACATGATATTGTCCACTTTGGGCCTAAACCCTCATGGCTTTGTTCTTGGGCTCTCCCCAAAAGGCCTCATACTAATAGAGATATTTTCCATCCTTTTAACCCATGATCTTTTCCATATACTTTAGATGTGGGACTATGTTTGCACCCTTACAACCCAACAGGCGTATCCAATCTTATGGGGGATGGATTCAAAAATTAAAATTGAGAGGGTCTTGAACTTACTTATTGTTTCTTAGACTTATGGTGAACGCATAAAAAGATTAGACAAATTAAAAGTTGGGCTTCTATTATGGTGGTTTATTCTTCCCATTATTGGCATTTGATCGAAGATGAAAAATAAAGTAAATCAAAAGATAAATCAAACATAATAACAAGAACTACTACTAGTTTGCTTGAACTAGACAATGGAAAAATAATAATAAAACTATAAGAATGACAAAAAGAGAAAATGGAATTCTTATCCTCTTTTATATGAAGATTTTGACTAGCTCCGATGATAAGAAAATAGAAGTCTTATGCTCTTTTATGAAAATTTTGATTAGCTCTGACAAGAAGAAAAGATAAACTAAGGATTATTTTTGTTGGAGAGGGAGAAAGATTGGGGTTGTTGTTAGTTGGTTGAAAATAATAAAAGGAAAAAAAAAGATGGTTAAAAAATAATAAAAGAAAGGAAAAAAAGAAAGAAAAGCATGGAGGTTGTTGATCTTGAGAGAAGAAGAAGAAAAAAACGTTTGTTGTTGGAGAATGAAAAGGGAAAGTTAATTAAACTAAGTTTGGGAATAAATAAAATAGAAAAAACATGAAATCTACCACGTTGGGAATGAGGCGGCCAAGAGGATAAAGAAGGGGAGAGAAGAAGTTTTTTCAAATATTTTTTAATTCGTTTTAAATTAATTGAATAAGTTTCATCTAATTAAATTTGATTAGATTATAATTTAATCAAATTAAATTTAAATTAACTTTGATTTAGATTAATATACTCTTTATCTCCATATCTATCTGATGGATTTTATTCGATATTAATTCGATTTTAATTCAGCATCTTTATTTCATATTCGATGATTTAATTTATTTTATTTATTAAAATATTTAATATTTAATTAAATTTATAAAGATGATAATAAAAAATGGACTGGGCTATAGCCCTAAACTACATTGCCTTACAAATTCACCTAATTGGTTTGACTTGTCTAACCAGCCCAACTTATATGACTACGGGGGTGTTTGGTTTTAAGTTGTATTTTTTCAATGAAAAGTTGGGGTTGAAAATATGTAAATGTATAGTTGGGGTTTAGAAGAGGTTGAGAAAATGTAAATGTAAATGAAGTGTTTGGTGAATATGAAGTTGAGTTATATTTTGGATGTCCATTTACTTATTTTCCCTTATTAAAAAAATTAAAAAATTATATCAATTTTAGTTAAAAAAATGAAAAGCATTATACTACGTGCCTCGCCGTCCCGCCAATCTCCAGCGCGCCTCGCCGTCCCGCCAATCTCCAGTGTGCCTTGTCGTCCCTCCAATCTCCAGCGCGCCTCGCCGTCCCGCCAATCTCCAGCAGCGACCACGCCGTCTCGCTCCTATTGGTTTGATTTCTACGTTCGCCAATCTTCAGTACTGCCTTTGGCCGCCACGACCGCTCGAGCAAGGGGGAGCGCATCATTTGCTGCCGGAGTTGGTCCCTTTCATATCCTTCGGAGGTATCTACCACCTAGAAGGCGGCGAGATGGAGCCGAGATGACCTGGTACCGCTACTATCCTGATTTATCAGCTTGATTTCTCGGCTCGAGGGCTATCGGCGGTGCCCTGATGGGCTCGAATTAGGGTTTATGATTCCTGTGTGTTTGACTATTCGGATTTAACAGTTTTCCCCTTCGATTTGTTTGTAGTGTTCGGTCGCTCCATATCAGTGATCATGTGATTTGTTGCCGATCCTTTGTTTGCACGTGTTAAACTGATGGTTTTGCAAATCTTCAGGTGTTAAACTGAGCATTTTACTTTTTTAGTATTTTACATTGCTCATCCATGCCATTGCATGCAGATGTCGAAAATGTTCAGGTTTTGCAAATCTTTAGGTGTTTGCGCTCCATAACATTGCAGAGAGGAATCATGTAAATACAGTAGCATTTTACATTGCTCATCCATGCTATTCAAGGTTAGGACTTAGGATGAGACACCCTAGTTTATTCCCAAATTCTTTCCTATCCACAGAATTTGCTAGGACACGTTGATGGATGCACAACCAGATGTCAGAAATGTTCCAACACAGGATGACATTGAGAAAGAAATCAGAAGAGTCTTGCTCGAAGCCACTGCAGTATGCAATGGATTTTATTCTACGATATACTCGAAAACTCCGAAGCACACTCGGCCATACTCAGGTTCCCAGTGGTTACAAGACATTCTTCGAGGGCACGGGGAGCGTTGCTATGAAGTGTTTAGAATGAAGAAGTTTGTATTCTTCAAGCTGGCAGAACTACTTGAAAACAAGTACGAGGTCAAAGCAACAAGAAGAACGCCCGTACAAGAACAACTTGCTACATTTCTTTTGGTTGTTTGTCATCAGCAAGGCCACAGAATGATTCAGGAGCACTTGCAGCATTCCGGTGAAACAATTTCTAGACATTTTCATGCTATTTTGGACGGTTGTTACGCTATGTCTAAAGATTGGATCCGTCCGCGACATGATCACTCAACAGCTCATCCATACATTAGAGACAACAACCGGCATTTCCCCTTTTTTAAGGTCAGTTATTTCAGTCCATAACATGCGTTTCCATGACTTTGACATTGTTATATTGATGCAGGATTGTATTGGAGCTTTAGATGGGACTCATGTTTCTGCAAAAGTGAAACAGGATCTACAAATTCCATTCTTCGGGAAATCTGGGAAGCCTACTCAAAATATATTAGCGGTTTGCGATTTTGATATGTGTTTCACCTTCGTAGCTGCAGGATTTGAGGGGTCTTACCATGACAGTAGAGTTTTTAAGGAGATGACAGGAGACGGGAGGCGTGGTTTTCCAAGGGCACCCGAAGAGAAATACTATCTTGGTGATTCCGGTTACGGTTTGCAGTCTGGTTTGCTCACCCCTTACAGAGGGCACAAGTATCATTTGACTAAATTTCGAGACAATAGCACGTATAAGTTTCCTGAGGAGCTCTTCAACCATCGACATTCCTCTTTACGCATGACTATTGAGCGGACTTTTGGAGTTTGGAAAGCGAAGTTCCCTACCATCGACGATTATCCATGGGGGTATAAGTATGCTGACCAAGTGAGTATGGTATTGGCCACAGCCGCAATCCACAACTTCATACGCTTGGCAGACGCAGCCGATGAGGATTTCATCCGATTTCAAAACTGGATTCCCCATGTGCGGCGACAAGAGGAAAGGGGTGCCCCGAATGTTGCGGACGACAGCGCGATGATCACACTCCGTGATACTATACGCGATGAATTGTGGGCACGTAGGTGATTGCGTAGCTAACACCCGATCTCATTGTCTCGCTTTTGTAGCTTCCACTCTTTGTTATTGCTAAGAAATCCGAGAACCAGATGTTAATCAGTTCGGATTTGCTTATTATTTATCATAATCTTTAGCTGCCTTTTTTGATACGAATTCCAAATTTCATTGTTTCTGTGTAGTGGAGATTCTGTGTTTGCTGCTTTTTCATTTCTTCTTGGAACGTTATTACATTTCAAAATCCACGCAGCGACATGAAACAAACTGATGTGCAACGGATAATGTTGGTTTGGTGTCACAACCAGTTTGGTTCGAGCCTCCTGTCTGATACAGAAATGGATCTTTGGTCAGGAACTCCATGTCTACTTGATAAAAATGACAAGTTGGTCAGGATCTTTGGTCAGGAACTCCATCTTTTCAAAGCCAATGCAAAGCAACAAACGAGTAGAAGACAAAAGCAGTGAAGAGAAATGCGACAGTTGGTTTATAACAGAACAAGAACTCGTCCAATTCACATTACATCAAACGAATAAAAGACAAATGCATCAAATGCAACAAATGGTTTATAACATCTCACGCTAGTTCACGAGGATCGATAAAACAACAATCTCACGAATGACACAACCAGAAAAACGAAAATGCTGCAGTTTGAAGATCACTTCTCACCCCCACGCCTTAGGAACTCCACCTTCTTATCAACTTGCTTAGTGAGTATGAACATTTCCCGGTAAAGAGGATCCCTAAAAAGAAACAACCCATTCACATACAGTGTAGGACTCGAATTGACCTCTGGGATTCTGTCCATTTCCTCAATACAAGCTTGGATGCTATAGATATCACCACGGGAAGAGGATGCCGTGTGCGCCATGTACGAGGAGACAGTGTCATTCAAGTTGGCTATTGATTTGCTCAACTCTTGGTGATTTTTCTTCCTTTTCTTCTTGTCAGCCGAAGAGACTGGTGGAGTCTTCACATGAGTCGTTTCAGGAGATGGCGCAGTATGATTTCCCAACTCCAAGAGTTGAACCAACGAGCCTTGATATTCTTCGAGGTTGTCAGCTTCCTCGCTCCAATACAGTGGTTGGGACAATTTCTCGGCTGCCTCTTGTGGAATTTCTGCACTTGTAACAGCGAAGCCACCGGTTGCCAAAGACTTGCCAAACAGCTCCTCTTGCTCTTCGGGGAGTAAAGGTCCCCGATGTTTGAATTTTCCATATTCTTTGTTTTCCTACATCGAAAGTGCAGGCAGATTCAACATGTCACACATTCAAGTGGAAAACTAAGCACAAATAAGTGTAACAATGACGCTGGAATGTAGTACCGCTTTCTTTCGCTTCCACCACTCTTCGGTAGCCTTAATCGTGCCTCCTTCGTAGCTCCAGCCCGTTCCAGTGTCCAGCAAAAGCTTCTTCCACAGTATCCATTCCTTCCTCATATTTTCCCACTTTGTGCGGATCTGCTTCGTAGAATAGCACAATCCAGAAAGCTTGTTAAACTCCTGTCTAGCCAACGTGTAGCCGACAATGTTCAAGTTGGCGCCAGGACGATTTCCGTCACGTACCTGAGATTAGGGAATGAAAAGCCAACAGTGATCAATGCAACATGCAAAACTAGAGTAGCGTCAAATACCAGCAAGATTGCAAAGTAGTGCCAACAAGATTGGTTCCGATTCACAAGTTTTCCATATTAATTAACTTGATTCATATTTCCAGGTACAAACAAAAGCAATTGCGAACACTAAAAACTGTGTGATCCAACATGAAGAATTTATAATAATGTTTTCCATACACCATTCATGACAAAGAAATACTGAATCGAAGCCAAAACATTCCAAACAAATATTCTTACAAGCAATTGCAAACAACATTGAGAAGGAAGCTTGTTTGTAGACTAGAGAAGGTTGATTTGGGACTGTATCGTTGTTTGAGAACATTTCAGCTAAGTTCTAATGCCAGAAAGTACTCTTTTCAACAGGGAATACAACATAAATACGCAACAACAGACAAAGGAAAAGCCGACGATAGACAAGTTGAATTTAGGCACGCTACACTAGTTCACACACAGAACCAGAGGCAAATTTTAAACAGACTTGGAGGAATCGAACTCAAAGTTGCTCCAAACAAATATTCTATTACTTGCAAACTACGTGGGAAACCAATTTCAAAAAAACATGAGAATAACCTGTGTGAGACATGCGGAAATAAAATGCCTAGTGTTGGTATCATTCCAATTTGCCTTGTCGCTTCCCTCGACTTCTGGATTCGTCATTTCTCTGCAAATTTACATGGATGAAATTTACACTTACATGGATGAAATTCGGCAGAGGAGACTCCCCTCCCGGCGAGGCAATCCGTCTCAGTGGAGGAGACTCCCTCCTCGGTGCACCCTCTCATCTCGGCAGAAAAGACTCCCCTCTCGGCAGAGCCTCTCATCTCGGCAGAGGAGACTCCCTCCTCGGTGCACCCTCTCATCTCGACAGAGGAGACTCCCCTCTCGGCAGAGCCTCCCATCTCGGCAGAGGAGACTCCCCTCCCGGCGAGGCAGGCCGTCTCGGCGGAGGAGACTCCCTCCTCGGTGCACCCTCTCGTCCCGGCAGAAAAGACTCCCCTCTCGTCTCACCGAGGAAGGCCCCCCATCTCAGCCTATCCTCGCGTCCAGGCCCTGGGTCGGCGTCCAAGGCCTCCTCCTCTAGAGAGACTCGCCCCATCTTTGTCACTTTCACCTTTAAAAGCAGCCACTCTACCTCTATCAGGGTAGATTTTAACCCTAACCCTGATCTTCTGACACCGACCACCGTCGCCATCGTTGAAAGGGCGCAGGGCCGGTGTGCCACATAGGCACAATCACTTTCGGCGTCAGTCCTAGTCGCCCCCACCCGCATTAATGGCAATTCCCATCGCATTAATGACGTTTCTCGTCTCTATACGTGGCGTGTTCTTTTAACCTTGTGGTTCGCACGCATTATCATGAAGCAGGCATGGAAGATCAAACTGACCTTCCCTACGAGTTCCCTCTATAGGCGTAGCTCAGGATAGGGGGGACAAAGAGAAGGTTCTTCTGGTGATAATATGCGTATCCGAGGCACATGGTAGCCGCCTTCCCGTACGGAGCCCAAAGGTTGGTTATAAAAGGAGTAACTCATAACCATGCAGGAGGTCAGTATCAAAGGCACTCTATCCCGCTTCCCTTCTTTTCTTTTTTGTTTCCCAGAAGCAAAACCCTAACTTGAGCGTCGGAGTGGCTCACCGGGATTCCCCGGGCGCCAGTCTAACCTCCCTTGTTCAGTGTGTTCCAGGACCCCTTCGGAAGGAGAGACATCCTGAGACCCCCAACCTAATTCCAACCGGTGATCATCTCTGCTAGATAGTCCGTTGACTGGTGGCTTGACCCTCTACGACATTTGGCCGGAACAGTAGACATTAGATATATGGCTCTGCAAGTATTTTGCTGTTTCATTGCACAAATCAAAACCTTGCTCCTTATGCCTTCGAGCATAGAGATTGCTGTAGATGAAGTGCATCTGAGAAGAAAAGTAGATGAGAACACTTTCTTGTTTCCATTCTGGAGCTGAAAGTTCAATAACTACTATTGAGTTTACACAAATAATATTCTGTCGGGGACCATTTGCAATCTCACTAAGCAATATAAAACTAAATTTGCCGGCCAGACCATAATTTAAATAGATTCTCCCAATTTAAAACTTGTAGCTGAGATATGATGTTTCTAAATTGGCATAAATTATTGTTGAGCTTTCAGTTTGATTATTAAAGAAAGAGTGATTTAGATCATGATCTGGTGGTTCAATTTCTACTTATTTCTATGTGTTATTGGGGTTTTCTTTTCCTAACCCTTCGGGAGAACAAGTTGGTGGCTGGTTATTGGATTGTTGTTTATGCAGTAAAGATAACTTTGGCTTATGATGTAGAATTATCGAATACTCTAAATTCTTTAGAGAATGAAACAGAGTAAAATAGAACAGAAATTCTGGCTGAGAAGGAATACAGAAATACTTATTCTATAAAAAAAATAACTATTCTTATGAACTAAATGCATCATTTGCATGCAATGAAAATGATTGAAATGATGGTTGATGCCGTTTAGATTGGGGATCAGATATCCTCCACAGACCTTGAACTTTCAAGATTGTTTGCTGTTTAGTTGCCTTCCGACCAATTCATTTACCCTCACTGTCAAGGTCAAGGTTGTGGGGCTTGCTCACTCTTTCTTCCCTCTTCCTCTTCCTCTTCCTCTTCCTCCTACTCCTAGTCCCTGTCCTTATAAATACTTACTGTTTCTTCCACCTGCTGAAACATAGATGATTAAAGCACCAAGTCAAAGAAAATGGATTTGATATCTGCAGATATTTAATTATTGCATATCAATCCCCATCAAAATCAGGTTCATCACTCTGTTCATGGTAAATCTCGGTGAAGCCGAATAACTGTCATGATGCTCATGGATAGTCATCCTCTTCCTTGGGAGTACGTAAAAATAGTTAATTTGGTTATCAAATTAATCCAGGGTTAAGTTGATGGACCATCAATGCATTACACCCTGTCACTGTCCTCTAATTCATGCTCAAGTACTTATTATTGTTGTTGCTGATGACTTCGATATGCTTTTACATTTATATATGCATAGTAGTTTGAAGAGCTGATATTCTTACCTGTCATCTAAACTTATTGTTGCTAAATTTGTGTACCTAAATGGAACTATCAAGCAATAAATAGATAGCTCAGGTTCTTCAATCAGTCTTATTATGTCTGATTCAGCACACGTGCTATCAGCTCCAGTACACTAGATCAACCAAAGAGATCAGATATTTATTGAAGAAGATATTGAGACTTATTCAGTCATTTTCAATAATATCTTCTGAATCAGAGAAAGAATGAGAAAGGACAAAAATATTTGACTTCTTTGGTCCTCTCAATTAAATTTATCAATTGTATTATCTAACATTTCTCAATCTTAAATTTTAATTATCTTCAATTTTATCTTTTATCTTTCACACCAAGTTGGATCTTGAATTTGTTGAAAAGATTAACCATCGGTGGTTTAGTAATGTATCGATGACTTGTTCATCAGTCATCACATATACTAGCTCCATGTTTTTGTATTTTGTATGCTTCAAATATGAATGAAAGTGCACATTAATAAATTTGCTTCTTTGATAGAGAAGAAAAGGGGTCTACTTTCCTTTGCTCCACAATCACCATCCCTTAATTGTGGTGAGATTTTGTTCATCTTGAGATTCTCATAAACATGTTGATATCTAAGGAAAGCTTTTAGTTGGATGCTTCAATTCTCATAGTTGTTGGCGAGCGAGGGATAGAAAATACAATTGTGGCCATTCGAGCTCTAATACAACTATACTAGAAATGATAGAGAATGGAAGAGTAGTGGATACTCACAATTAGATTAGTAAAACAATACTATTACTCAAATATTTCTTCCAACACATTCTACTAGTCTCTACTCTAATACCTGTACATAAAGTTATGCTTTTATTCCCTAAGAACATTAATTTTCTGTTTGAAAGTTCTACTCATCTCCTTAAAATTAATCATCCTTGAAAACATGATGCAACAGAGCTAGCATGTCTACTTCCCAATCCATGAAAAACTAAATTATTTTTATTTAATGCTGCAAGACATTAATTCAAAGACAACAGAGCTATCATCTCCACCTTTTTTTTAAACCCACATTTATGTGTTTGTTTTTTAGGTTTCGTGTTTCTGGCTCTGGGAAGGAAGAAAGACGTGAAACATGATGTGATACAAATGATATTGATGGCAATTGGGCCATGAGATAGGAATATGACCAGTGCAATATGTGGAAGAGCAAGATCTATGACTTTGATTTCATGTCGGCAACATTTCAGATTCTTGCTTCTGGATTACCGAATATTTAATGTATATGCATGCCAGTATTTTGACTTCATTCTGATCAGTCAATATTCACATTTTTCTTCAGCTTTGGTGCCTGCAGAACGATACTGATGATCTTCTTTTTCTCTCATCAAATATGGAGAAGAGTCTGCAGCAGATACCTCACTAACAACAAGGGAAGTGATCTAGTCTCCCAAAAAGTTACACCATTAGATCTTATGAAATTTAAGCCTAATGTTGCTGCAACAGCTCTATAATCCATTTGAGAATCAAACTCCTGCAATGGCTTGTCTTCTAAAAGTTACATTCTCGAAGACTAATGACTTGAAGATCTCAATATTGCGACAATTCTAGATCGAGAAAGATATTGACATACATATGCGACGATGATGGAAGGAAGAAGACCTCATTGCTCGTGTGGCAATAGCTCGAGAACAAAGACCGATATGATAAATTTAAGTTTCGAGTTGCTTTAAGAGGTGGACATAATGTAATTAATTTTAAGTTTCCTTTTAGGCGTGCATCATGTGTTATCCATCCTTTTTATTTGTTTTGCAATCTTTTGATCTCGCCAACCATGCCCGTGTTGATCGACCATATTGCAGGGTGTGTAGGGCTACAGTAGCCCTGAGGCATAATTGAATTGGTTATGATGGAACAGAGTTGCTGAAGTGCCAAAGGTTGAATCTCGGCGAAGCCGAGACAATGCTCTTCTTCGTCATGGTCAACTGCAGCTTCTTAATTTACCTTCTCACAAATGATCATGGGGTTAACTGTGTAAAATCGTTGTGGTGATGAATTTCACATTTTACTGAAGTAGGACTAGAGTAGGTGTGATAGATAAGATAGGTGCAGGGTTTGCTTGGAGGGCAATGTTGGAAAAACATGAATGGAAAAAAATAGTGGATGGAAGGAGATTTCATTGTGAAGGTGAGTTAAGTCTCTTATTCAAAATTAAGTGGTATTAAGATTGATTTATAATCACAACTGTGGGTTATGATAGATCAGTTGAGGTAAAATTGCCCAAAATGGATTGGTTAATATTTTATCACATCATCACATGGATCAAGTTTTTCTTGCTTGTTCATGTGTAACGAATATATTAATGTGTTGAATTGGATGTTAATGGTGAATCGATAACCAACCAGACAATAATGATTGACCATTGATACTTAACGCTGTCATTATATCTTGAGCATTGAATAGTAATAACTTAGAATGTAGCTAAGGATTGAAGCTTCTAGATAAAGAGGTCGTGACTATGAGAAGAAAAAATAAAGAAATCCTTCCGCTTTCATTCCTCTTCGTTTTTTCTTTTATTGAGTACCCCACTTGATATCTTTTCCCATGATAATGTTCAAGTACATGCTCAATTCTCCATGAACAATCTATGTTAAGTTGTAATAGTGGTTTTACTGTTGTATTTTGAAAAACATATGTTCAACATTACCTACACCATTGGAGAGGATAAATTTGTTTTAAGAAAATTGTATCGAACAATGATCTCGGTTTCTCTCCTTCTTGACTCGGCATCACTTTCTCGACTTGGCACTCAGCGATCCACTCAGACTCCAACAACACTTGGCAGTCGGGCAACTCGGCCAACTCGGTAGTCAATATCTTGACTTGGCATTAAGCCACTCTCTCAAACAACACTCGATCACCCACTCTTAAACTTTGCTTGGCCTTCCAGCAGCTAGCGGCGCGGCCAACCTTCCCAAGCGAGAGTTAAGCACATCAGGCCATCGACAGAATTCGACTCTTTATGATCAGTGGTCAAAGGTTCTTGAGGGGTGTTCAGTGATTGACCCCCTGCAACTGCACCACCTTCCAGTTCTTGTTCTGTTGCGATGTTTGTGGTAAATAATCCTCTTTCTTTCACATCCAATCCAAACTTGTGCATCACGAGAACACATCAATTATTTTTATAAGGGAAAAAAGAAAACCTATTTGTCGAAGTCACAATCTAATTCAATCCCTCAAGTTATATCGAGAGAGACTGTGGCCTTGTTCTTCCTCTCCCACCACATAAACCCTGCAGATTGCGTGAGGCTCAAGAATTGCGACTGTGACGCCAAAAACACACAACAAAATGAAGCCAAACGCATCGATCTATACAAACAATTAAGCTTTTTTTTTAACACGGAAATGGAAAAAGAACAAAAAAGAAAGAAAAGAAAGTTATCAATCAAGATGCCATTTTTATGTCTTCTCGTCTTCTCTGTTGTTGATGAAATCCCTGATGTGTGTCAACATCTCGGTGGTCCGCGCTTGTGACAGAGGGTAATTATGGAGGATTTGGAAGGCATGCCCGACTCCGGCCATCGTTACCTGGTCGACTCTGACGCCGGCGCTGCTCATCGCCTTGCAGAACTCTCCGCTCCGGTCCCTCAGAATGTCCAACTCCGAGTCGCACACCAGCAGAGCAGGAAGCCTCGAGGCCTCCGCCGCCGGCATCTGCGCCGCGAGGGGGTTGCACCACCGGTGGTCCCGGTCCGCCCCCGCCGGCAGGGCCATCCGCCAGTAGCAATCCGACGTCGCCAGGCTCAGCGCCGACTTCGAGGATTGCGGCAGGTTCGTCTCCGACCATGTCCGCGCCGCGCCGCCGAAGAATGGCTGGATTAGAATCACTCCCCGGAGAGGCGCTGCCGCCTCGGACTTGGCATCGCTGGATCAAAAATGTTATAAAAATTGTATCTTGAGAGAATTTACTTCTGAAAATTTCGATTTTGATTTGCTTACTTTTTCAGTGCCGCGTGGTAGGCGATGGCGGCGCCGGCGCTGTCACCGGCGAGGAACACGCGGCTGAAATCGCAGAGGCGGCGCCACCGCGCGAGCTCGCCGGAAGCGCAATGGATCACCCACCGCAACACGGCGAGGCCGTCCTCGTACGCCGCGGGGAGTGGATGCTCCGGCGCGAGGCGGTAGTCGGCGGACAGCACCGCGCAGTTGGCGCGCGCGGCCAAGCGGGCGGCGAACTCGTGGTAGCATCTCCAGGCGGCGGAGCCGACGCAGAAGCCGCCGCCGTGGAAGTAGACGAGCAGGGGCAGGGCTTGGAGCTTGGGGAGGAGGTAGAGACGGGCGGAGAGACCTCCGGCGACGATCAATTCCTCACAGACGACATCGGGGTCGGGAGTCGAGGCGGAAGGGACGCTAGCGACGGCGGGGAGGCGCTCGACGTGGCCGTCCCTGTAGAGCCTGATGAGTCCACGGACCTCTTCCGTGGCAGGGCCATGGTCGTCGCCGGTGACTGGTTGGTGTTGTGGGTTGATGTCGTCGTCACGCAGCTGTGCACAACGGGAAGCCCCCATCAACTGCTGATACCGGCACTCGGCGGCGGCGGCGGCGGAGGCGGCGGCGGAGGCGTGACGGAATGGCGATGCATATTTGAACTCTTTTTGTGTCTAATTTTATAGCGAAAAGGAGTTGGAATTCGCGTCTAATTTTATACTAAAATAAAATCAAAATGCTTTTATATTCATTTTTTTTTAAAATTGTTTGTGAAATTTAATTTTCACCTCAGGATTTAATCCTTTTAAATAGAATTTTAAAAATCATATCATTTTAATTTAATATATTAATAATTAAGGACAAAATTTTAATTTATTTAGGTATTTTAACAAATTTAAAAATCGACTATCAATAAATCATAAAACACGTGGGCAAAATAATATTGTCTTAAATATTAATCTAAAAAAAGTAAGACTAATTTAAAAATATATATCGCACTAATTAGCAACTAATCTCTATCATCGGACTAATAATCTTACTTTATTAAAGAGTCTACACGCAAAGACAAATGAAAAAATTTCATGTGAAAAGGTTATTTTTCTAGTTAGAAGATTGCTATTAGTATTATTTAAAATTAAAATTATTTTTAACAAAATTATTTTTTTATTCATAAAATTTTAAATCGATCTAAAATATCTTAAACGTTTTTTTAAAAATTATATATAACAATTTTATCGGAATAAATAATGGGCAATTTAAAGTTAAGAATAGTGTGTGATTTCTTAAATATATGTGTCATAATTGATGTCGAAATTAAACTTTAAAATGTATTACTATTGGGTAATTAATTAATTGTATGTATTAAAAGTTACAATTATCATATATAATTGTAAATATTTCTCATATAATTTAAAGTTACAATTATCATAAATAGTGGATGGAATTAATTATATTAATAAAAAGTAGATTAAAAATAAGGATAAAATAATTTATCAAATCAAAGAACTTTCAGAAAATATACATTAAATATTATAAATTCGGCAATATTAAATTAACTAATTTCCGAATGTTGCATGAATTCTTAATAGATTAATAATAGTAATCAATAAAAATCATTTAGTTAGATCTCGGGAGATGATATTGTAAAATTAGTAGCTATTACTATTATTTTAAAATGCTTATAATCGATCGTTTAGTTTGAAAATTAAATAATTTAATCATAATTATTATATATAAATAACTTTTAACAAATAAGAACAATAAAAAATAAAAGACAGCGTAAGGATAAGGATAGAGTTAATTGGTGAGCAATTCTGAATTCATCATAATTTGATATGACAACTAAGAGAAGTCGGTGATTTTTTAAAATTATAAATAAGTTAAAATTATTATAGAGTCAAAAAAACATATTTTATTGACATGACAACAACGTTTCCTATTCATCTTATCAAGTAAATGTTGATATATACATAGATATAAACAAAAAATGTCGATATTTTAATTTATTCAAATCTATGTCTTTTGTTTATTATATTAAATGGTGTGACGATCATCTTCTCTAAATGTTTACTTAAGAAAAAACAAGAGAGAGAGAGCAATAAATTGCACGAATGATTTAAATTTCATGAGATGCATAATTAGATTAATGAATATGATATATGATGGATAACAAAAAATATATATATATATTATATAAAAAGTAAGGAGTAAATAAAAAAGAGTTTTTTTCTTGTAGCCATGTGGCTTGTTTTTGATTGATGTTAATCTACTAATAAACCAACGTGGGACATATGGCCCTAACAATAAGGGTCAAATCCTTCAACTGGGTGGGATTTAAATTATTTTTTATTAAATGTTCAACCACCTAGATGAGTTGGATTGAACTAAATTTTAACTATAGTCAAATCGTGTCTCCAATTAGATGGAGATGAGTTAAATCTTTTTTTCTCTTCAAATCATCGAAAATGTTCCACTTTAATTTTTTATCCAAAAAAAACATCTCACTCCACCGTATTTAAATTACTTAATTACCTTTCAGTATGGTTTAATATTTAATTTATGAAGTGATCGGACGCATAATAATAATTACAAAATCATAACTGTAACAATATGAATAATAATGATAGAAATTTACGTTGTAATAGTTATAAAATCGTAACTGCTACAACATAAACAAGAATAATAGAAATTTATATTATAATAGTTATAAAATCATAATTAATATAACATGTTAGACCAACTCAAAATTTAGGTAGAAAATAACAATACTAAATAACATTCGAGAACAATTGAATAATTATATACGATTGAACAGTAAGATGAAACATTCTTTTGATAAAAAAATTAAAATAAAAAATTTAAATTATAATAATTACAAAATCATACTATTTAATAATACAAAATAATATTGAATATTACTCAAAAACAACTGAATAATTATAAATAACTGAACAGTAGAATTAAGACACCCTTTTGATATTTTGAAACATTCTTTTGATGATTTGAAAAAAAAATGAATTGGGAGTTTTTTTATAGGGGTCAAATGTATCTTCTTCTTCTTCTTACCAAACATACGTCAGTTTACTCATTGATTCTGAATATTAACAAACAAGTTTAACCAATGAGCTTGCTTAATGAATTGAGGCTAGAGAGGAATTAAACATGAAGATCCATTAAGTTTAAGCCACAAATACAAACTGAGCAGCTACAATTCAACCAAGTTCCCCCCAGACATTCACATATAAGATTGGTGTGGAGGCTGATAGCCGATGCCAGAATAGCTCCCATAGCTGGATGAGGCAGGTTGTTGTTGTGGTAGTGGTGGTGGTGGTCGTGGTGGTTCAGTGCCCATATAATTTGCATAGCTGTTTGGAGCAGCACGAAATCCTGTGTTTGGGTAGCTCCCGTAGCTCGACGAAATGCTGCCATGCGATGCCGAGGGAATTCCTCCGTCGGCGTGCAATCCAGAGGTTGAGTAGCTTCGGAAGCTCGATGAGATGCTGCCATATGCTGCAGTTGGGGCTCTTTGATCTGGATAGTGATATGCCCTTGGCGAACGCACTTGTTGCCCATATGCACTGAGCACGGGTGCTTCATAGGCTGGTGAACCATCGTATGGGCGCCTTGTGGCCATGCCTCCTGCATAAGCTCCCCTGTGGTCGGCGGCAGCCAGTGGTGGTGGCGGCCGCTGCTGCCAGACATCAGCGGCGGGAGGATACCTGCGAGGTGCGCGATAACTTCCACCGCGACG
>JBBMKF010000040.1:3823275-3836294 GCA_037834155.1 Curcuma caesia | reverse complement strand
AGATGCACCATTGAGACAAGCAATAAGAATTTCTCTCCTTTGCTCTCTATTAGTCTTTGTCTTGTTCGTTTATAACAAGGAGTAAATAAAAAAGAGTTTTTTTCTTGTAGCCATGTGGCTTGTTTTTGATTGATGTTAATCTACTAAGAAACCAACGTGGGACATATGGCCCTGTCAATAAGGGTCAAATCCTTCAACTGGGATTTAAATTATTTTTTATTGAATGTTCAACCACTTAGATGAGTTGGATTGAGCAAAGTTTTCATTGTGATCAATTGCAATTTTTCGATTTATCTTTTTACAGATGGTGGTAAGACCGACCGTGTGGGGCCGTTAAGGTGACGAATTTCTTTTGCAAAAGAACAAAGTTTTAACTATGATCAAACGTGGTTCGAATTCAATGGAGATGACTTAAATCTTGGGGGGAAAAAAAAATCAAGAAGGCGTTTCTTTCTCTTCAAATCATCCAAAATGTTCCACCTTAATTTTTTTATCCAAAAAGCATCTCACTCCACTATAAATTATTTAATTACCTTTCAATACTATTCAATTGCTACAACATGAATGAGTAAGAATGATAGGAATTCATATTGTAATAATCATGAAACTATAAATAATACAACACGTCTAATCAATTCAAAATTTAAATAGAAAATAACAATCCTAAATAACATTTGAAAACAATTAAATAATTATATACGATTAAACATTTGTTTGATAAAAAATTTAAATTATAATAATTACAAGATACTATTCAATAGTAGTAAATAATATTGAATATTATTCAAAAATAATTATAGATGATTGAATAGTAAAATTAAGACACCCTTTTGATATCTTGAAACACTCCTCTGATGATTTGAAAAATATGATTTGGGAGCTTTTTTATAGGGGTCAAATGTTTCTTCTTCTTCTTCTGACCAAACAAACATCAGCTTACTCATTGATTCTGAATATTAACAAACAAGTTTAACCAATGAGCTTGCTTAACGAATTGAGGCTAGAGACAAATTAAACATGAAGATCCATTAAGTTTAAGCCACAAATACAAACTGAGCAGGTACAATTCAACCAAGTTCCCCCCAGACATTCACATATAAGATTGGTGTGGAGGCTGATAGCCGACGCCAGAATAACTCCCATAGCTGGATGAGGCAGGTTGTTGTTGTTGTGGCAGTGGTGGTGGTGGTCGTGGTGGTTCGGTGCCCATGTAACTTGCATAGCTGTTTGGAGCAGCACGAAATCCTGTGTTTGGGTAGCTCCCGTAGCTCGACGAAATGCTGCCATGCGCTGCCGAGGGAATTCCTCCATCGGCGTGCAATCCAGAGGTCGAGTAGCTTCGGAAGCTCGATGAGATGCTGCCATATGCTGCAGTTGGGGCTCTTCGATCCGGATAGTGATATGACCTTGGCGAACGCACTTGTTGCCCATATGCACTGAGCACAGGTGCTTCATAGGCTGGTGAACCATCGTATGGGCGCCTTGCGGCCATGCCTCCTGCATAAGCTCCCCTGTGGTCGGCAGCAGCCAGTGGTGGTGGCGGCCGCTGCCAGACATCAGCAGCAGGAGGATACCTGCGAGGTGCGCGATAACTTCCACCGCGACGATACTTTTTTGATTGAAACTTTGCGGCTGCATTGCTGGTTCGCTTCTTGTTGGCTCTCACCTTTTCAAGCTGAGCAACTTGCTTCTGTAGAGGCTCACGGGGATACTCATCATGAAGTTTGTACTCCTCGATACATTTAATTACGGCCCTGAGGGCGCCTAGCTCCTTTGCGACGGGGTCATTGCATAAAAGAATTGCATTTCAGAAGACTAATTGAAAAAATGATACCATTTCAAGCGATTGAAAAAGGTAATTATCAAAGAGTATAACCCTAATAGCACAATTTTCATATTTTCACAATGGTATTGGATGACATGAATACCTGAGTGACAGCAGCTTTCTCCCCATTGCTTTTGTCTGCATCTTTGGAATGCGCCAAATATGCCTTCAATAAAGGCACAGGAGGGAACCTTTCGGTTAGCTCGAATGACTGTATCAAGCGAACTGCATCAATCTGCCTACCCTTTTGAACCAGCTCTTCGACCAGGTCTGCATTGCCAAAACAGAGGATAAAACGGCAGATTGCATATAAAAGAAAGAACTAACTCTAAGAATTTTCAGCAGTCATTAATGGGTCACCCTGATTGTTTTTAGCCATGCATCTCCAATATGGAGCATCGTAAGGCAATCTTACAAGCGTAAAGTGACCGAGTAACTAGTACTCTTGAGGGCAGTACTCAAGATACCAACCTGGTACTTTATGTGCCAATCCAAGAGAACGGCAAAACTCAGGCGCACGCCTGCAACTAGAGACAGCTACAATAAGCTTGCAAAGCTCGTCCTCATCATTTTCTGGTGCAATGCTAAAAGTAGCAAGCAGTTGTAGGTATGCTTGTGCTTCCAATGAACTAGAAGCATCTAAGTTTAAACTGGCCAACTTCGGCTTCCATTTATTGGCAATTTCTGTAGCCTTCTGTTTAATTTCAGAGCTCAACAGGTAGTTAACACCTGGCTCTGTTGAAGGAAATAGAAGGGAAGCAGATTCCATCAATAAGAGACAGCTTCTGCGCATACCCTGAAGGGTATTATCCTGATTCCCTTGTGAACTAGGTTGGTCAAGAGGATAGAAGACCTCTAAAGATTCCAGCACTAAAGAGGCTGGTTCAGTTGCATATTTCAATGCTAACGGAAGTTCCTCACGTAGGCTGGTGAATCTGGTGCGGTTCTTCGTATCTATGATATACTTCAAAAGACCCTTTGCATCCATCTTTTCGCAAAGTTCCTTCAACCGAGGCTGAACCTCACCTGATGCTTCATCAGGATTTTTCCCCTTTGAAGCAAGAGATGGGGCATTTTTATCATCAAAAGAGGTGCCTACCTTTTGCCCTTTGCTTACCTTGGTATCAATTGGCTCAGGAGATTCCACCTTGTACTTATGCCACGCATCTGCTATGGCTGAAACAGCCGAGTCCCTGAGCTCTTGTAGTCGGGCCAATGAAGCAAGTTCTTTTGCAGAAACAATAGCCTCCTTTTCAGCAATCAAAGCACGAGCTACTGCTTGCTTTTCCTCCAATACCTTCTCCTTTGCCTTTACTTCATCCAATTTATCCTTCAATGAAATTTCAAGACTATGAAAATATTCTTTGATCTCATCCCACTTAACCTTGTCTTGTATAGATGAGTTTATGTGAGACTCCAGGTCAGAAAATGCCTTAGCAAGTTCTTCCAGCATCATTGTTGCTGATTCAATGCCTTTAAACACTTCAGTATCAGTCATCCTGTTGGGCCTGTTACAATGATAACTTGAGGACAGTTGCACACTGTAAGGGTTCACATTATGCTAGAAGAGACAGCATCTGCCAAATTGACTTAGACACAAAAACAAGAATTTATAGGTTTAACAAACATGCGTTCACAGTCACATACTAAAGCAATACTACTATATTTTAGGCTAACATTTCTTGATGATTTCCATTACATATAACTTGTTCGACATATTTTGATGATGAGAGGGAGAGGGCAGAAGCTTGATGGTAGAACTTCATTTTCATAGTATGAATAAACATGAGTAGAAGTTCAAAGCCTTCACATATCAATTACTTCTACGAATGCACAATACATATATGTTTAAGAAAATAAACGAAACCAGCCCAAACTAGATAACCAGTTACATGCAAAGATTGCAAGTGATAACGCAATAATGTTGTCGGAAACCATTCACTGGTCAGCTTACAAGACCATTAAAATGTTGCGAATGATCTTTTCTACTCCCCATATACTAGGAACCCATGCCATAAAGGGCTTTTGGGGGAAGGAACAGAGAGGAAAGGAACGGAAAGATAACTTCTTTCACGTGTTTGCTAAGCTCATTTTAAGACAGTAATGGAAAGACTACCTTGCACTATGCGCATCCTCAATCAAACCAGCACTGAATTTCTCACTCGACGATGATCAGCGAACCTTATAGGCTAAATCAAACAATAAGATAAAGTTACACACGACAACACTCTTATAGCCAACTCAAAATCGAACAAATCCGAGCAAAGGCGCATATGATCCGCACCATGAAATCCTACTACCAAAAACTCAGCAGACCGAGCAGATAATCTTCAAAGAACCCTAAAACAGGGGGGGAATGGTTAGGGAAAGGGCAATTCACCTTCTTCGGATCGGAAAGCCAAACAGCGCAGGCACGGAGGAAATGGAATGACCCAGGCGACCAGCGGATGAGATCGCAAAACCCTAAATAAACGGGAAAGGCGCCGCTTGGGGACGACGAGGAGGAACGAAGATAGCCGTCGATCATTCCCACGGCTGAGATCGCTCGGCTTTCAACAGGTCAACATCAGGCCTAATTTTAACTGGGCTTCGGCCCAATTTCTGCTAAAGAACGATGATTTAGGCTCACGTGACTCAATTATATCCTCTTTAACAAAGATAAAACACAAACTATTATATCATTTATATTACAAATTAAAATTGTGAATATATACTTTTATTAATGCAATATAATTGTGTAACCAAACACTAAATTCACATAATGCATTTTGAAGCATACCTTTTTTTATTTTGTAAATTATATAATTTATTGTTGACCAATGAAATATTTGAATCTATTCATGCACCCCATTACATCAAATCACCTACATTTTAATATTAAAAAAATATGAAGTATACACAATTTTATTTTGATATAATGAATATGTTCTACATACAATTTCCTTGCCCATTGACTTTTTTATTTTCCTTCTTGAGTTCTTTCATCTCCCTCCCTTCTTTCCTCCTCTCATTCATGAGCTGGCTCTCTTCATCTTTTCTCCAAAGTTGTAACAATTAGATCGAAGTCAATTAAACAAGATCATCAACAATAAAGGTAAACTTTCTTTCTCGATCAAATTATTTTTATTTTTATTTTTTTGAGTTGATTTATATTTCACATATTGAGTTTGTTTGTTTGTTCTTGGATATTTTTCTCATGATCAATAATAGAATAATTAGTATTTTGTGGAATTGGTTTTTAAAACTATTTAATTATCATAAAACTTTTGAACTATAGCAAATTTTCATGGCATTAGATCGATTTTATTATTCATCTATAATAAATATAAATTTAAATGCGTTAAGAAATCATTTCTAAGTATATCTTTTATTTCTCCTTATTTTGATATTTCCTATTAATTAATTTTTAAAAATGTAATAAAATTTGGCAGTAATAACTGTTACTCCAAAGTGCACTCTTTTGCTCGGCGATCGCACAAAACCGAAAACCTGTTTTTGTCTTGGAACCGCCAACCTAGCGGCCCCTCACCCCGGCTCCACAAGTATGAGGGGAGTAAATCACGGTGATGCGGGACTGGCCAGGACATAGTGGCGCAAGAAATTGGAAACATGACGCATTTTGATATTATCGCATGTACGCCATGAGCCTCGAACCGCCCACCTTCATCTGCAAGCAGACCAGTTGCGCCCGCCCGTGGGGGCTGTTTTTGTCGATTCTCTTCCTGGTGGATGAACTCGCCGTTCGCCCGCGGGCGTCGTGCGATCGTAATGCTCCCGACGGAAATCCGTAGCTCGCATTAGACAGATCCTTGCTACTTCTCTTTGAAGCAGGCAGATCTTTCATAATGAAAAACGGTCGCCTTGAGAGCGATGGTCGGGTAACGTTCGAAGAAGATTTGGGTCGCATCGACTACCATCTTCTTTTGTTTTCTGTTCCGAGTGTTTGCTTTGGTTGGTAGCACAATCTCCATAGAATCTTCTTCGTCGATGGGAGGCAGGATGGAGTCCTCCTTGTTCGCTTTCTGGTGAGGATTTCACCTAATGGTACGGCCTTTTCTGGGTCATGATTTACTTTCAGCATGAAGGTGCCTCTTTTCTCGCGATTGGGATCGGCTTGATTCTTGTTCCACACTGTTTGGGTCGAATGATGGATCTGCCTGTGGTAGACTTCACTATGGTTGATCTTTTTCTCTTTCACTTGAAAATCTGATCTTGGTGCGTTTCTGAAGATTAGGGCACTTTCTCATTTGGACGGATCAAGATTGTTGAATGTTTTTGCATGCTAGAAGTTGCCTAGAACTGCGATCTTCATTTCCTGAGGTTTCCTTAGGTTACTTTCCCTGTCTCTTCCGGGTTTCAGTATATACACAAAGTTAATTTGTTCTTATTCCATTTATAGGATTTGTGTTTGTTGATAGTAAATAATTAAAATCAGCCTCTGAGAGATCTCTTATCAATCAGTTTAAGATGAAAAGAACTATCCTTGAAACTAGCATAGTTCAGCTATTGATTATTTTTATTTTTCTGATTTCCATTGAAAGCAATGACTTAATGGGTCTCAAGAGATGAGAAACGAGTTCTTGTTAGAGTTGCTCCATCTTTTCTATTCCCTTTTTTTCTACAAAGAAGGTCTTTTTTTTTCCTTATAGGTTTTTTTTACTATATCTAGAGTTTATCTTCTGCATCAACAATGTAGATGGAACACTCAAACTGTGTGATTGTTCAATGCAATGACATATTGAATGCTGTCATTAACCAACTGCATTGATCCAGTTGGTATTGATCTGGCAATATATAATAAGTTAATAATGTTTCAATCCTGTGTATGCCAACAAATTATACTGTTCATGTGGCATACGGCTATGCTTATCTAAATTTCACCTTTTCACCATAGTCTCATTGCAAGATTATCTCACTTTCCCTCGTATGTAAACTTTCTTGTGCAGGTCCTGATTGTAACCTCGTCATGATCAATGGCACAAAAGGAAGTCAATATCCAGGAAATAACAGTGAAGAGTGGCACAGAAAGATGTACCAGGAAATGCTCAACTGACATTATAATTGCTAATGATTCTTCAGTTTCTTCCATCACAAGTGAAAAGCCTCTACCTCATTATCTAAGAGATTCTACAGGTTCTTGCCATGATATCTGTAAGTATGGGAGGAAACATGATTCTGTTACCAAGTCTAAGCTTCCCCAAAAGCCCCTCCCTCGTTATCAAAGAGCCTCTACTGGCTCCTGCCATGATATGTGCAAGTATGGACAGAAGCATGAATCTGAGATTGTGTCTAAACGACACCCCTTTCTCTCCAAATCAGGTGGCAAGTTGAGATTGAGAGATGAGTCACTTCTAGCAAGCAACCTAAAGGTGGACGTTGGTAAGAATAGGGTTACAATCAAGAAGAAATACTCATCCCAGAAAGATGAGCTTTCTAAGAAATCTGCTGATAGTAATCTGAAGGCTGGATTAAAACTCAAGGATGATGGAACTTCAGAGGAATATATAGATATCAAGCTTGAAGCTGTGTCATCGTGCTCCAAAAGCAGTGTTACTAGTCATCAGGAAGTTCTTCGAACATCAGAATGTAAAGAGGCTGGTTCAAAGCTCAAGGAAGATGGAACTGCTGAGGAATGTGTAGATATGAAGTTTCAATCTGTGTTGTCGTTCCAGGAAAGCAGTGTTTTTGCTGATCAGGATATTCTCCGAACATCAGAAACTCAGGTCGAAGGAATTAATTTAAAGGATGAACCTAAGAAACAAGTCATGAAACTGAAGACTCTGAACAAGTCTGATTCATTCTGTTACAAGAGTAAAATTGGCAAGCAGAAGAATTCACCTTCTGCAAAAGGAATTGGCACATTTCAAAGGTCAGGTGCTATCACAAATAAAAACCCAACTTTCCTGGAACCCACTGCATCTTCTAAAGCTAAGCTTGTTAGGCAGAGATCTTTAACTACGCATGACAAACATTCGGATCTGAATCATAATCCATCAGTGTCTCAGGTAAATGGAAAGTATGCAGCATCTAAGAAAAATGGGTTAACCAAGGAGAAGGAAAAAACTGGTAATGCTAGTGAAATAACAAAAACACCAGAAAAGAATATAGTGAGACCATCTACAGCTTCTCCATCTCTCAAGCGTGTTAGTGATGGCATTTTGAGTTTGAGGCAAAGAACGGATAAGATTGTGAAAGAAGCTACTCTAACAGAGAATCAAGTTTCAAAAGCTGAGCATGAAACTGAGTTCAGTGTTGAGAAAACATTGCTGGTTGTCGATAACTCCTTGGAAAAGGTTGATTTGGATTCCTTAGAGCAGAAAGTCTTGGAAGTGGAGAATGTTCTATCCGAACTGCAAAAACAAACGCCTGTGAAGCATGAAAGTAATGAAGACAAGACATTTCAAGCCGTTGATGAGATACCCAAGAAGGTCAATTTGGATTCTTTGGAGGAGAAATTAATAGAAGAGGAGAATGTTGACGCACATTTCCTCGTTGAAGAATTGTTGGGACTGGAGAACGTTAAATTGAATACAGATCAGGAATCACCCGAAGCAAACCATGTCAATGCAGATCTTGCAGAGCAGAAAGCACTTGACCCAGAGAATATTGATAGTGGTAGAGTAGCATTGAACTCTGATGACTTGAAATTCATTGAACCAGAAAATAATGGCATCAAATTCCCAGAGAAAAATTTCTTGAAGCCAGAGGAAATTGATTCTGAATCCTTGGAAATGGAACCTACCCAGTTGAAATTGCTCAAGGCAGAGAATGGGTTAACAATGCAAAAGATTCTGAAACCAGACGATATGGTTCTTACTTCCCTAGCTCTGAAACATCATGACAACAAATTGTATGAACAAGTCAATACTGATAATTCCTCGGAGCAAAATTTAGTGAGCCCAGATACCATGGATATTAGTTCTCCAGTATTGAAATCTGATGGCGACCAATTGGCTACAGATGATGAAGAAAAGGTTGAGGTATCTGAGTACTCATATTCCGAGCAATCTGAAGTGGAGACTGAGCATGAAGTGGAAAAGGACAAAGACAATTGTGAACCCTCAAAAAACAAAGAGAGGAGGTCGAAAAGAAACACAGTCATCCATCCAGAAGATACAAATCCTACAGCACATAAATTAAAATTCAGGAGAGGCAAGACAATTGAGCTCCAACCTGAAAGCTGTGGTCCAAGAAGGCTGAGGTTTAGGAGAAGAAGAACAGTGGATGGGAGCGCTGAAGACATTCAAACAGAAAGGAAGAACTTCAGAAAGAGTGAGATAACTGAACCAGCAAATGCTTCTAGTGCAGAAGCTCAAGGCATTATGTTGAAGCATCAAGATATGCAGGAGAAAAATGATGAACGAGTATTGTTCAACAATGTGATTGAAGAAACTGCAAGCAAGCTTGTGGAGACCAGGAAGAGCAAGGTGAAAGCATTGGTTGGCGCCTTCGAAACTGTGATCTCTCTTCAAGATAAAAAACTAGAATCTACAACCTAAACCATTAGCTTGTTCATTTATTTTGTTGTGATAATTAATTAAATCTTTGTCAAAGAATTTCCAATAAATCTATTTGTGTGAGAGAATAGTGAAAAGGGAAATCTGTAAATAACAAGAGGTATATGAAGTTTGTTTTTCTTTTATTGAAAAAGAAGGTACGTATGAAGTTTGTTATAGGATGAGTTATCTGATTATAAGAAGTTGCTTGGTAGGAGAATGTTAATTTGCTGGTTATATATTTGATGCCTTGTCTGGTAGATTCTTTTGATGGTGAGACTGTGAGAGAGATGTCATATATTACTCATTATGTATTTGTTTTCAGATTTGTGCACATTTTGGTTTTGAGAGAATAATGAATGTGATATAATCTTTTTACATCAATTTTTTCATAATAACATCTTCACTGGAAATTTGGCCTCATAATTTTGATGGGTTTAGCCTTATTTTGAAATGCAAAGGAGCCCATATGCTTCTTCTGAAGGTCACTGATCATGTTAGGGCTTTGCACGATTACAGTGATCTTGAGCTTGGTTCATAGCTATAACATTTGCCCACATATTTTCATTTGCAGATGTAGGAATCTGTTGTTTTCTTGGAACATGATTGAGTTTTTTTAAAAATCTTTTTGTGAAACCGAAGAAGTATAGAGAAGCAACTAACCAACCCTTCGAGACCTGCAAAGACAAGATCAAGAAAAAAAATTGTATCAATTGTTACCTCAAAGAAGTAAAAAACATCCCAAACTAAAACCATGCCCATGGTCTCTCATCTTCCAGCAACAACTCTTAAACAAAGCACAAAAAACCACTTCTCTGCAACAAAACAGCCATTTGTTTCATCAACCATAGAAACAAAAACATAATGAAACAATCCCCCTTCCACAGTTAGCTGATGCTGACCTTCTTCCAACTCTTGTAATTGGAGGAAGAATCTCACACAGTTCTTGCTTTGGACCCATTCATATGCCTTCCATGTTTGCTTAGTCCTTAAGGTTCAGCAACTTTTGCCTTCCAGGAAGAATCAAAGTCTCACTTGTGTTATTCCTCCACTGCTTCTGCACGCATTGCATGTTTGATTCACATCCATCCATCCGTCTCTGATGGAAAGCATCTAAAGAAAATTCTCTCTCTTTACATTGCTCATGCTTCATCTTTTAAGCTTTGGTAGGTCAGTCGATATTCCTTTTTGTTGCTGGTTTAAAATGGAGAGCTACTTTGAAGGAAGCAAATTGGATAGGAACGAATAAGCTTTTGGAATAAACTATGCTCAAGGCCTAATAATTATGGGAATGAAGCAACACCAACAAAGAAAACACAGAGTTTTGGATTGTCTTCTTTTCTCGTTTTCCTACTTCACGTTTTGTTGTTCTTGATCAACAGAAACATACAAACTGTAGGTTGGTAAAAGCGATAAGAAAGTCGAATGAAAACACTGGAGCTCTAGATGATGCACCTTTTGAACACATCAATTCGCTAATAATTTGCCTTAGACACTCTTTTGTTCAACTAGAAGACACCGATTTCATGGCTTTCTTAAAGAAATATTCCATCTGCCATGGCATCTCAATAATATGAAGAAAGAGCTCCAATGTGAGAATCTCATCACCTCTGAAATCTTCCTTTTCGTTCTATTTAAACCTGCTCTACTACTGCTAAATGTTCAGTCGGATCAACAGCTTTCTATGCTTCTCCCGGTTCCTCCAAGCTCAAGCCCTCTCCTCCCCTGTTCCTTGTATCCCAATTTTGAGGCATGGATTCGGTTAAGAAGGAGAAGCTCGAAGCCATGGAGAGGTACAGGAACGGCTCCCAGTTCCTGCGAGTGCTCATGCAATTCGTGCTGCGCGCGGTTCTGCTCGGCCTCTTCATGTCGAGCCCCAACTGGCTTCCCTGCTTCTTCTCCTCCGTGAAGTTCTTCTTTCTCGTTCGCGTGCCAAAAATTTGCGCCATGGCCGCCGGGCCAAGGTTCATTTTCATGATCTCCAATGTTATAATCGTCATTCTCGTGGGTGGCTCGAGGGCTCCGAAGAATCCCGCAGAGAGAGTGGGACTCTACGAGGAGTATGTCATGAAGATCCCAAGCGTGCAGAGCTTGGCCATGGCGGAGGTGAAGGAGAAGGAAGCTTTTTCAGATCAAATAGTTAAAGCAGAGGCTTCAAGTGAAGAGAAATATGAGGAAAGTGAGGTGGACGATGTGATGGAGGAAGAAGAAGAAGAAGAAGAAGAAGAAGAAGAAGAAGAAGGAGAAGGATGGTTGCCTGCAGAGGAACTCAACAAAAGAGTTGAAGACTTCATCGCCATGGTTAATATGCAGAGGAAGCTCGAAGCCAGGATGCTCATTTGTTGCGAGTGAAAAATCTCAAATAATCTTTAACAAGTAATAAAATGAAAGAAAAACGAGCATGTTCATCTTCATGATCGTGCCACGGAAAGCACCGAACCAGTTGTTCTTGCAAAAACAACATTTGCTGAGATCTTGTTGATCTCATGCACGGACTCAATGTCTCTTAGCACAATTATGTTGTCGTCTTCCAGGAGATCATCCCAAAATGCAGGTTTTGCTGGATCATCCAAGAGCTTGTCCCTGCTTAAACTTTTTCTACAATTTCATATAAAAGATCTTCAAATATACTTTATTCATTATCAGAATTGTTAAGGATCACCACACTTATGATCAATTGCCTTTGGCTTTGTGCACGCCATTCCCTCACCCTCATCAGCAGACCGGGGAACAAGAAATTCTGACACGAGAGCCAATCCTTCATCTTCTCCCAACACACCATGATTGTTCCATGTCAACACAAATCCTTATTTACGCTGACACCTTCTAGTTATAATTATATGTGCCTCCTCTTGCTCTCCTAACGGTAACGGTAATCATGAGCAACTGTGCTCATTCGGCCTGATGGCATGTAAATAAATAAGTTAACCTCGTTGGATCCTCGTTTGCTAGATTCTCTTGAGAATCTTAATAGATATGGCGTTGGTCTGTTAGATTTGCTCGGCGCGTTTAGAGAAAATAGATACATAAATAGATCGTTCATGTTGAACGTTGCTCCTGATTTGTCATCAATATAATTAAGCTTACATCAACTCAAAATTTGAATAAAGGCAATTAAATAAAATGAGTGAATCAGTAGGACTAGGTAGGTGAATTGGTTGGAGCTGGGTCGGGTTGGTTAAACTGAGCTAGCTAATTGGGTTAGGAAGACCGTTTGGGTCAACGAAGTTGGGTGATTGACTCGACAAATTAGGTCTATTTGGATCATTCTTGACTAGCCAAATTGGTTATCTAAGATATTTATATTATTACTTTGTAATTTTGAGAATTGCAAAACCTTTCTAAAATTCAAAGATCATTAAACTATTTTTTTTCCCTAAAAATGCATGATAGGTCGCCATTAATACTTCCAAAGTCGACCATAAGATCACCATTAAAGCAAAAGTATGTTTGTTTTGGATGTCTAAGCATTTGAACAAGCATAATCATAAAATCTACTGTTGGTAAATTGTGAAATTCTCCTAAAGCTCATGTGCTATCTTTGTACTTGAAACCATAATAATCTATTTTCTGATCTACAAGGCAATCTAGCTATATATCCAAGAGACACAAAGCATGCCGTCCATCCATCTCCTTTACAAAGGCGAAAAAGAGAAGAGAGAGAGAGAAAGAGAGAGAGAGAGTTGAGGTATTGGGAA
>JBBMKF010000040.1:3808808-3821596 GCA_037834155.1 Curcuma caesia | reverse complement strand
AATTAATAGAACAATAAAGTAAAACATTCTAATCTAGCCTAATCTACTTGCATCTAAATGAAGAACAATAACTTAAATTATTAAATGAAACAAGACAAAAACAAATTAGATGAATTGAAATGCATTAACAAAAGTAAATATAATGTAAAGGGGAATTAAACCAAATACTTTGCAAGCATGAAAAACTAAGCTACACTAAGACTAAAGATAAAGGAGCTCTCCCTCCAGAGTGGATGATGCGGAACGAGCCCAAGACCCTACAACTCTCAAATGAAAATGGAAGCACTTCTCTCAACTATGACAAGGGGCTAGTCAATGGAGGATTCCGACGATGAAGATTAGAGTGTCTCTTCCCAACTAGGTCAAGGGCTTGATGCAGACAAGAAGAGGCGGAAGACCACCACGCTTACTTCTTGGTTGGAGATGGACTTAGGGAAGCTAAGGAGGTGGAAGACCACCACACCTTCTTCTCCTCTCAACTAGGTCAAGGGCTTGATGCAGACAAGAAGAGGCGGAAGACCACCACGCTTATTTCTTGGTTGGAGATGGACTTGGGGAAGCTAAGGAGGTGGAAGACCATCACACCTTCTTCTCCTCTCCAAGTGTGCATTCCCTCGCGAGAACCTTCCCAACCGGGTGAGATGGATGATAGCTTCTCTCAATTGGGATGAGAGGTTGTGGATGAAGGTGGCAGCTAGAGGTGGAGATGGGAGTGCCTTTCCCAATCGAGATGAGGGCTTGGATGGAGGTGGAGAAAGAGGAGGAAGAAAATGACTCTCTTTGCCCTAGATCTGGAATGACCTTTTATATCTCCCAATAAAGTGAACCCAATCACACATGCCATGACTGTGCTAAGAAGCATGGTTAGGCCATGTTGGACTTTGAGGGAAGGCTCCAATCAAGTTTTGGGAAGAAACAGAGTGGGATACGGCTAGACCGTGTCAGGGGACACAGCTAGGTCGTGTTGACTACTAAGGTAGCCTCTGATAGCGCTCTAGAATGGGACATGGCTAGGGCGTGTTCTCTATTGTGATGTGCTCCGAGCTCCTATTTTAACCTCGGTTGACGTCTCCTTTGATCCCCTACAAGATAAAGTTCAAATCTTAGGACATAATGCTCTAAATGTAAGAAATTATGATGAAGCTCCAAATTAACCCTTGTTCATGAAATGATATAAATATGGATTTAAGCACACAAGAGAATTTAAAACGCCAAGTAAGAACACAAAATAATATGTCAAAACTTGGTTATCATAAGGCGACTTGAGGGAAACTTAGAGCATTGTAGTTTGAGCATGCTGGGGTGCTTAATTTGGAGGAAAAAGTTTTGTTGACGGATCCCATGGCTGAAGTACCCGATTTGGGGTCTAGGCAACTCCATAGCCAACCTGCTAGCACAGTATTGTGGCACTTCTGGATTTACCCTAATGGCTGATGAAAAACTTTTGTGGGGTCGGACCAATCACTTTTAGGATTAATTGGTTCAAAGAATTAGATACCTTGATTACCGAAAACAAATTAAAGATCAATGGACATAGCATGACAAAATCAAAACATCATTAACAAAGCAATGTTGATAGAGCACACCATTAACTGGTGGTCACTACTTCATGTGCATATGACTTGATTAATGGTTCATGCTCCCAAGAAAGCTAGTGGTAACCTTGGTCATTTATATATAGCACACAAGCGAAAACAATGTTGTGAAGTGTTGGAAATCATAGTTGTAGCAGTTGTCAGGCGGCATTGGCAGAGTAGGCAGAAGTCAAATTTAGCATTAATGGAGTGGATCAAATTGAATCTCTCATTAATGGCTATGTATATTTACACTATTATATCACACAAATTTAGTAGTTATGTTAAAGCTCGATCAATTTTCTTTCTTTACCCAATTAAAGTACTAAAGTCGCTACTGTTAACTATATTCATACTTAGGAATTTGTAAATCTCTCTCAACTATTCAATCATTCGGTCACTCAGTTATATTCGATCACATGACCATTTGGCCATATTCGGCCTCTCAGCCATATTCAACTATTCGACCGGATTATCCAGCCACTTGGCCACTTAACCATTCTGCCACTCAGTCATTCGATAGTTCAGTCACTCGGCTATATTTGGTCTCTCAGCCATTTATCCCTTCAGCCATTCATCCATTCAGAATTCAATCATTTGACCATTTAGCTCTTCATCCGTTCAACCCTTATCTATTCAGCTAACCATTCAACCCTTTGTCCATTAAGTCAGTCAACCATCCTAAATTTAGTTATTCAACCATTCGGCCATTCAACTCTTTGACCATTCAACCATCCAAAATTCAGCCATTCAACCATTTGAAATTCATCCATTTAGCCCTTTAACCATTTAAAATTCAGCCATTTAGCCCTTCAGCCATTCAACCATCCGAAATTCAACCCTTCAGCCATTTGAAATTTAGTCATTCAGCCATTTGACCATTCAACCCTTCGACCATTTAGTCATCCGAAATTCAACCATCTAGGATTCAATCATTCGACCATTCGACCCATCAGTCATTTGACCACTTGTCCATTCTGACCTTGAATCACTCGTTCGCTCGGTCGCTCAGCCACCTGACCATTTAGAAAATTAGTCACTCAACTGCTTGGCCAGTCGGCCATTCTCTGCTGGCCAACTGGTCAAGACCTTCTTATCTTTCCTAGCCAAAAAGCCAGAATTGAACCATCTATCTTGGCCTTTCGGTCAGGATCGTGCCATTTTCTCTCGACCAATTAGTCAGGATCCCCTTATCTTTCCTAGCCAAAAGTCAGGATTGAACCATCTTTCCTGGCCTTTCGGCCAAGATCATGTCATTTCTCCTGGCCATTTGTGCAAGATTAAACTCGCTACTAGAGTGGGATGAATAGTATTATGAATTTTATGAGTTTGAATTAAAATAGAAATTACTAAAGTAATACAGCGGAATAAATATAAACAGTTAACTCAAGCATGCAATGAAGTTGATAATAATATCTTTGTTTAAGTATACAAAGATTTCACACAAATAATAAGGGCATGCAATTTAAATAAATTGATTCTTATTTCGATTAACTCCTTTCTGAAAAGATTCTGAGTGGAGAAATCTTTTTAAAAATTTAAAAATTAAGCATACAACAAAATTGGAAGTTTTGATTAGAAATGTATATAATCTTGATTAGATATATAGGATCATGAGACTATTGTTATAACTAAATTATGAGCATTCATATTAACATTGATAATATCCATTAAATAATTGAAAGTTTTAAAATTACAAATCTTCATTACTCTAGCTCTCTCCTCGCTTTTTTTTTTTTTTAAAATGTACGCGAAGCCTATAAATAATGACTCGGTCTCCATTTTCTTGGCATAAAAAATACTATTAGAAATAATAAAATAGTCTGAATTAGATTAAGGAATTAGTATTTGAAAAAATTATCAATCTTTGTCTATGCTCACTAATATTGATCAAGCCTCCTACATACGTAGTAGACGATTCTCCAGAATTCTAAGTTTGATTTATTTTATTCTGTTGACTCCTTCGTCTGCTCTTCTTAGATTCTCAAAAATTCTAAATCTTGCCCCAATTCTCCTTGGTGATGCAGTTTGACTTTTTTCCATTGGTCTTCACATGATTTAGTACGTGTCGAATGTGATCGTCATATTTTTTTTCTTAAAATCTTTCTTATTTCTAACTCTTCCAATATTGTCCCAAGCGAATGCTCGATGCAATGGAAAAAAATTGATTATATTCACTTTAATTTCATTTATAAACTGATTGAGATAATTTATCTTGAACTTACTCCACCATAGCTATTTTGTTTGATTTGGAATGCTTTTATCAAATCCCCTCGCCAATGGTTATTCATTATTATATTAACCTCATGAATAACATGTACAAAATTTATAAATCTATCATAAAGTTATAAATAAACAATGTTAAATAAATAAGATATTTGAAAAAAAATAAAATATAGATAATAAATCAAAAAATAATACATGTAAACTTTTAATGTTTAGTACTTACGAATCTCCGTAAGAGGCTATCAACTCTTGATTGTCTTCCCTGTCAACAGCTAAGTGTTGCACCGAAGGGACTGACAAAGATACAAGTGAAGACATTAATTGAGAATGGCCATATTGTCCTGCAACCGGAGGGGGGGTGAAGGTACATTGAAAAAGAATGAGATTGTGAAGGTGCCGAAGCAGACTGTGATGGTAATCTTCCATCAATATTTCTCTATGACCACGTCAAAACTATCAACTATAATTGTTAAGATAAAATAAATAAAAATTGCATGTTCATCGCATGCATAATGAAGAATATGAAAAGATTTATCATATTTAAATGTGTGAAACAAGACACCAATATGTCACGTTAAATTTATGAGATAGCAATTAGACAACTAATTGAGTTATGAGATTTATAAATTTATAAAATTAAATTAAATTTATTCACATAAAAAAATATTACCATAAACGAAGAAAAAATAACATATTTTTATTATATTAAATAATAAAACTTACTTGCATAAAAAATCAAAGTCTTCATCATCATTATAACAATAAGTAATATTAAAGTAACTACTGTTGTAAATAAATAACATCCACTATCCATAACTAACTATATATATTGGTGTAGATAAATGTAAAGTAGGTTAACAAAAATGAATCTCTCCTACTACTTTAAGTCCACGCGAAATAGAAACCTGCACAGTTTAGGAAAAAAATCTATAATTATTATTAATTGATATATAATAAAGAATAGTAAAAAAATACAAATTGGTAGAGGAATTGAACCCAATGTCTCTCGAACCAAGCACTTATCTTCTCTATTAAGGAATAGTAAAAAATTAAAAGTTAGCGGAGATTCGGAGAATCAAACCCCGTGCCTCTTATCTTCTCTATCTTAGATAGAGATTGTGGTGGAGGTCCGAGGAATCGAACCTCGTGCCTCTTGGCAAAGCGCTCTACCATATGAGCTTGACCCCGAATGATAAATTAATAATTAACATCAAGATCCATCTTCAAATATTATTTTCTCTATCTTGGAGGAACTCAAAAAGGCTGGCTTATAGTGGAGTTCCTTAAGGCTGGCTTATAGTGGAGGTCCAAGGAATCGAACCCCATGCCTCTCGCATGCAAAGCAAGCGCTCTACCATATGAGATAAACCCCCAATGATAAATTAATTAACATCAAGATCCATCTTCAAATATTATTTTCTCTATCTTAGATAGAGATTGTAGTGGAGGTCCGGAGAATCGAACCTGAGCTCTATCATATGAGCTAGACCCCCAATGATGAATTAATAATTAGCATCAAGATCCATCTTCAAATATTATCTTCTCTATCTTAGAGGAACTCTAAAAAAGGATTGTAGTGGAGGTCCGGGGAATCGAACCTCGTGCCTCTCGCATGCAAAGCGAGTGCTCTACCATATGAGCTAGACCCCCAATGATGAATTAATTAACATCAAGATCCATCTTCAGATAATATCTTCTCTATCTTAGAGGAACTCCAACTAGGATTATAGTGGAGGTCCGGGGAACCAAACCCCGTGCCTCTCGCATGCAAAGCGAGCGCTCTACAATATGAGCTAAACCCCCAATGATGAATTAGTTAACATCAAGATCCATCTTTAGATATTATCTTCTCTATCTTGGAGGAACTCCAACTAGGATTGTAGTGGATACAAACTTGCATGTTACTGACACCTTCCTGAATGGTCCAATAAACAGATATGCAAATGGAACACTTGATGATAGTATAGACTAGAAACCCTAAGCTACAGTGAGGGCAGTGGTTCTCTCTCCATTCTTGTACTTCTCTAGGGAGTAACCTATCTGCCAATGTTTATTCATGAAGAAAGTCACGCATCAGTCAGCGTAAGTAGTAAAGTTTGTTCGAGAACCACAAAAGATAGTCTGGGAAAAAAATATCCCTTCTAAATTCGTAAAACTTTAGAGATCATTCGCTATGAGGAGTAGTAATAGCAAGAAAGCCCCACTAGATTTCCATTGCTTAAGTTAAAACCAATTAATGTCACTAAAGTGTACCATTTTGATTTTACATAGACCATGGCTAATTTGTTTATTTTAGAAAAGGGGAAAAAATAAAAGATAAAAAATTAAGATTTTAACCTACCAAATTCGAACTAGCGACCTAAGGATACCTGAAACTACTATAATCCTCAGGTCCACCAACTGGTAAGAAAGAATCTATAATTCTTTATTAATTGCTATATAATAAAGAATAAGGAATAGTAAAAAATTGAAGATTGGTGGAGGTCTGGGGAATCGAATCTTGTGCCTCTCGCATGTAAAACAAGCAATTTACAATATGAGCTAGAACCCCAATGGTGAGTTAAAAGACATCGAAATCCATCTTCAAGTATTATCTTCTCAGTCTTGGAGGAACTCTAGCCAGGATAAGAGACTGGTGCAAGGGCCACTGAACAATGCAATGGATACGAACCTACATGCTACTGACACCTTCCTGAATGGTCCAATAAATAGATATGCAAATGGAACACTCAATGATAGCATATACTAGAAACTCTGAGCTATGGTGAGGGTAGGGGTTCTCTCGCCGTTCTTGTACTTCTCCAAGAAAAAACTCATCTGTCAATATTCATTCATGAAGAACGCCACGCATCAGTCAACGTAAATAGTGAAGTTTGTTCGAGAACCACAAAAGATAGTCTGGGAAAAAAATATCCCTTTTAAATACGTAAAAGGATCTGCAAGCATAGCACGTATAGGGATATATTCAAAAATTATCTTTTTCTTCGCAATTATATCTCTTATAAATTTATACTTAATAGCTATGTGTTTGTCTTTGCTATGATATTTGGGATCCTTAGAAAAAGTTATAGCAGCTTGATTGTCACAGTACACTGTAACAGGACTCTCATTATCCTTAACAATCTTCAGATACTTTAGGAACTTTTCTTAACTAGATGGTTTCTTGCACAACCACTAAACAAGCCACATACTCAGTTTCCATTGTCGACAGCCTACACAAGCTTATTTTTTACTATTCCATGAGATGACATCATCATTTAGAAAGAATGTATAGTTAGATGTGAATTTTCTGTCATCAAGGTCTCTTGCTCAATCTGCATTTATGTAGCTTTTTAGGCTCATATTAGATTCTTAGAAATAGAAATAATAATCTATTGTCCATTTAAGACATCTAAACATCCTCTTCAGTATCTCGATCTTGGGTTTGACTGGAAACGGTTAACTAAGCCAACAACATAGCTGATATCAGGATGTGTAAATAACATATAGTACATGCACATCAAACTACCAATAACACTAGCATATAATTTTTTTTTCATCTCAATAATTTCTTCTGGAGTTTAGGACACATACTCTTGCTCAGAACAGTACCTTTTGCTATAGATGTTTATTTAATGTTACAATTTAACATGCTGAAATGGTGTAGCATCTTAGTGATATAAGCCTCTTGAGATAAATTCAAAAATATTTTTGATCGATCTCTTATGATCTTTACTCTTAAGATGTACTCAGCTTCTCCCATATCTATTATGTTAAATTGTGATGAAAGCCACATTTCGACTTCTACCACAAACTTTATGTCATTTTCAACTATTAGCATTCCATCAATATATAATGATAAAATGATAAACTTTCCTTCTTTATTTCTCAAGAAAACACAATGATCTTCATTGATCATTTTGAAATCATAAGATAAAATACTTTCATTAAATCTTATGTTCTATTGTCTTGACGCTTGTTTTAGATCATATATAGACGTTTTAAGTATTCACACTTTATTCTCCTGGTTTTTAGCAACATAACCTTCTGGTTATACCATATAAATTTCCTCGTCAAGCTCACCATTAAGGAAAGTCAAAATTTACTATAATAGCTAAAATGGCCCATATTGATACAAATTTCACAACAGAAAAAAAATATCTCTTCAAAATCAATATCCTTTTATTGGGTATATCCTTTTGCAACTATACGAGCTTTGTATCGATTAATCAATCCATCTACTTTTCTTTTAATTTTGAGAATTCACTTATTCCCAATAGCCCTTCGGCCTGAAGGAAGATCAACTAATTCCCAAACTTGATTCTTTTTCATTGACTCCATTTCTTCATCCAGTGTAACATTTTATTTTTTTCTAACTGAGCATCTCAATGCTTCTACAACAGTTTGAGGTTCTTCATCATCAATTGAGAGAATCATTAATGCCTCATTCCAATATCAAACCTTTTTCAAGAAATAATCTACTTCTTCGTAGGTTGAATTATTGAGAAATCATTTCATTAATTGACAAATCACTCCCACTAGATTGACTAACTTTAGACATCTCTTATGATACTTCTATTGTTGACCAAATATCATCCTCTTTAAATAGTGGAATAGTTTTGTCAACGTCACCTCTTGTTGGGAACTCAGTTTCAAGAAAAGTAGCATCATTCGATTCTAATTCGAAGATGGTTTCATCTTGTTGCTCACCAATGAAAATATAACCTTTGAAGGTCTCAGAATACCTTATAAAGATATACTTCATATCCCTAGGTCCTAGTTTTTCATACTTATGAGTACGATCATAAACATAGACAGTTGACCTCCAATATCTTAGATTACTCAAATTTAATTTTCTATCTGTCTAGGGTTCATAAGGGGTAGAGGGAATATATTTAGGAGATACTCAATTAAGTATATAGGTTACTGCTAATAATGCATTTCCCCAATAGAAAATTGACAAATTAGCTTGAGCTATCATAGACCTAACCATATCTAGAAGAGTTTGATTTCTTCTTTCAACAACCTCATTTTATTGTAGAGTTTCTGGGATCGTTAGTTATCTAATAATCTCTTTATCATGACATATTGCCTTGAACTGATCAGACAAATATTCACCTCCACGGTTAGCGCATAAGATTTTAACCTTACAATCCAATTGATTATCAACTTTGTTCATATAACATTTGAAGCAATCTAATGCTTCATATTTATGAGATATTAAATACATATGACCAAAACGTATGAAGTCATCAATAAATGTAATGAAATAGGAAGATGTCTAGCCTTCATATTCATCGGACTATAAATATCTAAATGAATTAATTACAATGGTGATTTAGCTCTAATAGTCTGACCAAATGGTTTCCTAGTTGATTTTCCAGCAAAATAATGCTAACACAGAGACAAATTTATCTTAGCATAAATGTCTAACAAATCCTCTTTAGTTAATCTATTCATTCATTCTTGTCCAATATAACCTAATCTAGCATGCAAACTTTAACATTAATATCAACATCACTAGTAAGAGTAATGTTAGAAAAATAACCATCAATTTTATAATCAGTATTCGGTTCTACATCAAGAACCACGAAACCATTTGTTAAAAAATCATATCCTATTAATACATAATTAATTTGAAGTTCCACACATCAGTTATAAAAATTAATACAATAATTAACCCAATCCAAGAAGGCAATTAACAGAAATTAAATTCATCCCAAAATTCATATTTTTATAGTGTGATTAACAATTCACAAACCATAGTAATCTTATAAAAAATCATGTGGTTGCATACTATCTTCTTGTTTTTATATCTTGTGAAGTTGAAATATAGCAAACTATTCCATTCCATCACAAGAAAGACATGAATTAGCGATAAAATTAGCGACAGAAATAATGTTCCATCGCTAATGGTTAATTTAGAGACGGAATATTAATTCCGTCGCTAACTTATCGACGGAATATTATTTCCGTCTCTGATTTATTGACGAAAATAATACTTAGCGACAGAATTAGTATTCCGTCGCTAATTTCATGATTTTAGGATTTTCAGCACTTTTCTTTTCCTCACACATGATTCATCTCTTTTCTTCGTCGGTGATCATGATCCGCCTCATGATCTCCCGATCTCTCCTCCCCTCCCAGTGAACTCTCCTCCCAGTGATCTCTTCTCCTAACTTTCCTCCCAACGTTAAGCTTTTTATTAGATTGTTTTTAGATCTGGATGCTAACTTCGGCCTGGTGGATCTCGCCGACCACGATCTCGGCACGCCCATGGGCTTCGCATGTCCATGGCTCCGATCATACCAAAGGCTTGGCATAGCCATGGGCTCGGCCCGATCGAGCTTGCCGGCCACCAGCTTGGCCAACGATGTGCTCGCCGACCACGGGCTCCCGGCCATGGGCTCGGCCTACCACAGGCTTGGCCTGGTCAAGCTCGCCGGCCACAGACTCGGCTTGGTCGAGTTGGCCGACCACGGGCTTTGCCCAGTCGAGCTCACCAGCCACGGGTTTGGCTCGGCTGAGTTTGTCGACCTCGACTTTAGTTGTGCTTTCATAGTTGCACTTTTGATACTCTGATAAATCATTAAACTTGTATTTGATGATTTCGCTTTTACATGTAGGCTAATTGAAGAAGTAGAAGCAAGATACAGAAGTTCTAACACCTAGATTCATACATTGGTAATTATATTGATTTCAATTAAAAAAAGAATTCACTGATAATTATATAATAGAGCTGTATAATTTTTATAACTAAAAATTTATTTGATTGAAATTTGTCAAATACTACTAGTGTATTATTTTATGACCACAAGGATTTACCAGTGCATGGAGCTAAAATGATATACATAAAAAGCTAGTTAATAATTGCAACATGAAACTAGCTAGAACTGAAACTGTATCTTGAATCTACAACATTGAATCTTTGTTTTGGAACTAAAACTAGAACTTGAATCTACAATACTAAAACCTTATTTCGGCCCACTTCTATAAGTTATCAGATGAGCAATGTGTCATAACAATAATATACTAGAGACAATGAAGGTCAAACTCAGGAAAGATATGATTTGATAAAATACCTACCTTTTCTGGATGCTAGTGCGATACCAAAGCATCTAAAATATATAGATGCTAATATGATACCAAAGCAGAACTTATGAATAGAATAATTTTTTTACATCAAATATCAACAGTAAATAATTATATAGCTATTTAGAATAATCTTTTGTTCCTTTGCTAAACATCAAATATCAACAGTATATATATTTTTAAATTTGGTAGTCAAATATATTTTGATTTTTAACTGAATTGAAAATACTGATCAAATATATAACCATCAATTAGGTTAATATTAACTATGATTTATTAAATTTACAATTGAAATTTTTATTCAATGCATATTTAGTTTTACATGTTATTTCTATTCAATAAAAATTTATTATTGCAAAAGGTTATAATGTATATCAATAACGTTTAGATGTACAATAGATTAGAAAATGAATATATCTGAGTTAAATATTATGCAGGAGTTGAAGAGTTTGTGAACTTTTACTATAAGAGTCATTCAGAATACATGAATGATGTAGAGTTATATTATCCGTGTAATAATTGCAAATGTAGAAATAAAGTTTTTCGTGATGAGAAAGTACATATATGTAGAAATAATTTTGTTCCAAATTACTACAACTGGTATTGTCACGGAGAACCTTATCTGTTTGATCCAATTGAAACTTCAGCTGCTTCTTTATGTGGCACAACTGCTTTAGGGGAATCAACATCTAATGATAATGTAATACAATCAATGGTTTATGACACGATGAATGCAGTTGATCCATTCAATATAGATGAAATACCAACACCTAAAGTTCAACAACTATATGACATGTTAAAGGCTAGTGAAAGAGAAGTATGGAAAGGTATTCCATCTGGTTATTCCCAACTATTAGCTACTATAAGGTTATTGAACATCAAGACATATCATCATTTCTCAAAACGATGTTACAATGATATTTGTCAATTGATGTCAGAGTTGCTCCCTGTTAATCACCAAATAACTGATAGTTGCTACAGTACAAAAAATTAGTGAGGGGTTTAAGTTTGCCTGTAGAGAAGATTAATTATTGTATAAACAACTATATGATATATTGGAATGAAGATAGTGAACTAATTGAATGCATAATCTGTACTCACCCTCGTTATAAGCATCATAGTGGCATACCAAGGAAGAAAAAAATATTACATAGAAGGTTATATATTATTTCTCATTAACTGCTAGACTTCAACGCTTGTATGCATCTGCCGTCACAGCTTACCACATGATGTGGCATCATAAGCATGTGTATGAAGGAGGTATAATGTGTTATCCTTGTGTTCGAAATCCTATGCGACAAAAATCAAAAATTACAGCGGAAAATAGGATCCCTCGAGCGATCCATACGAAAAATCATTACAAAATTATATCTATGAAATTTAAATCTTATTTAATATGATATATATACCTTTGTTGTGTGTCCTTCGCTTATCCCACTCGTCCAAGGTATATTGGATCTCTTGCACATTCAAATATACGTGCCTCTATGAGTATCCACATTAACGCTCTTTCACCTTTTTTGGAGAAACTTGGTTGTGATAACAACCTACTTGGGATTTTCGGCCAAGCAAGAAGAGGGAGGGAGAAGAATGAACCAACAAAGAGTTTTGCAAGAGAAAACTCTTCTATACTCATGCCATAAATACCAAAGATTTTTAGGCTTTTGGTATTCCTCATCAATGCATGATTAATCCTATTAATCAAGCATGATAACTCCCATGCATGTAACCTCCCCCTCTTCATTGCATGATCCACATTAATCATGCATGATGAATCAAAATCCAATTTGATTCAATTTGTGTCTAACTCAAATTCAACTCATGCATGATAACTTCCATGCATGTAACTTCCTCTTCTTTATTGCATGATTAATCCACATTAATCATGCATGATGAATCAAAATTCATCTTGGTTTA
>JBBMKF010000040.1:3777757-3797768 GCA_037834155.1 Curcuma caesia | reverse complement strand
AAATTACACATCTAAATACTTAACATATCAGAATCGTTTCGTGTTATTTGACCCAAATTGTTGCACATAAATATCACCTGTTTATATTGATAGTTGATTTCAAATGGAGCTACTTGGCTTTGGAGTATTCTGTGGCATAATGTTGCTTGCTAGTCATGTCTGAGATTTTTTTTGTGCACAAATTATGGCATTCAACTCCATAGAGAAAAACAATAATAATAATAATAATAATAATTTGAACTACTCTGTTCTATGTCTTTTTGAAACTTGTCAGTTCTATTATTCTCGCTGCACCTTTCAGTAATTCTTTGTTATTTACTAAAATTTCTTGTTATCTATTGATTATGAAAGTGATGTTAACAATAAATCATAAAGAACTTATCTTTTCTAATTAGTGTTGTTATCTTGCAGTTGGAAGAGAACACCTTATTAAAGAATGAAGTCTTGCAAAAAGCACGAGAATTAGAAAAATATGTAAGCACTCAAGACCACCATGCCATACAGGGTTATTGTTCTAAATTGTTCCCTGTTATGTGGTATTAAGGAAATAGTGGTGTTAGCAATGCAACTATATACTCCAAAGCATCTTTGGGCACTTATTTGTAATGAAAGATGTCAGAAAATTACTTTGTTCGTTTGTTTTCTTTCTATTTTAATAGGGTATTTATCACACATAAACAGGAGGGATCCAAGGTTCAGTGACCCAATCTGATTGAACCTGGTTGCTCTCCACTCTGAAAGGTAATGAATGGATCTTCTCACTGATCTGGAAATGGTAGGAAAAAAAACCCTAGCCATTGACAATATCACAGAAGGTGGTTGATTCTTTGTTTGTGTTTGCAAGAAGCAGATCAGTTGCAGGGAAGAGGGCCACAATCAAGGAGAAGCCAGGAGGGAGGAGTTTGTAAGAGAGAAGACTGTTGCAAGGGAAAGATGGTGCTGCCGCGTTCTAAAATCTACGTATAAAGGAACTTATTGTCAAGGTCAGAGAGCATGAAGAAGAGATTGCACAGTTAAGGAAGCATCTTGCTGATTACTCAATAAAGGTTGGGAGAGCTTGTCATGGTGCCTGCATTTTTCCTTTTGGTTGATCATTTTGAACCAATCAATAATCACTGCATTGTATATAGGAATCACAAATACGCAATGAGAAGTATGTTCTAGAAAAAAGAATTGCTTATATGCGTATGGTGAGCAACCTAATAGTTTCTTACCTTTTATAGTTTCCCTTCTAAATTTGTGATTGCTAATAGTGCAACATATCTCAAAATGAATATTGCAGGCATTTGATCAGCAACAGCAAGATTTGGTTGATGCTGCATCAAAAGCTATTTCATATAGACAAGATATTATTGAGGAGAATATTCGTCTAACATATGCCTTGCAAGTAATATTCTTTGTTTACCTCCCGGGTATATGTTGTGAAATATTGGATTTATACTCATAAGTTTGAGTGGCTAATATTAAATAAACTTTTTGCTAATTGCTAAAAAAATAGCATTTAGTTTCTTATTGTCCCATAGCCAAGCTGATTTATATTTTGTCATCTGGTCTATTGGACCAATGTAGATAAGAATGACCATCTTTTCTGGGTTACTAGTTAACACATCCTCTTCTTGTCTGAGTCATGCTACCTTTGTCTAAAATTATATGTTAATGGGCGACCTTTTTTCTTTTTGTTGTTGCTGTGCTGTAGAAGTATTTTTGTTATAATCAACTAACATTTGACATCTTTGTTTGATTGTCTTATCTATGTAGGCTGCTCATTCAGAGAGATCCACTTTTGTATCCTCTTTGGTGCCCATTCTGTCAGAACATGGTCTTCAGCCTTCTGTGGTTGATGCTCAGACAATTGTCAGTAATCTTAAGGTTAGGATATTTGGACTTTCTGCAAATAACATGGCAGGTAGCTTAGTGGTGAATCATTGTTCCACATTGCTATGCTTGTAGATAATATAAACTTACTTTCCATTTGGCACATCTTTTTGTTTACTGTCCTTATTCATGGCGATATTTTCAACAATGTAAATCCACACTGTAATCTAAATTCACAGTTGCACAATATTTTATATTTTCTCACCTTTTGTATTCCATATCATTTTACTATTGTAGGTTTTATTCAGACACATGCAGGAGAGACTGATCATTGCTGAGGTATCCTTTTTATTTATATATGTTGTGCTTTTCTCTTTATACTAAATTTTGTCTTATCTTGGTTTTCTTCTGAGATTTCACTATGGTGGTAACTTTGTTTAATGTTTTTTTCTTCTAAAAAAAACAAAATGTTGTTGATCAACAGATATATACAAGAGTAGCTTTTCTAATTCATTTATCCAAATATAATTAATTACTATATACACAATGATTGGATGCGCAACTCCTGTATGGTGCAGCGCTCAGCCAATATGAATAGTGTGTGATCTTATGGGATAGAGCTAGCCAGTTTGAGCTTGACATGTCCAAGAAGAGGAAAATGCAGCAACATGGAACAACTTGATTCTTTGATGGTTGGGTGGCTTGTGACAAAACATCATTGAAAAGGCTCATATCCTGAGGCCTATAAAGGAGAAGACAAGGAGTGTTTTAGCCAATTGGAGGATTGGGGATTGCTTATCATGCACCTAAGTTTTCTCCAACTTGGACATGCACCTACCCCTTCATATTGCCCTCCAACTTTTTTTTCTGCTTTGACACATTAATCTTCAGAATCTTCTGTGTGCCACCACAATTGATCACATTACCCGAACCCATTAGTCATATCCAAGCACCTAGCTCAACTTATACTTTGGTCGAAACACTTGCAGTTAGCATGAACTGAACCCAGTTCAGATCCTGAACTCAACCTCTCCTCTCAACTTGAACTCCCATAGCCTCATTCCGAATTGAGGTCAAAGCTTGATTTTCATAGCTAGTAGACTTCACTAAAATATGTTGTAATTTTACCACAACAGATTTGACTCTTTGCTTGTGGGAAGCCCTTGGCACTAGGCATGGAGACAAGAAAGTCGAAGAAGAGTGCCCTGCAAAGTTCACCAAACTCACAAGCAAGGTGGATGCTGAAGGAGGCAACCCAATAAGGAGAAGAGTAGCATGTGGTGTGTCTCCTGCTGATGAGGAAATTGTTTAACTCTGGCAGACTTCTAGGCCGCAGGGGATCCAATACTGGCCGACAGAGGCTAGGGAGGCAATGAACTTGTACCAGAGGGTGATGGCTAAATGTTTTAGTGATAGCATTCCCTGAATTGGAGAAAGAAACGGTAAAGCCACCAAAGTCAAGTTAAACTAACAGAGAATTTAAAGGGAAATATGGTTCTGATGAGGAGAATGTGGAGTTGAATTAACCAAGGAAAAGGAACTAATATGTGCTAACTCTTGATGTGGAGAAGCCAAGTAGTGGATCAGAACCAAGAAGGGAGTGTCTAAGATTGGGTGTAAAAAGGTACCCTTCATCTTCAATTTGCTGAAGTCAATACTTAGGAATTTTCAGATGCTGCATATATGGACACATATATATAGATCCTTCAGAGCATGTTCACGCCTTTATCTACCGATGTCCCTGTATGTCTGATGTTTTGATGTCTTCGTTTTCTCAATGATATTGAGAGGATAGTTCGTCGATAGTTCTTCAAGTTACTTCTAGGGGAATTGATGGGTGACTTTTTGTTATGAGGATATCAGAAGGAATAAATCTAAATGCCCCATAGATCTAGGTTCTTCTAGAAATAAAAACAAGAATCTGCTTTCATCTCAACCACGTTGAATCATGTTTACATTTCACAAGACTGATAAGTCAAGTAGGTAGATACCATAGGGATTATGGGCATGACACTGATGAATCTGTACATTTGAATATTCAAATTGGGGAGTCGATTCAGAAAGGACATCTAAAAAAGTTTGTTAGGCTTGAGAAGATTGAAAAGCCAAAAGAGGCAAGATTAAATAGGATATCGGTGCAGAAGCACATCAATGTTATAATTGGAGGACCGACCTTAATTGACAAGAGTAATAATAAGTCTAAATCTTATGTAGACTGTGGAGGAAGCATTCGTACTTGCTCTTCACTTAGAGCCAAAGTACAATTGGAGTTTGGAAGCTTACTGAGAGGATGTAGGGGGAATTAGCCAGAACCATCAGGATGTGATAGTGATCTGAGTTTAAATTGCTAATTGTTTAGTCTGAAGGGTGATTTGGTTAAGATACCTACTAATTTGATAAAATAACATATTTTCACTTTTAAATGGAGCTTTTGACCTTGCTTACTTATGAGGAAAGAAAAAAAAAATCAATAGTTTTGTTTTCCTTGGAGAGAATTATAGTAGAATTTTCCTTCTACTATGTCCTTGGAGGGAACAAAAGAGGGAGAGAGTTAAATTTAAAATTTTTATTTGTTAAAACATAAATAAACATATTCCTTCTGAGCATTGCTTTGGAAGGAAGCAAAGAGGAAGATGAGAGAAACTTAAAGTTTATAGGTTTATTATTTAAAAAATAAGCATAAATAAATAAATAAAATTATTAAAAAATTAAAATCAGATTTGAGCTTCATTGCATGCGAAAGTTAGATTTCTATCCGAATCAAATGGCACCTAGACAGTGAAATCTTAGGAAAGACTTCCCACTCTTTTCTTCTTTCCCTCTTTTTCTGCCAAAGGAAATGCAACAAAATTACCATTTGGAAAATCTTTCAGTCACCTTATTTGCATCCGCTTCAGTCTAATTCTAGAAATGAAGCTTTAAGGATTACTGCTCTTATGAATGTTTTAATCCATCTATACTGAAGGAGTGAATTTGGAAGAAATTTACTGCTCTTTTCTTCTTTCCCTCTTTTTCTGCCAAAGGAAATGGAAGAAAATTACCATTTAGAAAATCATTCAGTCACCTTATTTGTGTCCACTTCGGTCTAATTCTAGAAATGAAGCTTTAAGGATTACTGCTCTTATGAATGTTTATGTTCATCTATACTGAAGGAATAAATTTGGAAGAAATTTACTTCCCAAAGCTGAATGAGCCTCACATAAGATGTACTTTACACAGGAAAAGCTGAAAGAGTCTCAGTATCAGATAACTCCAGTATATGCAGAGATATCAGACGCAAGCTTTCCTGCACAGTCACCTTTCCACAAAGTTGCACAAGTGGCAGTTTCTGTATGTCATGAATGCTTTCTTATTTTTGTTCGTTGCATAGTCTTCATACATTCTAAATTTTAATTTATCATTTTGTAAGAACAAGAATAGCCTGGAAATTGTGCCTCAACCAGCATATTCACATGCAAGGTCTCCAATTTCTTCTCCTAATTTCCAAACAAAACATGATTGGGAGACAGCTGGGATCCAAAACCAGCAACTTGGTCCAAGTAGTATTCCTGCAAAGGATCTGGAGCAGGACATTCCTGAAACAAGTGGTCCTTCCATGAGGAGGTCAGGTTTGATAATTATTTCTTCCTTTAGATGGCTTAATCAAAGTTTAAACAATTTGATTTGTGTAATTTTTGGTTGATTTAAAAGATGCATTAATGTGTTGTATAAGGTTCCTTCTCAACGGGGCTTGAATTTATCTTGGTTCCGGGAGTAACTTGTTATGCCTAGCAAAGTTCTATGAAATTAATGCAACAGCGCATGCTGAACTTCAGCCACAGATATACCTTTTCTTCCCCTTGTTTACTTGAAAGTATCACAGGCTTAGAATTGCTGCACTTTAAGCAACTCTAATAAAGAATGAAGTTTGAAATTGGTGCATCATGGTATCTCCAGATATTTAGATGTTATTATAGCATCTTCATTTATATTGACCACTTTTTTCTCTTGCACATGGTTTGGAATATCATTGAAACATTTTGTTCTGGTTGCTAATCAACACGTGAACAGGTCGAGACTAGCTGGATGAGGGTTGTCTTTTCTAAGACATGCAAGCACTCGGCGACCATCTTCTATGAGTGAGAGGATTCGAAACAAGTCCTCAGGGATCACTTGGAGCAGCTCCTTATAATTGGTGAATATCTTTTGTGAGCCAAGGGTTATGCGATGACTCGAGACAACTCCACAAGGACTGCATTGACTCACAAATAGCTCCTCAAGGACAACACCTTGTAGTGGAGTTCCACAAGGGATTTCTTTAGCTCGCAAAAAATTCTACAAGGAGTGTACATTCTCTGAAAGTGATTTCTTCAACCTACAAACAACTTTGGAAGGGCCAAAGTTTCAAACATCTTATGTCAACTGCATAATAAACTGTGGAATAACATCTTCCCCCTCTGGCTCCAATTAGCCATCAGCCCCATGTGTGGATACTCCACCATATGTCAACACTCCGGCACAATACCGAAATCATCTCGTTCTAATTGGCCATCGAAACTCTAGCTTGAAATGAGATTTATACCTTGCTTTCTTACATCATTATTTGTTGCCAATAAAATTTGTCCACCTTTTTGGTTATTTTTCATTTTGAGATAAACAGAGTTCATCTTTGGGCTGGGATGTTGATCTGTTTGCTAGTTGTTACTCATTCTCATTGATCATTTTATAATATGATGTATCATTGTTGATCTTCTTGTTGTGAAATCTTGTTACGATACAATGGATATCTCTTTGTTATGAGACATTTGTGCAAGTATTTGTGCTAATCGGGGTTGTGCTTGTGGTGTTAAATACATGAATTATTCCTGATTCTGTGCCTTAAAATTTGTCCCGGTGTTTATTTGACTATTTGCAGGGATTACAGTACCTCCCAGGATGCTTCAGCCCAAACAAATCAAGGGGAAACTTTTACTGTTGAATCTAAAAGCCAGACATCTTTCAAAGACCCTGTTAGAAGTTCCCAAACTGATGAACCAGAACCAACTGTTCACCATGGAAAAGAACCCTCAGTTCATTGGGCTCCTGGAAACTCACCTTACATGAGTACAGGACAGGATGAACCAAATGCTTATTCTTACCTTCCTACTGTCCTTGAGGAGCCTAATTCTTCATTCTCCGAAGGTGCAGGAAAAATTTTTGCATCTCAGGAATTAAGGTTTTATTCCAGAATGTACATTTGGTACAAATGGAATTTCTAATAATTTTTGTGGTATGCAGCAGATGATGATCCACTGCCAGCCATCGATGGTCTTCGAATTTCTGGTGATGCTTATCCTGGATGTGAACTTCATGCGAGTGGGTACTCGATCAACGGAACAACAAGTTGTAATTTCGAGGTATGCATATTAAATTTTGTCATCATCCCATATAATACTGTAGCATTTTTTTTTCTTTTGAATTATTGACTATGGAATTCAGTCCTATGACATTAGTTCTTTTATTCTGCAGTGGGTACGATATTTAGAAGATGGCTCTGTTAAGTACATTGAAGGTATTCCTTAACTTGGCCTGGATGTCTTCTCATCTTTTTTCCAGGAATTTCTAGTTCATTACATTTCTCTATATATCTCTCATGGTAGGAGCAAAACAACCGGACTATCTGGTTACTGCTGATGATGTGGACTCATACCTTGCTATTGAAGTCCAACCTCTGGATGACAGGAAGCGGAAGGTTATTTCTTATCTGTTGATGTGTGTGTGTGTGTGTGCTTTTCATATTTAGTATTCATTCATGGTATAGCCTTGAACCCACTAAGTCATAAACATCATGCCATCATATGATAGCCTGCTTGAGTTGGAAGGCAGATCATACTCCACTCGACTTGGTTTCTCCAGTATCTCATATGATAGCCTACTTGACTTTGTTTCTCCTATCTGCTGCTTTGATTTAATCTGTGTGTTCTTTTAGCTAAGGGTTAGGAAAAGATAGAGACAAGGTTTTGGTTCACATCATTCATTCTGAGAGTTGAATAGTCTGGTACATGGAAATTAATTGCATGGTAGAATGTAATTAGAATTCTTTGTATCAGTTGGTTAGAAGAAAATGTAATTTTAGTTAACATCTTTTCACTTTGAGAGTTGTCTGGTACATGGAATGATTCAATACGTGGTACAATGTTTGAATTTTATTCTCTTTTGTATCACTTGGTTTGAACAAAATGTGATTCTTTGGAATTTGGAGTTGATCCTTGTATGAATATGTGTACTTACAATATGCATACATTTGTACCAAATCATGATGCATGGTTGAATAATATGGGCGAGGTCATAAAATTTCCCTGTATCATACAACTTAGCATATTATATAAATATCCAAATGGTAAAAGCTCTGACTTTTCTCATTACTTTTAATGTTTCATGCTAAAAATGTAATGTGACTACTTCCCGATGTTGCAAGAAAAGGGGAATGATTCTTCTGATCTCTTTCAACAGAGTGAAATGTCTAAATGAACACTGGTTGAAACATTCCTGCATTATCCGAATACTTATTCCATATTAGTACTTCTATAATCCTGGTGATTTTTATTTAATCTAACAGACTCTTTTTTCTTACTCTAGGGTGAACCTGTAAAGGTTTTCGCCAATGATCAAAGGAAGATAACTTGTGGTGAGTAACACGTTTTATTGGGTTGGATTATCTTTTCTTTTATATCATATTAGCCATTGTCATCACGAATGTTTACCAGCTTATTTTGCCTAAGTTTTGCCAATGGGGATGTATGACCTACAAAAGGTGTTTACATTCCGAACCAAGCAGCTTTTGTGTTTTGAGATGCGTTTGTTTGAGATTGAATAAGGTGATTGACAATCTGTCAGGAGTTAAGTCGGCAGTATATTTATTCTATAGAAGAAGACCAGTATACTGGTTTAAGCATCTGCAGTTTATTACAGTAACATGGTAGCATAAACTTTCATGTATAAGGTTTAGTTAAATTTATTTTTACCCATTTCATTTGACCTTCCTCTAGGATTGTTGTGGGATGATAGGAGGGTGAGGGGAGGGAAATGGCACAAATGCACATGTGATTCCATATATAATTTTGTGAGCCTTTCTCTCTCCCACCTTCCCTTCCCTTTTCTTCCTTGGTAAACTCAGCCCTAATATCACTTGCATATTATTTCCAGATAGAATTAACTATACTACAGGAAAGTTTTGTTAGTTCTTTACTGCCTCAGTTTTAATTATCAATCAAATGATTTACTTTTGATCTTTAAGGCAATTATACAAATTTAGTTTTTTTTCCCTCCTTGTTTGTCTACAGATCCTGAAATGCAAGAGAAAATTAAGAGAACTTTGACTATTGGGCACACAACTTATGATGTATCATTATCGGTACTTTTCTGCTTTCCTTATTTTTGTTCCTCTGTGATATCATGTACAATACTAATGCTCAAGAGCTATACCTGTTTCACATGTTAACTAATGCCAGACTAGATATCTTGATATATGGGAAACTGCAATTTTGGCAATAAAGAGAGAAGGCTACAGCATAAAATGTATTGGGCCACGTGGTGGTGTTGTTACAGAGAAGTTTCAGCAAAATACCACAGTAGGATTTTTTATTCAATTATGCATTTGGCTCTAAGTGTACTCTTTTCTTATCCTTCCTCTCTACACGTTTTTTATAATTTATGCTCTTATTTTTGATTTAATCTCAGAATATGTTCAGTTATAGTTGTTTTTATCTATTTTTTTGGCCTTTTTGATTTAATTCTACTGCATGATCTTGTTGGTTAGGTTAGTATCTTTGAACTGTGTTGAAGTAAAATTCTGTCATTGATTTTGTTGTGCTTCCTGCAGATCTCCATTCCATATGGACATCCCACAGAGTTTCTAATTCAGGATGCCAGCGGGGAGTATCTACTAAAAACAGAAGAGAGTAGTGTGTAAGTTAAAAATATATCTGTATAGACCACTTCTAGGTTGCTTTATATTATATGTAATTGTGAAAATTAGGATTCTCATTGCGCAAGTAGTCCCCTTTACCTGGGTTTATTATTTATTATTGCTACTTTGCAGTTGACACCCTAGAATATGAATTATCCACAATTAGTTCCTTAACACTCTTGCACAAGTTGGTTCAAAGATATCATCAAGGACTTATCTTAAGGATTTTGCTAGGACTATTGGAGCTGATAAACATTGTGGCAATCTCATTTGAGTGCACTTTCATCCAATCAATGTCTATCTGTTTTGTCATCTTGTGAAACACTAGATTATGAAGGGAGAATGATTGATGTAGGTGTTACAATATTCTGATATTGTATTATGGGAAAAATTAAAAATCACATTAACTTTATTTATTCATTATGCACCCTAGAATATAAATGATTTATAATTAGGTCTGTAACAATATGAATACTTTTTTTCAGCAATATATTACTCCACATGATACTTGGCACTATGGCATGCACAATTTTAGTTATCATGATATCCACTCTCTAATGTCTTACTGTTGAATTTTTCAGGTTGAGAGATACCATTGTCCTGACATTGAGATTATTCATAGTGATGGTACCTACTTAACTAAATACATTCCTAATCTTCTTTGCACTGGTCTTTTTTGTCCTTGCTATATCAATATGTCAAAGCTGACCACTTGATGCACTTTGTTTTTTTAGGTTTACAAATTTTTTCTTTGCTCTAAGATTCAATTCATTTATTCAGAAGCTAAATAAGAAAACCTGAATAACTTTTTGGAAATTGGTTTATTGTTCGAAGGACAACAATATCATGAGTGACTGTAATAGCATGTAGTTACACTGTTCAGCTTGGTCTTCTTTTTGTTTTTGAAGATATTCTATCATAACCCTCTGATGCTTACTATCTTACCATCTTTAGTGAGCTTACACTAATCAACCTGCAAACTAACCACTTAACGTGTTTCTTTATACATTTTTGCGATCGCACAATTTTTGAAATAGTTGCTTTGTAATCTCTGTATCTTGAACCCATCATTTCCACGTTGTGCTTCCATTGAGAATGTAAATTCTTTGTGAGATATCTAGCATGCAATAGGATATTCCAAAGAGGACTCCCAATAGCATTTAGGAGTCACACAAACTGTCTCCCAATAGCGTTCGCACTTCATTCTTTTCTAGCTGATTCAAATGATTTAGTGTTTCCAATTGAAATTATAAAATCAGTTGCAGTTGTATGAATATATTCCAAACACATGCAAGCTTTTGTTAAATTGTGATTGGGTGATAAACAAAAGCTTATCTTGTAAGTAGGATTTAAGAAAGGAACTAATCTTCTTTTCTACTCATCTCGCCATTTCCCCTTGTTCGCGGGCAGAAACGAACTCATACATGTCCTTGCTGAACTGGCTTGACTTCAGTATGTTGTTAGTCGTCAATGGATAATGAATTGGATCTTTCTACATCTTTTTTGGTCAGGAAAGACTGATATGAGTTTATTTATCCATAATTTTATTTAATGTCGTTTGTATGAGAAAACCTATGCGCCTTGATTTTTCTTTGGCAAAATGGTGACCATTCTTGTAACCTGTTCAAGCACAGCTAAATGAGGTTTCCACTTGCATTGCAGGCTGGTGAGAAAAGAAAAGGGAAGAAAAAGGGTCTATTTTTCAAGTAGAGTTTACTAACAAACCAAATGATCGATGTATATTTGTTTTTTTTTTGTTTTTGTTTTGGTGTTGTACACGGTGTACGCAAGTGAATTGCTGAGAAGGTAATCACTCTGTGCTGCCATTGTGTAAAATTTATTTATCTATTTTATTTTAGCAAGAGGAAGCTTTCTCAACTTAAATTTGTTTGGATTGGATATACCCTAATTTATATTATGTGATGTATGATAGTACCAAACTTCTTAGGTTAGTATATTAACCAACAGGGACATAGTCGCTAGCATGTTTGACCAAATTAGTTCATCATATTTATATCAATTAACACAATGCCAAGGCTATGGCCGTACAATTATAATAAATCAAAAGAACAGATGCAAGGATCTGTAAATTTCGAAACATCATAATTGTTGATTAGGATGGATTTATGAGACTTTTAATATGTCATACTGAAATTTATTTGTGATCCTATGTAATTTATAACAGTCTAGTCCTAAGTTCAAAAATATCCTTTAAATTTTTTCTAAGATTTTAAATATTTTTTAATTTTTTTATTAGGATTATTTTTATCATTTATATCATTAGGATTTTAAGATCATTTAAATTTTTATTTAATTGAGGTTAGAGATGATCTTTATTTTTGAATTAATATTATTTGATTAACATGTTCATAAATAAAATTTTTAGCAACGTACTAACTAAAGAAAAAAAATTGCAAGATGAACAAATAAATTTATATTATTCAATCAAATAAATTTTGATAATCAACTAAATAAATTTAAAATATAAAAATTTTAAACAATCAAACAAACTTGACTTAGAGTTCGATAACATCTAAATGATCTTTCATTTTTTTTAAAAACCTCTATTTTTCTATTATTTTAATTTAAAAAATCATAAAATACTTTAAAAAACATTTTCTGCTAAATAGACTAAACCTTAACCGATTAAGACCATGGCACAATCATGATCCTATACAATAACTTCACGCACTTATTGATCAGAAGATGTAGAATTAACAATTAATGCGACCCAAAAAGGATCGTAAATCAAAATTTACAAGTTTATATGAATTATTCACTTCTCTACGAATCCAAAGGAACTAATCATACAACAGCAACAACGCTTCTACATCGAACAACACCCTCGACGACGGCGTCCTCCGCCCTCGCAAGTTGTTCTCACCTGGCATACGCGTTTTGCTCAAGAACAAGTGCTGTCGATCCGCTTCGAAGCAGAGTTTGTGCAGAAGCAACGGATAGCTGTACAATGAGCATCATCAACTCAGTCGATCGATTATGGTGTTTGAACTGCATGGTGCACTTTCCTTGTAAACTGACTAACCTTCACGTCGAGTCGAGCAGAGACCCCGACAGTCGTCGGCCTCACTGATCTCTGTCGGATCATGTGACAGTACTCAGGATCCTCTGCCTTTCCCTCGTACCTTATCCACTGAATCATGTTGTGGTACATGGGGAAGAATCGCATCTGGATTGCTGAGTAAGTGAAGTAGGGAACGAGGGCGGCGGCGACGACGAACAGTGTGACGATCCAGTAGGAGGGGGCCGGCGCCAATCCCTCGATGAACACCGAGTATGCAGTCGTCGATATGGAGGGAGGAATGGCTCCATAAACGACCAGAAACAGGTACCATACGGCGATGCTTCCCCAGATGAAGACGTGTTGTATCAAGGTGAAGTAGGTGATGTACAAAGCCATTTGGCAGTTGACGACCCAAACTACACAGGTGTAGACGACGGCGCCGAGAATCTCAAGGCCGACCACCTGACCACCTCGACGGAAGGCCTGGTGCTGCGTAGCACTCCTACACAAGAAGAAGATGATGTTGGCGTTGCAAAGGCCGAGGAACATCCAGCCGAGGATCCGAGACCAGCTGAAGAGAACATTCTGTACACCTTCTTGGTAAAGCATGGGGAACTAGTTGTTTGCGTAAATGTCATCATCAGTTTTTCTGTTCGTCATTATCAGATGAATAGGACATTGTCGAGATCGAATTTAATTACCTTTAAACAAAATCTAGCTGAAACGTCTTGGTCGAAGACCCCAAGAGCGATCACTGGAAGAGAGGTGAAGATGACATTGTACAAGGACAAGAACCAGTCGTTATAAGCAGTTTGTCCAGAAAAAGATGCGTGCGCCTCGTACAAGAAGAGTGTGACACCGAAAGTTATGTTCTTGTAGAAGAAGTAGCATATCTGCAAAATGTGGGAACGTGTCAATTCCCAAGTTGGAGAGAAGAGATCAGAGGGAGTAGAGATCAAAGATCAAACCATGGATGAAATCCTCCGGTAACACCAGTGCCCGTGCACCAGTAGCAAGCGCTCTAGAAAGCGAAACTGAGCAATAGCAACATCACTGGACATGACAGCCTGAAAGTTATGTAGTAGACCTATTCAGAGTAGAGTATTGAAGATCTCAAGAACATATATAGAGGCTAGTGATCCACACTGACCTGCATTCCTTCAGCACCACTGATTCCAATCCCAATATCAGCTTCCTGAAGCATGCCGACATCATTGGCGCCGTCACCGATTGCTAATGTCACCTTACGAGTACCAGATTTTACAAGACGTGTGACCTGAACAGTTGAGTTGAGTTTTCCATCAGATGAGACCGTGAAGATTAATGAAGAATAGAGCTAAAAGATCTGCTAGACTCACAAGTGCCTTCTGCTTGGGAGAAGACCGGCAGCATATGACAGATGCACATCCTATTGCCAGCTCCAAGAACATGTTCTTGACATCATCTTCCAAAGCATATCCAAGTGACTTCCCATCGATGATCAAGGCAAATGAATCTGTACTTGATGAACCTAGGAGTTTCTTCCCTTCATGTATGTGACGGATGACACTTTCCTTGGATGCCTGAAACACCAATACCAGATTTGCAGATTGAACTAAATCAACAAGCTCCTTTCAAAGCAAGCTATACATATAACAAATCGAATAACATGAGGTTGGTCAGCATATTCAAAGTGCCTAATTGAATTACCAAGGCCTCTTCAGTAGCTATCAAATTCCCATTGGAAATAAAAATATACTGAAGTACCTTAAGAATGGCTTCCTTGTCCCCATCTTTCTCCAATTGAAGTATTTCTGGTGATTCCAAAGTAATTATTATCTGTATCATTCCTTGCCGTAAAAGACTACACGCGAAGCTACAAGGTATACCGAAGTAACTATGAGATGCATAGAGACAAACACAACTAAGTAGTCTAAGCAGGAATGGAACAGAAGCATAAGCATACCCAATATTGATGGCTGTTTCCATCTTGTCACCTGTCAGTACCCATATTTTGATTCCAGCTTGGGCTAGCTTGTCGATGCATTCAGGAACCTGTGAACCATTAGAATTACAGGAGAAAATGAATTAACATTGTGTGATAAAGAAACAATGATTCAAGAAGCTTTGATACCCACTCCATTTTGCAGTTTGTCTTCAACAGCTGTGGCACCAAGAAGAATCAAGTTCCTTTCGATCATATCTGCAGCTTCCTCAATCTTTTCTTCTCTATCAGCACTGACTGAATTCTTGGCTGCTGTGAATTTCTTGTCGAATTCCATGTATTCTTCTTCATCGAGCTCACGGTATGCAAGAACCAAGGTCCTCAAACCAGCATCAGCATACTCATTGATTTGCTCTTTAGTACTTTGCTCAAATTCTCTCCCATCTTTTGCAAGCCTCTCAAACATCACACTGAACAAGTAAACAACCTAATTTATACAAACTATTGTAGTTACTGTGTGCATATTAACCACTAAAGTGGTTACTAAAAATTGAAGGGAATATAAGAAATGGCAAAAACTAAGCAATTTACAAACCTGTCAGCACCTTTACTAAATAGCAGTAGCTTCCCTTCTTCATCTCGAACTATAACTGACATACGCTTCCGCGAGCTACTAAACTCCAAGATATTCAGTAGATTATATGATCTGTCAGAAAAGATCATAAACTTAAGTTTCCACTAGTTAGAAATATTCCGGATTCACATAAGGCATAATGTGCAAGAGTTACCATATGATGTTTCTACCTGTCGATTAGTTTCCCTGACAATGGATCCAGCTCATGCAGAAAGATACTTGATTGTGTCCTCTGATAAAACTCAAAGCCTAGTTCCCTGGCAGCAACAACAAAAGAAGCCTCATCTGGTGATTCAGCTTCGTATGATATCTTTCTTGTCACCTCATCAACTTCAGGTATGACAGTATGGCAGATCGCCAATAATCGAAAAAATTTACGAATGACATCAGAGCGAGGCTCATTAATCCAGTTGCCATTCATGATACGCTCATCAGAGAAATTAAAACCTTTTACAGAAGGTTTTGCAACCACATGATTTCCTTCACTTATTTGCTCAGTATCTGGCTGATCGACCAGCGGTGCTCCTTTCCTTCTAGCCATTGCTCTCTCAACTTCAGTCACACCATGTCCATAAGCAGTTCCAGCAATTGAGCACTTGATAAACTCCATTGAGTTACAAGTTAGAGTCCCAGTCTTATCTGATAAGATTGTGTCTACTTGACCAAGCTCCTCATTCAAGTTTGATGTACGAGCATGAGCAGGCTTGTCTGATTCTTCGTGGTACATCTGGATATCTTGATTGATAAAAATGCTTTGCAAGATCTTGACTATCTCTATGGAAACATATAAAGAAATAGGAATGAAATAACCATACAACATCATAGCTGTTAAAAAGTGCAGCACTGCTGCACTAGCTGCTCTATCTGGATCAAAGTAAATTTTAGAATCATCCGGTTCGAGGTACCATCTATTGTCTCGGCGCGAATCTTTCTTAGTCCATATGCCAAAGAATACTGAACCAACAAATGAGATGAGAACTAGGAATGACAGTAACAGGTAAATAATCCTGTCTAATTTTCTTTCAATTTTGCTTCTTTTGGATGGGGGGCTTGTGGCATTCTGCATGACCTTTGTGTCATGACCTGTGAAAACAACAGCACCATAAATGTAGTCGGTATTACGCAACTTTGAATCCCTAAGAAGAAGCTGCTGAGGTGCAAGAGAATACTCTTGGTCCTTATACTCAATGGTTCCAACAAAAGAGTAGAGGTTTGCATTTGGATCTTCACACTTGATTATTGCTTTGAAGACACTAAAATCGGTATCCGTTTGCAAACCTGCAGTCACCTCCAATGACTGTTTTAATTTCAAGTTTGTTTCTCCATCAAGGTTCATAGTTTCAACATAACATATGGCATCTTCGTAACTGGATGAAAGCAAAATAAGGTCCGCGGGAAAGAATTCATCCTTCTCTACCTTGACAATATCACCAACTCTAAGATTCTTCCACTCTGTGTCACCGAACTTGCCATCTCCCTGATGAACTTTCACCTTTCTATTGTTCACCTCCATGTCCTGTAGAAGAAGTAATGTTGATTGAACATCAAGAACAATAGTTTAACAAAAAACTAAATTATAACTTCAAAGTTGCAATTAAAGAGATCCTATTGTCTAGTGACCATTTCTATTATACAAGTTTGTCCAAAGAAGCTGCAATTACTTCAAATGTGCAGGTAGACAAAATCACACTTCAGCTATCCAACTTTGCAATTACTTTGTGCATGGAAAATAAACTTTTTCTTTACTTGTTGAATCAGAAAAATCAATCAAGCACAACAAAAACTCATCGCATATCGCCAAATGAAGAGTCGTTAACTTTGATTAGCATCATGGTAGCTGTCGTAGTTGCTAAATGAAGCAAAGGAATAGCATAACGTCTGAAACAATATAATCCAGCAAGCCAACAGTTAGACAGCTTAACGCGAAAAGAGCTAGCAAGCGACCTGTTGGTATCTCCGCCAGTCCTCGATGGCCTCCTTCAGCATCGTCGCTCCAATCACCACAATTAGAGGGATGATCGCGCTGACTGCAGTGTAAGGAGCCAAGGGAGTGAAGGCGAGGCAACCTGTAACCAGAAAGTACATGTTCGCAACTCTTCTGAACTGCTCAAACAAGGACTTAGGCAGGAAGGTGGCCAAGGTGTACTTGGTGGTGGAGACATAGTTTGATACATAGTCCAGGTCCGTGGCTCCGAAGCAATCTGGATCATTGGCGAAGGCCACGCGCGAGAAGCCGGGGCCTCCAATCTGGCCTTGGCCTTCCTCCGGCCTGGCCCTGCCGCAAGTAACGAAGGTGTACAGTTTACTGAGGCGAAAAAGCCTTCTTCTACTCCTTCCTTCCATTTTCCGTCCTCCACCAGGCCAAATCCGGAAGGTACAGCAAGGAATTCGAAGATAGAGAGACGACGAAATCCACAAATAGAAGCCTCCCAAAGCGAGGAAAACTGAAGAGGAAAAGGGGGGACAAAAAGTTTCCTCCTTTAATTCACTGGAACTAATTCAAACCCTGGTCCCCGGTAACAGGGCCATCGCAAACAACCCTCCTTTGGAAAAAAACTTGCAAAGCTGCAAAACCTAACCCCATTCCATCTCCTTCCAGTTCATGATCGCCACAGCTACGAGATGAAAAGGTAGAAGAAAGACAGGGAAGCAATAACAAGAGATCAAACGTAAAACTCCACGAAATAAAAATCAGTCCTTTTAGATTCCAGAAACACAATAATTCGCCGATGGCAGCCTTCTCCACAATGGACGTCGCGGCCGACGACGGGGAAGACTTTGAAACTACAGAGCGAGTTGGGGAATCGCTTCTGGGAGAGGGACAGCAAGGCGAGATGGATTAACCCGCAAGGCAAAGTCAAATCCGCCAAACTGGAGCTATCGGTGCCCAAATGGAGTCGCGATTTCTAGAAGGTCAACAGGGCCTCGCCTGGCGAGAGCAGCCACAACTAACCACCGTGCATCCAACGAGAAGCCGCCACAGCTCTCCCATTGCGAAAGCTGCGTTTTTTATTCCGCGATCCAGCTCTCGCCTCTCTAGTCGCCGCCACGAGGGGATAGCGGACGCGGAGGACCACGGCAATCTCGGTTGCGAACAAAACTACGAAGGAAAGGATGCACGTAAAGGCTTCCCACCTGCTAAACTTCGATCGGAGAAAATAAAAATCGAATCTTTTCCATCTTCTCGTCCTCCAACTCTCATGAGAGTTCTTTACTGATACAGTTAAGCGGTTGAGCAGCAATAAATTTTATTGTTATCGTTAAACGCCTGCCGCTTTGGCCACTCAGTTTGACTTTGACCATCCGATTTATCGTTATTTATATAAAATATTTTTTTGTAGTTTTAAAATTTTTATCTAAATATTAACATTATTATTATTATTATTAAATGCAAATGTCAAACAATTATATCTAAAAACCATTCGAATCTGAATCTGACCTGATGAGAATATATACTACATTTTTTTGATGGCGAATTAATTCCGAATTCATTCCTAAATATTTTTAAAATTCAGTATATTCGCACTGACAAATCAAATAAATTAAATGAATAATTAATGGCATCGGCGTGACGGAGGATGTAATTAATATTATCGTGGACTCCACAAAATATTTTTTAAAAATTTTAAATAATTATTTTTTAAGCATCCAGTGTCATGCTGAACGTGAGATGATTATTTAATTGAAACGATCGCATTTAATTATTTATCCAACGATCGAATTAATAAGAGGAGATCTACACATGTAAATGGAGATCTGAATCATGAAATAAATAATATATATTCATAAATTATATTGAATTTTGACAACTATTGAAGTTTTATAATAACATTTAAAGTTTTGCCTTATTTTTTCAATTTAACCCTTTGTTTTAATTTTATTAAAGTTGATCGTGCATTAATTTTGACAAAAAAAGTATCGCATTAAAAATTTATTTTAAAATTTGTATTTTTATTTAAGAAAAAAAATTACTTCTCTTCTTCTTCTGCAAAGAAGAGAAGTAATATGCTCTTTAACGATAAATTAAAATGGGATACCTTTTATGATTTATGAAAAAAATGGTATTCTTTTTATTTATTTTTGCCTTTATTCTAATTAATTATTTATTTTGTATTTCGAATCTAACAGGACCTTATTCATAGTCCTGTCGAAAGCAACATAACGAACAGCAACGTCGTATACATTTATATGAACAATGAGGGGGCGCTTGGTATAAATTTGGTAATGGGAATGGTAATGGATTTCATTGAGGGGTTAATGGCAATGGAAATGATTACCGAATTTTTGATGCTTGGTATATATAGTGGAATGGGTATTATTTCCATTAATGTTGTTTGGTTTGACTTAAATTATGGAATGGGAATCAGTTAAAATTCCCATTTTACCTTTATATATAAAAGACAAAAGTAATCCTATAAGATCATAGCCAAAACCATTTTATTAAAAAAAAAAGATAATAAATCATCGTCAAAAGTCTGCATTATTTTGACTAATCTAAGGTTTATCTTTATCAAACATATTCTCCTACTCACTTCAATCACATCCTTCTAGACAAACTATTCCATCGTCAAATCTCGATCCAACAAAGTGGGAAGCAAATGAATCAGGAGCGAAAGCAAACCCCAACCTCCTGGAGTAAAAGACCTGCTTATTCTCGGGGACAAAGACATCCACGCTCTGTATGTTGCC
>JBBMKF010000040.1:3739348-3777657 GCA_037834155.1 Curcuma caesia | reverse complement strand
TGGATTATTACTACAACTTTTGTAGATTTAATTTCGATGTAATGGATTCTATACTTTCATAGTAAATATAAACAATAATTTTGTATATGAAAAATATAATAATTTTTTATTTTATTGCTAAAAATATATATTCCATTTTAAAATACAATACTTTTTTAATTGTGAAATAAAAAAATAAGACAACGCTTTTTAAACGTCCTAGAATTCAAGCAGTTTGAAATAAAATTACAACGCTTTTTAAATGTTGCAAAATGTGTTATCGTACCCACAAAAAATAACGCTTTTACGCGTTGTCATTGCTGCCATAGACAACGTTTTTTATTCGTTGTACAAGTATTGTCGATGTTAACAAAGATAACGCATAAGAATAGTTGTCTTTGAGAGATCCCTTTTACAACAGATGATTTTATAACGTTTTTTCTGTTAGATAAACAACGCATTAAAAGCGTTGTATATTAGGTTTTTTCTTGTTGTGATCCACTAAGCTTTTTTCTTGCAAGAAAGTCATTGATGGTCCATAATAAGACTGCTTTACGAGTGAAAAACTGCATTTGATAAACATCATAGATTGCATCAACTCCTTCCCATAATCATTGCAAATCTTCAACTAGCACCTCCAGATAGACATCTACATCGTTTCTATCCTACTTTGGATCTAAAATGAACACAGTTAGCAGATGAATTTCCTCTTCATGCACATGTTTGGAGGCAGATCATAGTTGACCAAGATCATTGGCCAACAACCGTACCAACTACTAAGGTTGCTATGAGAATTAATGTCATCAGCTGCAAGTGCTAATGAAGATTTCTTGGCTCACTTTCGAAGTCGGGCCACATATGATCCACCAACTTCCACGATGATGAATCAATTGGATGACGTAACTTACCAGCAACTCTTGTGGCATCTGCATGTCATGTTAAATTTCATAAGGTCTCTAAAGATTTAAACATGCGCTTAAATCTTGGTATGGGACAGAAATACCAAACCACCTTGATAGGAACACCTTTCTTCTTAACCTTGTTCTTGGTTAGCTTCCATCATGACAAGCTACATTTAGGGCAGCTTAAGCAGTCTTTATATTGTTTCCTATAAAGAATGCAATCATTAGAACAAGCATGAATCTTTTTATAAATTAGGTGTAACAACTTTTCTTAGCATTGATCGCTCTATGAGCAGCTATGTAAGGTGTAACCAGGCCCGGCCCTGGGCATAGGCGGGTAAGGCCTGTGCCTAGGGCCCAGGTTTAAAAGGGGCCCAAAAAAAAATTTAAATTATTAAAATATTTAAAGATAATAAATAATAAAGGATTAAATCGGATCAAAAAATCTCGCCGCTTCCCAATACGGATATCCCTCGCCACCTCGTTCGACGCCTCGTTCTCTTTCTCGCCGCCTCGTTCGACGCCTCGTTCTCTTTCTCTTTAATCTCCCTCGCCGCCTCGTTCGACGCGTCTCCGTTCTCTTTCTCGCCTCGTTCTCCGGTTCTCCTTCAGAAGCCAACGGCCACAATCTTGATCTCTTTCTCGCTTTCTCCGTTCAGAAGCCGTTCTCTTTCTCGCTTTCTCCGGTTCTCTTTCTCCCGTTCTTTCTTCTCGTTCAACGCCAACGGCCTGCCGACGCTCTTGCCGACGCTCTCTTCAATCTTGATCTCCTGCCGAGTGCCGACGCCGGCGAAAGCGAAACAACGATTCCTGCCGACGCCGGCGAAACAGCGTCGTCCCCAGGCCCGTTTTCCTCACCGACGCCGGCGAAACAGCGTCGTCCCCTGCCGCCTCGCCACCGTCTTCCTCCGTTCCTCGCCGGCGAAACGCTTGCCGTCTTCAAGACTTCCGCACACCGCCATCACACCCTCCTTCTCTGAGTTCTCTCTGTCGTCGTATCCGCCTCCACCCTGCTCCACCTCGCCCTCCTCGTACAGTCGTACTCCTCTTGCTTCTCTACCTCTACCTCTCCCGCCGCTCTCGGTTTCACCCAGCCGTTCGGCCCGTTCCCCTCCTCCTTCTCTTCCCCCGCGTCCCCCATCCACCGCTTCTCTTACCGTGCCCTCTGCGCCGCGACCGCCTCCTTCGACGCCTCCCGCTCCATCGGCGTGGTTTGCCGCTGCTGCGTCTTCGGTCTTCCTCGCCGGCGAAACCGCGAGCCGCGAGGCTCGCCGCTCGCCCTTCAGCCGGTCAGCCCTCTGGCCCTCTTCTTCAATCTTCGACCGGTGAAACAGCTGATTGCTGTTTACTCAAACAGTCAAGCCGATCCGGTAGTTTGTTTTATTTTTTCTAATATTATTGTTGTTTAGATTTAGCTTTTAAATAATAATTTTTTGTGTTTGATTCAGGTGTTCTACGAGTCTTTTGACGAATCGGGCAGTGGATCGTTTGACGACTACTAAGGTAAATTATTTCGTTAGAGTAAATAAATATTTATTTCTTTTCTATTATTAATTGTTAGTAGATAGTTAATTAGTAGAATAAATATTTATTTCTGTTCTATTATTAATTGTTAGTAGATAGTTAATTAGTAGAATAAATATTTATCTTTCAATTTCTATTATTATATAAATATAAATATGTCTACCAAAAAATATGATTCTGGACATACAAAACGCATGAAAAAAAGAAAAATAGAAGAATTTAATGAATCTCAAAAAGGTGCACTTGATAAATTTGTTATTAATAATAAAAATCAAAATTCAGAAAATAATATAATTGAAATTTTAAATGAAAAATCAATTGAATTAAAAGATAATACTAAAGAACAAAAAGAAATTTGTCTTAATTTAAACGAAGAAGATAATACTAATTCCGAAGAAAATAAATCAATAGATCTCAAGAATAATAATACTGATAAAACTATTATTCAAAATTTTTTAAAATAATAACAATCATTTAAAAAAAAATTCGCCTAGGGCCCTCCGTGAGCTTGAGCCGCCCCTGCTACTACGGAAGAAAGTATTATATCGATTTCATCGCAATCCTTGTCCATTTTCGCAAGTTTACTCCGTAGTAATTAACTCAATCATGTTCCGGAGACTAATTCATGTCATTTTGAATCAGCATTTCGTACTATTGAAATAATATATTGAAGATCTACCAAATCGTATTTTGACTTTTTTTTTTCAATTTAACCCTTTATTTTAATTTTATTAAAGTTGATCGTGCATTAATTTTGACAAAAAGTATCGCATTAAAAATTTATTTTAAAATTTGTATTTTTATTTAAGAAAAAAATTACTTCTAAACTTATATATATATATATATATGTTATGTCTTCATCAGTTCCTTAAAAATTTGCATTATATATTTTAAAATTATTATATAATTCCTATCATTTATTCTTGACATTTTTTCTTAAAAAAATATAATTTTAATTTATGTTTTTCAAACGTGTTTGGGAGAGCACGTTAGCAACTTTAACAAAAGAATCGATCCGTATATATGCTCTTTAACGATAAATTAAAATGGGATACCTTTTCTGATTTATGAAAAAATGGTATTCTTTTTAAATTTTTTTTGCCGTTATTCTAATTTATTATTTATTTTGTATTTCGAATCTAACAGGACCTTATTCATAGTCCTGTCGAAAGCAACATAACGAACAGCAATGCCGTATACATTTATATGAACAATGAGTAAATTATATTTCTTTAATACAAAAAAATTAATTTATAATTTTTAAAAATTAAATATTTTGTAAATCTATAACAAATTATTATTTTATTATAAATTTAAATTATATATATTTTATTAATTTGTTCATACATCAAGCATACTATTGTATGGTATGATCTATATTCCTATTTCATAGTGGTTAATTGTAATTTTTTGATTTATCTTTCATAAATAATTGTGAGACTGACATGTGGAGTCATTGAGATGACAGATTTTATCTTTTGCTATAGTATGATCTATACACATGCTCTAAGAAGTCAATAACACCCCAATACTTATTCAAAAAATACAATAATAAAAAATGATAATCCTAGTTAGTCGCATTGACTCAATCCTTGGGGGTGATCGGTCCGGCCCCACGGAAGTTTTCCACAGGCCACCAGGGTAAATTGGGAAGCGCACGCAGCGGCTAACCCAGATGCCGAACATTCTTTGATTGCGATCCCCATTTGGCAAAAAAAAAATAAAATCCAATAATAGGCATTATTAATTGTAGCCATCAAGATTTTATCTGGAAGACAAACAAACAAAAATTTGACAAATGAACTTGACTAGATGCCACGACTTTGTTGAGTGGGCAATTCGATTCAATCTTTTGGGGGGGGACGAATTATTCCAAAGCAAGTCCTCCTGGAGGAGCAATCCAATTCCTAGAGGACAAAACTAAGGGAGAGGCAAGTGTGTTCATAAAGAGATCAAAGTAATTAATAAAAGTATTTTATATTATTTTTTAGAAAGAAATTAATAAAAAGGAAAACTCAATGTCCAAGACAAAACTAAGAAAGGAATGTGATACACATCTCTTGAGGATGGAGGATGGCAAGAATATCCTTTGCTCTTGTGATGGCATTACGTGCATGCCCCACCTTGGAGAAAATATATAGTCAAGGGGGTGGTTGTGGGAAAGTGAAGTGACACGATGAGGTGGATGGATAGATGAGTTCCTCTACTGTGATCGATCATGAAAGAAAAATTTAGCCCTCCATGGCAAGCTGTCCAATTGTTTATTTAAATATTTAAAATTTAAATCTCAATTATGATGTACTATATAATATTTTCTTATAGTGTATGAAAAATCTAAGATATTAATAATTGATAAAATTTTTTTTATTAAATTAGATCCATCAGTCACTTTTAGAATTAATCCGTTCATCATAATTGAATATTTAAATTATAAAAAAAGAGAGAAAAATTTAATGTCTCCAGTAGTTTGATATACGTAAAAGAATAAATAAAAAGATTAGAATTTAAATTTTAATAGAGATAGAATACTTTCAGAGCTGTCAAACGGGATTAATTCAGGGTGGGGTGGACTAATCCCATCAAAAATCTATCATATAATGGGATGACTTTGGTCAGCTCACTAATTTGACGGGTTGAGAAATTTTCAATCCAATCCAATTTAACCCAAAATAGATTGTGGGTTAGGTAGATCAAACCCATCGGTTTGTCAAAAAAAATAAAAAATATAAAAAATATTAAAAATTTCAAATTTGGATTATAGTTTAAACGGGTTAAATTAAAAATTTTAAATTTAGACGGATCAAGTCTACTAATTTATTAAATTGTTTACTTCAATTTTAAATTTTGAAAAAAAAAAATAAATGTTCTCAATGTGCATGCATGTCAATCCAAGCCTACCAATTTTAATTTAATCCGCTTAAATTGTTTGACGGATAGATCAATCAGATGAGTCTAATCGAATCGATGACTCTAAATATTTTAGTATATATAAGCAACCGATAGATAAATTAAGGAAAATAGTCTCTTTGATAAAAAGGTGAAATCTACCACTTCAACGGTTCTACATAGTCGACCCTACGATATTTATGAAGAGGTAAATCGAGAAGTTGCAATTAACCTTGACAACGGAAGACATTGTTTCAGCTCTATCGAGATTTGATTTTTATATACTTTAATAAATCTGTCCCATTGTAACTTATTTAATTATGCATCGGAGGCTAAAAAATAATCTCATTCTAAGGACATCTGTATTATAAAAAAATTATTATTATTATTATTATTATTAATTTTTAAACATTCAAGTTCTAACGATTTTCTGAACATGCAAAAAGTGATGGTTTACAACTCAACGGGGAATATGTAAATTATTATTGAGAAACGGATTGGATATAAAAAAGGAGAGTGAAACAATATTAAGAGAGTGAGGTGATAAAGAGTTGTACATTGAATTCAAAGCTTAAGATTAATTATGTTTTTTTTTTGTTGAAAGATTGAATTGTATGATATAAAAAAATGATAAAATTCTTATTAGAGAGGATTCGAACTAATTTAAAAGTGCCATTTTTTTAGATTTTTATCCTTGTTAATGCCAAGTAACACCTTACCTTAATGATTAATGGCACTGCCTTTTTTTTTTTATCAAAAATAAATCAAGATGCTTATAGCATACGATGGCAATGAGTGATGATATTAAAATATGATGCCGTTGATATTTAATATTATGTCACCGTCATTCATTATTAACCAACTCCATTAACATCAGAGATAATGACCAGATAATCCTTTGCATACATATTCTTTTAATCTTCTTTAGTTATGCAATTAATCACTTAATACAAATTCACTGATTTGGGCGGGCCTTCACTATAGTTGATGGGCCGCAGCCTGGCCCATTAACCAAAGGCAGAACCCACCGACACCGACATTGAAAAATTTTTATCCTACTTTCTTTAAAATATAATTTAATTATATATATATATATATATATTATCTATCAAAATATTATATCTAATAAATCATAGATGGAATCAATGTCCAGGGATATGATAATGGAGTATTATTCTATAAAAGTACCAAAGCTACTAGTGTACCGTACTTATAGTCCACTCAAGCCTATAAGAGAGGCATGCGACAGGAATAGCATAGACAGATACCTACTTCACTGTCTTTTAAATAAATAAATAAATTAATAAATACGAAATTCGATATAATCGGAAGCAAACGTTATCCAAAGCAAACGCATGAAAGCTCCGAGGACATCGTGTTTTATTTGGCCGCACTCCTGCTTGTTTACAGTTGCTTGGAGAAAAAGTAGGGATCGGATCGGAGGAGGTGCGGGAAGATGACGGACACCACCGACGACATCGCGGAGGAGATTTCGATGCAGGCCTTTGAGGACGACTGCCGCCTCCTGGGAAGCCTCCTCCAGGACGTCCTCCACCGTGAGGTCGGACCCCGCTTCATGGAGAACATCGAGCGCAAGCGCGTCCTCGCTCAGGTCAGTTAGTTCTTCTCCCGATCTATGGATGCGTGGCTTTGTGCGGGCAATGCTCCGACGCTTGGGGTTGAAAATGCAAGGGTGTTTTGGTGAATGCTCAGATCTTGCTTAGTTTGATAGCTTGAGGAAGGGAAATCGTTCTTGATTGATTGATTGATTGGTTCGCTTCTTTGGTTATGGTAGTCTGCGGTTAATATGAGATCGATAGGTATGGAGGAGGCGGCCGATTTGCTCGATAAGCAGCTTGCGATGGACATATCGAAGATGACCCTCGAGGACGCCATGTCACTTGCTCGCGCGTTTAGCCATTACCTCAACTTCATGGGCATTGCGGAAACCCACCACAGGTGTGCTTTCTTCCACTTCCACCTCTTAGATCCGCACTATATTTTGGTACCGGCTCTTCAGTCTTCACTAGGTAGAACTTGCTTCTCATGTAGGGTTCGCAAGGCACGCCATGATGTAAACTTATCGAAATCGTGTGACGACACATTCAACAAGTTGATTCAGACAGCCGTTTCTCCGGAAGAGCTGTACGACACTTTCTGCAAGCAGGTTTGCACTGCTCTGACATTGCTGGCGATGCTTTAACCAGTGATTAGCCGTTTGATACAAGTGTTCTGCTTTCTTGCTGATACAGGAAGTTGAAATAGTATTAACTGCACATCCCACCCAAATAAACAGGCGTACCCTGCAATATAAACATGTTAGAATAGCGGTGAGCTCTTGACACCATCTCTCTCGTGTACTTTTCATGGATTATGCATTCATTGCTTCGAGTATCTATTAGATATGTTAGAGGTTCTTCAAAACACACAAGTTTGGAAACATTTCTTGTTTCATACTGGAGCATGATTGTTGTTGCCTAATGGCATTCTACAAAGAGGGGGACAGTCTCTGTATAAGCGATAGTTTAACGCTATTTTTACACACGCATTTTATTTATTTCCGTGTACCGTTCTGGTTATGCAAACAGGAGGATGCACCATTTTCCGTATGTAAACTATCAATTTTACTGTCTTTTGGTACTTTAACTTATTGAGATCTGTCCTCATATTAAGCACTTCTGCTGTTCTGCGTTGACTAATCATCTTTATCTTCAATGTATGTGTCCAACTGTTCTGGTAAGGGTATCCAATACTTGTAAGTGAAAGAGGATTGCACAATGCCTGACAAATAGCAAAGTGAATTTATAATGACAATCATTTATGCTCATTGATTAGTTCATTCTGCCGTTCTGCATTAACTAATCATCCTATTTTTTTAATGTATGTGCCCAACTGTTCTGGTAAGGGTATCCACTACTTGTAGGTGAAAGAGGATTGCACAATGCCTGTCGAAATTGCCTATTGAATTTATAATGAAAATCATTTATGCTCACTGATTAGCTCATTCTGGTACTGGCATCATGAGCATTAAATGTAATCTGGAGCATGGGCCCGTAGAGAGTGTTAAATCCATTCTTCCAATGGTCAGGAGTAAAGTCGGCCTTGGCTTATCACCTAAACAGTGTTTGCCTAAGCACTCTTTTCTGGATGTTGCTTGTCTTTTTCTACTGTATTATTAACCTACATTTTTGTTTTTCCCCTTTCCTTTCCTCCTATATTCAGAAACTAGTTTGGTATAATTTCGTTTAAAAGTTGCAACATATTTGGGTTTTTATACTTTTTCTATAAACTTAATGACACAATGTAACCATGGTCCCAACTATTCAGAGTTGGCGTTGGCTACATGGATTTTGTAGTGACTAATTTTGTAATACTTATCTTTGGCTCTGCTTGTAGTGATTTTATCTGTACTATGATCTTTTTGTTATATGCTTAATATTGTGAGACTTTCAGATTGTTTTCTCCTATACATAATAAGCCTTAGATAGTATACTCTAGAACTCATCTATCTTTTTGTTACTTAACCATGCAAAAAATTGATCCATCATAATCACATGTTTTGGACCATCATCCTTATTCTTAATGATTTTGTATTCCATCATTTTGTTTTTACTGTGGACAGTGGAGAGTGGAGACCAAATTTGATGTAATTGATAAGTTTTCTTCAAGAACAGCTCAAAATAACACTAGCAAATGCTTGCTTTATCCCTTTTACCTCCATATTAACCAAATTTGATTACTCACAGCAAGATCATGACACTTTATGTAGTAGCACATCGCTTGACAAGCAATTATGTTCTAAGAAGAGAGGCCACTACAAGCCATGGGCGTGCTATTTCAGAAGTCGTTGTGTCTGACACCATAATAATTGACTAAGCCTGCCCTCATGAACCATGAAACTGGATATAATGGTGAAGCCTACTTGCAAAATGGGCAAACCTCTTGTTTCGGTGCTCTTGTGATTCTTCAATGATTTTGTTACCTGATGTTATTTCTGAGCAAGTATGTGCTACTAGCTAGTTTGCAAGAAATCCACTAATCATGTCATTGATAGCAAAAGCAGCATGTACATTGAATAATTAAGAACACAATCACGTTCAAATATTGTGAATATACCTTATAAGATGTGTTTGTTGGATCATGATGAGCCATGATGATAATGCAGGAAGAAAATAGATGAATTTTGAGCCACAAATGCCTTGGGTTCTAGATTGTGGTTTCGGGGGTACCATCGGAGGCGGCAAGTTCTATTTACAATTGTGCCTAGAAACCTTCTTCACAATATTCAATAGAGGGAAACCACAGCATGTTCTTAACTGGAATCAGTTCACAGTTCATTTTATATGGGTGTTATCACACTTGCTGTGGTTGCAAAGTTACTTTACCATACCAATTCATCTTTCAGTTCTATGGTCTAATATGTTGTGCCTTTTGTTTTAATACCTTGATGAATGCTGCAGCACCTTCTGGAGTATAATGACAGACCTGATCTAAGCCATGAAGATAAAGAAATGCTGATAGAAGATCTGGTAACCTCTCATGCAGACTCTTATAAGTTAACTGAGTCCAAATTGTCATACAAGTCTTTTGTTTCCTTAGGTTCGGGAGGTCACTGCATTATGGCAGACAGATGAATTAAGACGTCATAAACCTACTCCTGTTGATGAAGCAAGAGCTGGTATAATTCTTTTCTGAAGATAAAGAAAAAACTTGTATAATTTTGTATACTGAAAGCATTCTGGTGAAGTGTACATTTGTGTTTTATAGGTTTGCACATAGTTGAGCAGTCACTTTGGAAAGCTGTACCACATTATCTCCGTCGTGTCAGCAATGTTTTGAAAAAGGTTCCTTTCTTGCTGTTTCTTGACTTTGATGAGATCTTAACTGTGATTTTCTCTTATCACAATTTTTTTGTCACTGACAGCACACTGGTAAGCCACTTCCACTAACCTGCACACCTATAAAATTTGGTTCTTGGATGGGTGGTGATCGGGATGGAAATCCGAATGTTACAGCAAAAGTAAGTTCTTTATATGTATATTCTATGTGTAAGTAAATAGTTAACACCTGAATGTGCTATTTCTAACTTTTTTTTTCTCATCAAGAGTGATGTTACCAATTCAGTAATTTTTAGTCAATTTTCCCCCTTGTTTCCCAAGCATCATGTCAGTTATAAATATCAAGTATATGTTTTGGATCCCATCAGTTTCCTTGAATTATGAAAGGGTTGTTCCCATTGGGTTCAAGATCAAGTGCAGTTCTTTACTCATTGTTAACAATGGATATATGCAAATTCTTGATGATATGCTGTGCTAAGCTATACTTTTCTAATTTCTAACGACTGATTCATATGGTGCTTTATTATATGAAAAAAGCTACAGCAACACCTTTGTGGCAAGAAACTATACTGCTTGCCTAAAAAAATCACTGGACTATTGGAGTCAATTTTTTGACCTAAAACCATGAGTTGAAGTTATGTTCGTTGACCTTGATTAAATGTAGTTCAGTCTTTAGTAATATTGAGAAGTATAGGTGTCCAGCATTTGGAATCAACTTGACCAAGAATACAATGTTATATGTACTTGTTATACATCACTTTGATCTCGTATTGGAAATGGTAAAATAATGAGTTGGTTCTTAAGAACTGGATCACATGACCTAAATTTTCAAGCACAAATTAAAATGTAAATCCATTTGGGTCTACGAAATGGGAGACTAAATGGACTATCCATAATGGCATTTCTAGCATTTCTTTGGAGGACTAAACATACTATCCATAATGATTTTTATTTTTTTTGTAATGTTTCTTTTTCTGTTTAGTTAACTGTAATAACATGACAGATTTTTTATGTATCTACCAAATAATACCAAGTTAAACGAGTTCTCATGTGCAGGAGAATGTCTTGAACTCATCAAAATTGTGGTGATTAACTGAATGCTTGACCTAACCTACATACATCAAATGCTTAATTGTTTAAATTTATTGTCTAGTTCTTAATAATTCAAGATTTTAGAACAAATGTTTAGCCAACCTAATTTGATCTTGCACTTAAATCTTGCTTTCCTCAATAACATAAAAAAAGACAGCTCGGTGTATGAAACTCCAGCCAATACGAGATCCTAGGGAAGGGCCACCACATTGGGTTTATTGTATACAAACTTATCCTGCATTGCAAGATGTTGTTTCTGCGACTCGAATTCGTGACCATAAGGTCATATGATAATAATTTTACCATTGCGTCAAGGCTAACTAAATTCACAATGTTGGTTAGGGTTGTCTGATTAGGGTCTCTTTTACAAGATAGAGAAGTAAGTTAAAGGGCACAAACAACTTTAAGTCATTCAATCTTAAGCAGCTTTTCTCTCTTTGAGTTTTCTCTTCTCTCAAAAAATTGGAGTTTTAAACTTATAATTAACTTATCCTGGCTAACCCAACAAAAATGGGAGACTTTTATGACAAGTCTAATTTAATTAACATAAGGTAGATTAAGACATGGTGAAAAGAAGCCTTTGTCGAGCTGTACAAAGTAGGAAATTCTCTTGTATGGTTCCAAGGTGAGGAACTACCTTTTCCGATCGGGCGAACAGGTCATTCTATAAGGTGACTTGCAATTTGTGCAGTGCAATCAGGTCCTTGTTTTTTTAAGACAAAAGATAAATAATATAACACTATTTTCCTTACTAATGCTTTATATTTTCATTGAGACTTAAAACTCTTATAGGCTAGAATCATGCCTAATTGCCTAATTGTTAGAGGTCTATAAGTGGCTCTGCCTCACATGCAAAGCCCTATTCAAACACCTCACTGTGGCTAGGATTAGCTCTATTTTGATACAAATTATCACAACCAATATATATAACCACCGACTTGTTAGGTCTTAACATTTGTGCAAAATGCTTGTTAATGGTGTGTGTTTGAATAAATAAACTGTTCTTTCAACATTTAAGATAAAGACATGCTGGTAGCCACACCTTGTTTGCGATGCTTGTTTGTTGAAATGCATGTTTTTCCTTGCTGTCTATCAGAGGTATCTGTTCTGTTTGTTGCAGGTTACCAGGGATGTTTCATTGCTGTCACAGTGGATGGCAGTTGATCTTTACATTCGAGAGGTTGATAACCTAAGATTTGAGTTATCTATTAACAGATGCAGCGATACATTGGCTAAGTTGGCACAGGAAATCTTATTCCAAGGTTTGTTAGTCTAATATATGTTTGCATTTGCTAGCGTGCTTCTATCATTGTAGCAAACTGTGGAATTCACCACCCCATCAGCTCCACACGGTTGATCTCACGACCATCTGTGAGAAGTAAATCGAGAAATTATAGTTGGCCACTATGGAGGAGCATATTTTTCTCGATCTATCATTGCTAGATGGTGAGGTGGTAAATTAACTTGGTTAGGCATGGACACTATTATCATAATATAAAGTTTTCTACCCAGTGCAACATCTTCCTAACTGGATCTGTTCAATTATGAAAATGTTTTTCCTGATAACATTTGCATGGTTTCGCCTTCCTATCGTGTTTGACAATCTGGAAAAGAACCACTTATCCATTTATATGCTAGTATGTCAAGGTCATAGAAGTGTTAGTCACCAAAGTTTGCCTATCAGCTTCCTATTTTTAGTTGCTAGGATCTAGGCAGTTTTAAGCAGTGAATCTCATTTTTATCAAGATAAATATAACTGAGATCAAGTGTGCAACCATTAGATGCGTGTCAAATTCATTTTTGTCAATTCAACAACACCATTCAAATTGGTTGATAGAAGTTTAACTGAACTTTCTTAGCATATCCCTTTTATATGTTGTATATATACACATCTAATTCTTTTTCTGCAAATTAATCTAGCTTAGCTCCCATGTTGCCTATAGGGTTGACCATTGGAAGATTGAGCCTTATGCCAATTATGATTTTCCCAAGTGCAATTCTAATTATTAGGTTTTACTAGGGGTGAGTAACAAATCCAACATATCCTACTTGATCCAGAAAACCAAACTGATGCAAAAAAAAAAAAAGTCCTTTGGGTTTTAGTCAAGTTTCTAGATCTACATATTATAGAACTTGGGTTGGCTTCATGGTTTTCTGACCTACTTATGATATGTTTTGTCATATGCCACATGCATCACATACCATATATCACATAAATATCTTATACTGGAAAAATCCAGAAAAAAGAGATAAAACTTAAAAACTGAAAAATACAAAACATAACCCGAGCCAGATCAATTTTCTGATTCCATCTGGGTTTTGGAGCGTATATATACATTTATAAAATACACATACACTGTTTGAGAGGAAGCCAGTGCTGAAGCACGAAGCCAATCATCTAAGCATCTCTTTCTTAGTTATCTGCAAGAGCTTCCTAAATATTATCATGGCTATTAATTTACTTAAATTGCATTTTTTTTATTACTGAAACATAAATTTCCTACCTATAACTTATTCTTTGTTGAAACTATGTTTTTATGCAACAAGGCTGCTGCGTAAGGGTAATTAGTTTAATGAATAATAAATGATTAGTTGAAATTTTGTAGTCGTTCTTTCAAAGAAAATACTTAACGTTGTAAGTGCAGAATCAGAATCTGAGGACTTGCATTCTGAAAAATGGAATTCAAGCATAAATCAAACCCTGCTAAAGCATCAAAATCAGCATATATCTGCATTGCCAACACAGCTTCCTGCTGGTGCATATCTTCCAGCTTGCACAGGTAAATAATCATGATATCTTATTGTGCTTTATTCCACACAAGATCATCTTATACTATGAATTGCAAAAGAACAGTGTTTGCAATTGAATTTTAAAGATGCTTTAACCATGGACTTTAACAGGAAGTGGTTTATGCTCCCATTTCCCCCTGTATCTATTTTCTTTTGGTATATGCTCAATGTATCAACATTCAACTGTCATTCTTGCTTACAAAAAGCTGCTTTTAACTTGTGTAACAAGTTAAAAAAACACCAGTTGATTTTTTTATTGCATTATGGTCATGAAACAATCATCATTGGTTGTTTATTTTTCATGCAGAATGCAGTGATGGAGGGTCTGAATATCCTGTAGTGAAAGTTCCAGGCAACATTAATCGTCAGGTAAGTCTTAATGGATATTATTTGGATTATTTCACTTGTTCATATCCCGAGATAATCAGACACTCTATTGCCCTTCAGTTGAAACTTGAGAGATACACATGTATTAAGGTCGACTGACTTATTTGTTTTTCTGCAGAATGATAAAAAATCTCCAGTTCAACTGAGTTTGTCCTTGCCAAAAACTGCAGATGGTGGTTCTTTACCTAGCCCTACTAGCCAATCATCAGTAACAGGGTCTCAAAAATTGAATAGGTCAAGTTCAAGTCAGCATCCTGCACAAAGGAAATTATTTGCTGAATCTCAAATAGGTAGATCAAGCTTTCAGAAGCTTTTAGAACCTAGCCTGCATCAACGTCCTGGATTCACTCCTTACAGGGTTTTTCTTGGCAATGTCAAAGATAAGGTTAGTTTTACCTTTTTGCTTGCCCTAGTATCTTGACAAATAATGCTAAATGCTATCTCGATAAATAATGTTAAATGCTAGAAGTTATGTGGTTTGTTTCTCTAATTTGCCCAAGAAAGTTAGATTGTTATCATTTTCATTGTTTTAATAGATGTAGCAAGCCTAATTTTATGCTCTATCAACATGTACATTAGCTCCTCAAGACTCAAAGACGACTAGAGCTTCAACTTGAGGATCTGCCATCTGAACACGATCCTAGAGAATACTATGAATCTACAGAGCAGCTTCTTGAACCACTTACTCTTTGTTATGAGTCTTTGGTATTAGTCTCGTCTCTCTTGCACTTCTTATTCTTTCTATAAAATATTTGTAGCTTTCTTATGCTGTTCAACAGTCATCCACCAATCTTCTATGTTCACTTCTTTGAAGCATTCATGTGGATCTGGCATTCTTGCTGATGGGCGGTTAGCAGATCTGATAAGAAGAGTAGCGACCTTCGGCATGGTCTTAATGAAGCTTGATTTACGTCAGGTACTAATTGTTGATTTTATTAGCTTCATTATGGAAGTAGTAGTGCATGTTGTTAGGTATATTATATATTAACTGTGTATTAACCTTTTACAGGAAGCCAGCAGACATTCGGAAACTCTAGATGCTGTTACTAAATACTTAGACATGGGATTGTACACTGAATGGGACGAAGAGAAAAAGTTGGAATTTTTGACTAGAGAGCTGAAAGGAAAACGCCCTCTAATTCCAGTTAGCATAGAAGTATGTCGACTTTTTGAGTAGCTCACTATCTTCAAATGTTGTTTGTGCAATTGAAATCACTGTTTATATGACATCAACTGCTGTTTGAAGTATTCCTTGAGAATAGGTTTACCTTTCTAATTTAGTTAATCATTGATCATGTTGATACAGTCTAAATTTCTTTGATACGCTTTATTTATTAAATAACATACTCTTGTAGAGTAGTTACTAAAACCTCCTTTGACACAAAAACTTGCCATCTTGAAATAGTTCAAGATGGTAAAATGCTTAATCGTCTATATCTAATAAATGTTTGAGATACTGTTTTTGAGAATAGATTTTGATGGAAAAATGAATCAGGTGAGCTACGTTACTGGATTAGTTTATAATTTTGTCAAATTTGAGATTATGAAGAACTACTTTAAGTGCATAAAAGTGAATATGCATGGCTTGGTCAAACCACCTAATCGTTTTATTTTGCCAGATATGGTTAATTAAACCTCAATATTGGTTTGTTGACTTGGATAATCAGGAGGAAGAAGAGGGAGAGGAAACAGCACAATCCCTTCCCTCTACCTCCCCTTCCCGTCTATCTTTCCACTCTAGTAAACCAAGCCAGTGTATTAATTGACAAGTGATAGGATAGAATAAAACAGTACAAAGAAGTAAATTAATTAATGTGGCGCTGAGGTTGGATTGAACTCTTGGCAGCTAAATTTCCTTGGGAGGTTATATATGATTTTGTATCTCACTGACAGTAAGAAGACCGTGCTAAGCATTATGGTAAACCTGGTTGTCGATTGCAGTCCTCTGTTTTTACATAAATAACATGTAGCAAGAATATGCATTGACTTTGTTGGGAAGAGTACTTGTCTAGGATTTCAGTACTTGTTTTTTTTATGAAATTGTGCTCCCACTGATGTTGAAAATATGAGTTTAAGCTTAAAATTTCAAGTTTAACTTATCTCTTGTGACCTACTGATCTATTAATGAATAGAGATTAAGAAATAGTCCATTGTTTGCCTTCTGCACATGTTTGATTGCTCATGCTCCTTGTGCTGATATTTATTATTGTATCCGCTATGGTTGAATTGAACGAGTAGCATTTGTTTCTCATTCATCCAAAATTAAATGTGTTTCAGGTGACTTCAGATGTGAAAGAGGTTCTTGACACTTTTAGGGTTGCTGCTGAACTAGGGAGTGACTCATTTGGTGCATATGTGATTTCAATGGCTTCAAATGTACTTACTGAATACACTAGTTATTACCTTGCTATTTAAATATTTGCTCTAAGGCAGAACCTGCAAATGGCAGGCAAGTGATGTTCTTGCTGTAGAACTGTTGCAGAAAGATGCTAGACTTTCAGTCAGTGGGGAACTAGGAAGACTATGTCCTGGAGGAACGTAAGATTATTAATTATTAGTTTCAGCATGATTAAATGTTATAGAGAAGCTATGTAGGTACTTGTTTCTTGAAATTTGAACAGTCTGGTTTACATATACTAGCAAATATGTTTCTGAATAGATAGAATCTTAGAACAAATAGTAATAAATATCTAGGAACAATAACTCTGGGCCAAATGACGAAAGGAGTATCTACATAAATGGTGTGAGTTATATACCTTTTGCCTTTTACAGGCTTAGAGTTGTCCCTCTGTTTGAAACTGTGAAAGATCTTAGAGCAGCTGGCTCTGTGATCAGAAAGTTACTGTCAATCGATTGGTACAGGAACCACATTATAAAGAACCATAACGGGCACCAAGAGGTGATGATATTTTACTTTACTATTCCCTTCCTAGTTCTCATCTCTAATGGTGGCAACTGGCAAATAATATCCAGGTTATGGTCGGTTACTCTGATTCTGGTAAAGATGCTGGGCGATTTACTGCTGCATGGGAACTATACAAGGCTCAAGAGGATGTTGTTGCCACTTGTAAAGAGTATGGAATTAAAGTTACACTTTTCCATGGCCGAGGTGGTAGCATTGGTCGTGGTGGCGGCCCAACATATCTAGCCATACAGTCACAGCCTCCTGGTTCTGTAATGGTATGTCAGCTCTGGTGAAGTACTTCACTGTGTTGAGCCCAATCTGGCTAAGCCTATTTCACATTTTGCATACCCAAAAGTTAAAATGAACCCTGGAATCCTTTAATTTAGCAATTCAATATATGTGTGAATTATGAACCAATGACTCAGCTGCGATAGTAAAATCTCTTACTGTGATTAATCCTGTTTCAGATAGACTTTTATGTTTTGTGCTGATACAGAAATATGCAATAAGAACTTCCATACAGAATCCTCATAAGTATTATGTTTATTAATTCTTTGAGATTTTGCTTTATGATTAATTATGTTTCCTGCATTACAGTATGTATATTCATTGTATAAAGTTGAATTTATTCTCTTCCTTTAATGTTAATATGGAATACTTGTATTCACTAGCATGCTAGTAGTTCGGCAAACTGTGTACTCTTATTTTGCTTTATGTTTAATTATGTTTCCTGCATTACATTATGTATATTCATTGTATCAAGTTGAATCTATTCTCTTCCTTTAATGTTAATATGGAATACTTGTATTCACTAGCATGCTAGTAGTTCGTCAAATTGTGTACCCTTATGATGAACATTTATATAAAGTTTGAAGAAAAAGGACAGAAATGTCGCTGAACCCAACATGCAGCGAGTCTTTATATTCATACATACTTATGCCAAACTGTACCCCAAGCAACCAATGCCTTCTAGGTCTTAATGGAACAAATGTCATTGCTTCTAATTCTGCCCTACACTTGACATCACAAATGCCTCGTAAATTAGAGAAACAGTAAAAGAAATACGGACAAGGCAGAAAGTGGCTGAGAAAAAGACCACATCTCTTAGCATTCAATTAATAAATTTTGTAAGCTAAGCTTGGTGATTTCTTATATGTTTATATGGGTTAATCTTCATAAACATCCTTAATGCAACTGAGAGACATCATTCTCTCTGATGGCAGGGAACCCTTCGGTCAACAGAACAAGGTGAGATGGTCCAGGCAAAGTTTGGTCTTCCCCAGACAGCAGTAAGGCAACTTGAGATCTATACGACGGCTGTACTTCTTGCAACAATGAATCCTCCACTCCCACCTAGAGAGGAGAAATGGCGTCATGTCATGGAGGAAATCTCCAAGGCGAGCTGCAATTACTACCGGAGCACTGTATATGAGAACCCCGATTTCCTAGGCTACTTCCAGGAGGCCACTCCTCAGGCTGAACTTGGATTCCTGAACATTGGAAGCCGGCCTACACGTAGGAAGGCGTCCACTGGAATTGGGCACCTTCGGGCCATTCCATGGCTCTTCGCTTGGACCCAAACAAGGTTTGTGCTCCCTGCATGGCTCGGAGTGGGTTCTGGCCTCCAGGATGCATGTGATAAGGGGTACCAAGAAGACCTCAAGGCTATGTACAAGGAGTGGCCTTTTTTCCAGTCGACCATTGATCTTATTGAAATGGTAGTCGCGAAGGCTGACATTCCCATCGCGAAACATTATGAAGAGGTGCTTGTCTCTGAGAGCAGAAGGGCCCTAGGTTCCCAGCTGAGGTCAGAGTTACAGACGACGGAGAAGTTTGTGCTAATTGTTAGTGGCCATGAGAAACTCTCGGACAACAATCGAAGTTTGAGGAGGCTGATTGAAAACAGGTTGCCATATCTTAACCCACTTAATCTCTTGCAGGTTGAGATTCTGCAAAGGCTAAGGCATGATGATGATAACCATAAACTTCGGGATGCACTTCTCATCACGATCAATGGCATTGCTGCAGGAATGAGGAACACTGGTTAATATGCTTAGTTTACTATGTAAATATGTATGTAAGGACGCCAGGCTGAGGCCCAACTGCAACTTAGAAGTTTTCAAATGTTGTTGCTTAATATTTGCTCGCCCGATATGGATTGGACTCGATAACGATCTTTTTGTATGTTGTTTTAAAATTGAGGTGGTGATTGATTGTGGTTGTGGTTTAAGTTGAGAGATGCTTATGTTAATAAAATGAAGGGTGCACTGGATTTAAAAATGCTTTTTCTTTTTAATCGACGTGATTCGCTTTGTTTATGAGATATGAGAGATGCTGTATGTTAATAAAATAAAGATACCCATTTACAGCAAGGCAACGCCTTTCGAAGTTCACATTCTGTAGCAACCGAGGACAAGAAAACTGGCTGGAAGGGAGAAATGAGAAACAAGAAGACTAACAAGGGTGTAAAATGAAGTGGGTATACCGAGGAACAGACTAAAATTCATTTATATTTCCCGGGAAAGCGGTGCAAGTATAAGCCACAGACTATCATTGCGGTAAAAAAGAAATCACTTGCAACGGAATATATTTCTGTTAATTCAGAGCTTGATTTATAAAACAATTTCAAAACAAATATTACTGAATGAGTAGCTCTAAAAAAAACAAAGAATGATGTAAATTTGCTTGTGAAGATAGTAGCCCAAACTTTGATGTCTATTTTTGAAATGTTGGTTTAATCAAAGATGATGCTCAGTGGTAGAAACTCTCAGCCTTAAAATTGGCCTCTGGGTTCCTAATGTCATCTTGGCTCTGAATTAATCTGATTTCTAAGCTGCTAGATTGTGGCTCAAAGCCTGCAGCTTTATAGTCTGCTAATGTTCTCCGCAGCAGCGCCTGAAACAGATTAATAGAACACAATTCTTATGTTAATTATTCATGATAAGACAAGTTGGACATCACTTCACAATCTAATCAGCAAATTCAGAAACAAAGCAAGAGGGGACGGGGGGTTCTGCAGTGACACTGGAATATTAATATTCAAGTACCTGTAAGCTTGATACTGCAAGCTCTGATGCTTTCTCAAGATTATCTGGATATTTCTGAGGATCAAATATGCAGAAAAGAAAAATGAATACCAGAACTTTCCACATTAGGTACATATTTGATTGTTATGAAACTACTGTAAAATGAAGCCTTACATTGCTCCATCCTAATAGAAGTGCAGTCATCAAGTCACCTGTACCCTGTGTTACAATAGAACACATTCAACAAAGATTTACCGTGGGTCTATTTAAATTTCACTTGACATTCCTGAGAATGGGACAACAGGCATAACAATTAAAACTAATACTACTGAGTATTGACAACAACGCATAATACCATCCTACACAAATTATAAAAGATCCATATGGACGGTGAAGGAAGCCTTCTCAGTGAATGTTAAAAACAAGTTGGCAAACAATAAAAAGATTGGAATTAACAGGATCCCAGACATCTGACAAAAGAATTATTAGTGGCACATACCGTAAAATATGCAGGTATCTTAGGGATCACTATCTTAAACTGTTTAGGAGGCTGACCCTGCAATGAAAAAGCATTCAGACCATATTGAGTTGTTCCAAGTGTATATGCTAGTAGCAAGATGATTAATCTAGCCACAGTGCTACTTAGGGTTTAGTCACCTTTCTTCTCATCCCTGTGTTTCAATTAATGTTCTAAAGGCAAAGTAACCATTTATCTGTACAACCTTCACTAGTTACCATGCCAGAATGATTATGATATATCAACTCCTGCCAAGTACCTTGCCCTCAATTGTTTTGACATTCATACAAAAAGGTCTAAAGAAGTACCTTGACTTTCTGATGACTGCCAATGAGGAGGAGCTTGTCTGTTATATTTAAGCTGGTTATTACCACCTGACATCCAGAAATCAAATAAGAATATGCTGTATAAGTGGAAAACCGAAGTATTTTATCCATGGTATCAAAGCAAATATTATATTCCACATGTTAATTACTTTAGCGCAAGATGTTCCTCTGGATAAGAATTCCATATAATTTATTTGTAAATGAACCAGAATTTTCTTCAGCTAGAAAACTAAGATTTAACAATTAAAAAAGAATTGAATTGTATTTCATATTCATATTTATATGAAAGTGTATACCTTTGAAGGTCCAGCTGCATGAAGGATATTGCAAGCTTCCCTGCCATCACTTTCAGATGTGATTCTGCAAATTAATAGCATTTTAATGTATGGAAAATTAAATGTTAGATAGCACAGAGTAAGTGCAATTGGGAGTGGAGTCATAATGCAAATATTTTTAAAAATCATTCAAAAATTTATCAGAATAAAGTCTAAATTTTGTTTTTTTTTTAATTTATGCTTGGTTTAAAAATACAAGTTTTTATCTATGTTTACTAGTTTCAGCACATCTAATCCATTTTGCCCATGCATGGTTTTAGAAAGCCCCCTACTTGAAGCACACATATGGCCACTTAGGCAGATTTGAAATGGGATTGCATAGCAACCACATATAGCAAATGCAATCTACATATGCAGTTAAAAAAACCTTCTTTGGTTCATTTAAACTAATTCAAACTAAACCAAGTTGACTTAAAACCTAAGCTACCCTATTTACAAGCTTATAATTTATAAATGTTAGCCTAAATAGTTCTTTTGCAAGTGACGTAGCTTGAGATATCAATATAAATATTGTTAAATATTTTAATACATACTGTAAAAGCGTACCACATATGGCTATGCAGTGGGTCAACTGCATACGCTTTTTTGAAACCTTGTGCCTATCGTACCACACCAAGTTAAGTAAAGTCTAAGTATAAAAGAGATAATCTCATTGTTTCCTTCATTCAACCACCATAAATCATCAATTTAGAGTCAACTACATAAATTTTATGACTTTGTTACACTCTATGCAAAGATATAATATTTATAATATTCCACTATTTTGTTCATACAAACAATAATATAATTATTTTCCTCGAATATTCTATTCTCTCTCATAAGATTGTTTGACTAAGATGTAACCTTGAGGTCTCACCAACTGAAACACAATGCTATTGCTGTGTTAGGTGTTGTGCCGTGTAAAAAGGATTTTCTATTGCAAAATACAGGAAGTGAATACTCTCCAGGATTCTAGTGAGATCAGATACTGAAGTTTTTAATTAAGAGAAACTGACACTTTGATAATATAAACTTTCTCAGACCAGTTGCCAGTCTAATTCTCACGGGTGACAACAACTTCCATCACATCATCAATCTGAAAATCCAATTTTGTATCATGAACATTCCAAGAGGTAAAATGCAATTACCTCACACCTGTTAGCAACTCAACTTCAAATTGATTAGGGGTAAGCATTGAGGCAACAGGAACAACCTAAGAAAAAAAATTGTTAGTCTGGACAGGAATAAAGAAAGGAAAGCATATGAAGCAATACTGGGTGAGTCTGACACACAGATCTCATTTAATACAAGAAACAAATAGGAGCATACCCTAAAGGATATGTAAATTCAAGCAAAGTAAAATATCTTGGCAGTGGAAAGGGTTTTCTAAAATACTTATGACTATACTCACGTAATCAGGGTTCAAATACCTACTAGAAGGGTGTGGGAAGGTTTGCATCAATTGATAGATATACATGAAGGGTATTATTACGCGCGCACACACACATGTATCTATCCGTTTAATCAGAGTTCAAAATCCTATAAAAAGGGTATGGGAAGGTTTGGGTCAATTCATAGATACACATGAAGGGTATCACACACACACACACATACACTATGGGTTTACTGGGTATATAATTAATAGATTAAATTGGATGTTCAAATTAGTGGTTTTTAAATGCATTATCATGAGTTTGGGTATTTAGTTAATAGATTGCATTGGTGTTTAAATTAATGATTTTTCTATGCCTAATTTGTTATTATTATTAACGTTAAAGGTCTAAACCATGATGTGTTGAAGTGAGGTCAGGTTCTCATTTGGTCAAGTTAAGTATCTATGGACAGAAAAATACCAGTATATAATGAATCAGGATAGTGGACACACCTAGCGGCTAAGTTAAAATTCAACGGTCCCCATACCTTCTCTCAGAATCCCCACAATATACCTACAATACTAATTGGCTATTTTCCTCCCAGCGCTAGATGAATATAGAAACCCAAAGAAATGAAAAATTTGTCAGTTCAGAATCAAACTAAGTCCAATTCACTGAAATATCTGAAAGGAGTTTAGTAAATAACATCCAAGAGAAAGATGAAGAAAAAGTATTATCCAACACAAATGAATCCATTAATCTGTCAATATCTAACCTTCTCACGATATACAGAAACCAGATTGGGTGGAACATAGAGCTTTCCTTCATCTCCCATAACAGGATCACAAACTGATTCAATTAGTACCAAGGTTAGAATTATAGAAAAGCACATTGGAACCCAGAGAATAAAAAATTAGTATCAGTATCAGATAAGCAATAATAACTTGAACAAGGACAGATGGCCAACAAATTTTTAGTTGCATCCCTAGGCTGGGTCACTGTAATAGAATATTAGTTGAGAGGCTGAGTCATAATTAAAGCATTTCCATGGATACTGGCTTAATGACAAAATTCATTCAAGTGTTTTTCTCATATGTCCAAGTCAACATTTTTTCTTCACATAAACAAACTACAGCATGTCAGCTAATAAATCGCATGAGTTCCCCATAAGCTCATTTCGGGCTTAGAGAGAAAGATGAATATGCAAAGCATATAGTCTACAACTGTTCGATATTAAATCTTCTTAAATTATACTTTTGTTATCTTTGGTCAGAAATTTGTCAAGTAAGAGAAAAAAAAATCAAAGTTGAAAATCATAGTTCGAAGGCTTCAAAAAGAATCCAAATGATAAGTAATAGTAAACGAACTTACTAACAAAGTTAATGACCAATGTCAGATCAAACATTTCACATTTGACAAAACAATAGTTTATCAAAGAATTACCATATACAAGCCCAGGATTTACTGTGCGTAGTCTCTCAACAACTTGCAATACAACATCTAAAAAAGAAATTGAACCAATATAACCTGCAGATTCACAGAGTTAGGAAGATAATCTCGAACAATTATAAAAAAAGAATCAAGAAGTCTTTGTCAGCTAACGCATGCTCAGCATGTCCCTAAATTTACATATAAATGTAAGTAGAGAATGAATACAAGAACTTGATAGATTCAAAAACAATTTTGGATAAATTACATGTATAATAAGTAACAAAGACTACATTATCATGCATCATATCTAAACTGTGTGGTGCATCGCAACCTTGAATGGATGTAGAGCTTGAAAACTCGAGTTCATTGATATTTTCAAGGTGTTCCCTGCATCATTAGAAATGTTGAAAATCACAAACTCATCAGCAAGGTTTGATTTAATGTCCATGTCATAAGCACCAGTTTTGATGATGCTAAAAACTCAATAAGCTTAGAAGCACTCTTGGCCCTAGCAGATTATAGTCTGTGATTTAAACCAATTGAGCGCACCATAGTAGTCAAGACAGCCAAAACTGTCTGAAACTAGTATATTTTGTGCCAAATTTCAGTCGGCCATCTGAAGTAATAATTTGCATGTTGATCAACCATTTTCCTTGTTGATATAATGATTGCAGCATAACAGATCCTGCTAAATCAATATAAAGATTAGCAATTGTATGAAACTGGCATATTTTGTGCCAAATTTCAGTTGACCATCTTAATTATTAATTTGCAGATTGATCAATCATTCTCCTTGCTACATGATGAAGACATGATATAGTCATATCAGCTCAACAGAGATATGGCTAAATCAACTCAACAACTCCACTAGCCACTTACCTGCTCTTAATGCTTATATCGAGTTGTGCCTTGGCAAATCTTTATCTTCCAAGAGCACAATAGAGCTGTAGTGAGCCATTTTTGTACTCTATGTTGTTGAAGCAAGACCATAAGAAGCCACTTCACTTGAAAGAAACACCCTAGAAGACGTGAACATGAGCATTCTGCACTGTTTATCTTATTGCACTGATTTTTTCTTGTTTTTGTTCAATCCTTGTCCTACATGACACCATGTTTAGTGCAGTGAACAACAATTGAGAGCTTAGCATAGCTCAGTGAAGAAAATTGAGACCTTATGCCAAGGTTAGTGAGTCCTACAGGTGTGCTTTAGATAAGTTTACATTTCTACAAGGTCCTTCAAAGTGTAGTATACCACCTTGTTTATGATAAGTTTCTTTTATGGAAGTTTAAAAAATAATTAATTTCAAATTCAACCGCTAGTGGGAGGTGGTGGGAATCACATTTTGATAATAATTATGAGAAATGGAATGACATAATTCTTTGAAAGGCAACAATAGGTTTCCTGATTTTACACGTAAACAAAAAAATCCTTAGTTTCTAGAATTGACAAGTTGAATACAAGCAACATGTCTAAGCAAACCCATAAATGCTGTTCAATGGTTGAGTTACATAAAAGTCGTGAATTCACAAAAAACTTCATGAAACATTCAGTTACTTTGTTACCAAATCAATGTCCACATATTATCCAGACTAACAAGAGATCTACCTAGTGAAAATGCATGCCAATAATACTGGATAGAATACAAAGCCCACCTGTTAATAAATGGGTATAATATAACAGATCATTTGCTGCTAGACCCTCAATTAGATCCAATAGTTGTTGACCATCCAAAACTTGTCCTCTAAATGTTGGATATCCTGCATCAAGTATCAGTCAGTGAACTTCTAACTAAATTCGAGTAAAATTACACACCCTCTCAACCATGCATTCACCAAAATAACTTTGCACCATATATGAGGCCTTTGATCCTGACACTGTTGGAAGGAAATTATGTAAAACATCTTGCCTGTATGATTTGAAAATTGCACTGAATTAATAGGGTCCACGTCATAACCAAGAAGTTGAAGGGGGAAGACAGCAGATTTGTTGCCTACATACCCCTGAGAAAAGACAGGTATAATTTCAACATTATTACAAGCAATAACAACAAAACAACCCTGACAAACAGAATCAAGATGAACTAGAAAATATTTCTCTTCACACAGCAGAAAAATATATTTATATATTACACAAGTAGCAAAGCTTGATACAATAGTCCTGGTCCCACATTTGACAAGTGAAAAGAAAGTTTATGTGGCAAGGAAAAGTGCAAAATCTGAACTGATGAAGAAATGAGGACTCGAAGGGTAAGGAGCTACATTTGTAAGAATTTATGCATGTTGAGAAAAGAAACAGAATAAGGAATACTTGATGCAGCATGATATTGGTTTACTTTTAACAGAATGGATGAGTGGTTAGCCAATAAAATTTAACATGATATTAAAATGTATTCACGTATTGGGTATAGGGTAATAAAGTATACCCACCCTGTGTATGGTTAGCAAATCAACTTAACGACATATAAGCAAAGATCAACTTTATTTCATCAAACAGAATAGACATAAGAGAACTATGAACTAAGCAATGTGTGCTTTAAGATGAATAGGGAATAAGAGCCTTTTAGATTATTTGAAACACATTAGCACTCCATATATGATTGCTTCAAGTACAATAGTAGATGTACAAAAGATCCACAGTAATGAGGCCATAAATGATAGTTTCAATGGCTTGATTAGTGCTTCTTACAGAAGATCCGTATTCCACTGTAAAGGAGTATCACCGACAAAATTATTAAACAACTGGATGAATTGCTCGCTCAATTGTTCAAAATCTGATTCGCAGAAGCCATGCAAACGAGTCGTAGATAGAACGGCCAATCAGAAAATGGAAACCACTTCACACTTAAACCTAGAATCATAGAAAATTTACTTCCAGAACTCATCCTAGGGGAAAGAAGCCAACAGAGAGGACAAAGATTTCAAATAAGAAAGAACGGGGAAAAAAAACCCCGTGACGGAGACCACCTGGACGGTGTGAGATTGGATGCTGAGAACACGTCCGGTCTCGGAGGGCAGCGCCAGGGAGAGGATCGGAGGACGCGCCATCGCCGATCTCCTAGACAGCCGCCTCGACAACCTGCTAAACCCTAAAATCAGCCAAAAAAAACACGGACAAACGAGAGAAACCCAATAGCTGCACAAAAGACGAATCCAGAAAAAGGCGAAGCACTTCCTCAATCTGCTTCCGGCGAAGAGATACCTGAAAGAAGAAGACGAAGAAGAAGAAGTCGTCGAGGAAGAGAAGAGGAACCCGAGCTGGAGGTGGCGTCGAACCACAGGCAGTTGCTCCATTTCTTCTTATGATCACGAGACTTCAGATTTGGCACTGCTGACGCACGATGTGAGTCAGCTTTTATCGCCAACTGCCCCCTAAAAAACTCTTATTATTATAATAAATTTAACAACTAATAACTCGATATTAAATTAATATTTATTTATTTAGAACATCCGTTATGTCGGTGTTATAATACATAGGATCCACTACCACCTATTTATAATAGTAATATCTCTTTTTCATTTATATTTCTTTTAATATTAATATTTATTATTTATGAGTTCATCATCCATTCAATTATCTTAAAATTATATATATTAAATAAATATATTTTAAAATATTTAAATTAAAATTAACAGTTAATTTTAATTTTAAAATTTATAATTTTTTAATAAAAATTAAAATTAACCGTTAAAATTAATCGTTTAATAAATATAATTAAAAAAATAAAAAAAATGCATGCAGCACTTGAACACGTTCAATACGTTGAACGCGTTCAAGTGTTTTAACGCTTCACATTGGTATGAAACGTTATAATAATTCTAATTAATGCAGCTTTGCGACTGTTCTTATAAATGACATCTTAAATTTTCAGATTGATTAATTTTGAGATGAGTATTTAGCATTTTAGATCGACTAATTTAAATTTCGACTATCAGAATAAATTAAAATGAGTTCATAGAAGACGGTCAAACAATCCAACTTTTTAAAGATAATTATCTATTAAAATAATTCATTCGTAGTTGTTCGTAGTTGTTGAGATTAAAGTCTTAACTCGAATAAACAAAACAAAAATGAAGGTTCCTATGAATTTCCCCCTATTTCCCATTTATTTAAATAATTATCTCGAATAAACAATCCGAAGTAATCCGAATAACTGCAGCCGTAAGTTAAGTGCACATGACCTCTGTTACCCTCGTGGGTACCTGTTTTTTTGACCAATTGGAAATCCAGGGCCCACTAGTCTTTATCGTGACAGATAATGACAAGGTGGATTCTACTTACTCTCCAAATTGTACACGTGTAGTCACAGTGCAGATATCCAACATTACCACATCGGCTCGGCTCGGCTCGGCTCGGCCGCCGTGCGACTCAAATCTCACGCCGGGTCCGTTTCCTCCATCGCTCTGCTCCTTTGCTCGCACACGCTGTGCAACTTTTGGCCATGGCGAACGCTTCTCAGGCCCAGATCGACGGGAGCACTCTGGTGGCGCTCTCCTTGGCTCGAGCTGGCGTGCAGGTCATGTTCGGGGTCGTGGGGATCCCCGTCACCTCGGTCGCAACCCGCGCCGTCGCCTCAGGCGTCCGCTTCATTGGCTTCCATAACGAGCAGTCAGCCGGGTACGCCGCCACCGCCTACGGCTATCTTACCGGCCGACCGGGCGTGTTCCTCACCGTCTCCGGCCCAGGATGCGTGCATGGCCTCGCTGGGCTGGCCAACGCCGGCGCCAACACTTGGCCGGCCGTCATGATCTCCGGATCTTGCGACCAGGCCGATGCAGGAAGGGGAGATTTCCAGGAACTCGATCAGATGGAGGCTGTCAAACCCTTCGTCAAGTTCTCCGCCAAGGCCACGAATATCTCGCAGATCCCTCGCATGGTGTACGAAGTGCTGAGCCACGCAGTCGCCGGGCGGCCGGGAGGATGCTACTTGGACCTTCCGTCCGACGTCCTCCATCAGACGCTTACGGACTTTGAGGCCGAAAAGTTGTTGTCCGGGGCCGAAAACCCTAGAATTGCGAAAATTGGGGGCGAAGAACCCCTAGATATAGAAAAGGCGGTGTCTTTGCTGAGAACCGCCGAGAGGCCGTTGGTGGTGTTTGGGAAAGGCGCCGCTTTTGCACGAGCAGAGGAGCCACTGAGAAAGCTAATTGAGACTACAGGAATTCCCTTCCTTCCTACTCCGATGGGAAAGGGATTGGTGCCGGATACACATGAACTCGCGGCTACAGCTGCACGATCTCTTGCTATCGGCCGCTGCGATGTCGCCCTCGTCGTGGGCGCCCGTCTGAACTGGCTGCTCCACTTCGGAGAGTCACCAAGATGGTCGCAAGATGTGAAATTCATCCTCGTGGACGTCTCCAAAGAAGAAATTGAGCTCCGAAAGCCGCATCTTGGTTTAGTTGGTGATGCTAAGAAGGTTCTTGAACTGATCAACAAAGAGATTAAGGATCAGCCTTTCTGTTTGGGGAAAGCTCATCCTTGGGTGGAGGCCATTTCGAAGAAGGGAAAGGAAAATGTGGCCAAGATGGAAATTCAGCTGGCAAAGGATGTGGTACCCTTCAATTTCTTCACTCCAATGCGGATCATAAGGGATGCAATTCTTGCACAGGGTAGCCCTGCTCCAATATTGGTGTCAGAGGGTGCTAATACCATGGATGTGGGAAGATCAGTGTTGATTCAGAATGAGCCTCGGACGAGATTGGATGCTGGAACATGGGGGACGATGGGAGTAGGGCTGGGATATTGCATTGCAGCTGCAGTGGCCTCACCTGAAAGATTGGTGGTTGCTGTTGAAGGGGATTCGGGATTTGGATTCAGTGCCATGGAAGTTGAGGTAAGATTGCTATTTATGTGCTATAATCAGTTGCTCTTCTTCTCTGATCTTCAACAAGGAATTATAGGTGTGTATCAGTCCTAGATGTTCTTCTGTTACATTATCCATGATACTAATTGATGTTGTCTTATGTGCATTATACACCATGAAAGATCCTTATTTTTTGATGTCTCAATGGTCAATGATATTTTTGGTATCTTCTTAGAAGGTTAAAATGTTAATGTATTAGAAATCTTGTTAGGTTTATTTGTGAATCTCGCATGAGTCATATGTTTATGTATTTATGCAGATTGTTTTTTCACTTATTACTTATGGTATCAATGTGCTTAGGGAACTACATGGACGATCTATCCTTTGTGTCGACACTGTGTAACTGAATATAACATGGTTGGTTCTATGTCTTGGGCGGAGTTACTTCCTGTGATCCAAGTCTTGGGAGGAATTACTACTAGTTAAATTCTTTAGACAATTGACACACACAAGTTAAACAAATGGCTTCGTATGGTTTTGAAGAGGCCATTTGACGATCCGAGTTTAAATAGATGTGGAGGTTGATGTAGTTGATGTGAGTTTATATTTCTTTTGCTGATGTTTATCCTCATGTGTCTTTTTACATATCTATTTCAAGATTTTAACCAACCTATCCTACAACACTTCGATTTCCTTCCGTAAAAGATTCACCATGGTAGTGTTACACTGAGGCTAAATAGTTGGCACGAACATGGTTTGACAATGATAATGCTGGTCGAACTAATGCCATTAATCAACGCAATTCATATGAATATAGGTATCGTAGCTCTTATAAATTTTCATATTCATTATGTGGAACTCCTTTGAAGTTGTTTACATTCAGAGGTGTTCCTCTTTTCTTTGCAATTGCCAACTTTTGGCAACTTGTTGCATTCTGAGTTTCACTAACCCTCATTTGCTTTGAACTACCAGACATTAGTGAGATATCAATTGCCAGTTATCGTGATCGTGTTCAACAATGGCGGTGTATATGGCGGTGACCGTAGATCTCCCGAGGAAATCACTGGACCATACAAGGATGACCCAGCCCCAACTTCCTTCGTTCCAGACTCGGCGTACCATACCCTGGCTGCAGCTTTTGGTGGCAAAGGTTATAAAGTTGGAACTCCTGAAGAACTCAAATCGGCACTCGCTGAGTCTTTCTCTGCTCGAAAACCAGCTGTTATCAATGTCATAATAGATCCGTATGCTGGTTCTGAGAGTGGGAGATTACAACATAAAAATTGAGTATATTGGTTCAAGAAGTACTGCAACATGAGATGATTCTGTTGCATGAGCACTAAAAAGACTACATCATGAAGTGTTGTATTTGCATTCTAAGTTTGTTCTAATGCTTTTATGCTAATCAATGAAGAGAGAACAATGGAAGAACATTCTTCCATTGATCCCTGGTTTGAAGTCTCTGGTGTCTCTAACCCTCGGTTTAGGGTTGATTTCTTGTTTGTCGATCTCCATTTCTTGAAAGAGGCTTGGTGGTAGAGAAAACTAACTCGACTGCTAGGGAGGACCTTTAGGAAGAGATAATGCGAGAAAATTGGACGATAAAGGGAAGAGAAGAGATAGGCTTCAATGTTGTTCAAGTTTTAAGTCTTTGAAGCGATTAATTGAGGTGATTAGTTCGGTCATACAAAAAATTTTCACTGACCATTATAGTAAATTCAAAAAATACTCATGTTAAAATCATCGTCAATCGATCCATCATTATGGAGTGTCATGCTCCATCTAAATATTAAAATCGTGGACCACAATACGACCGCTCTCATAGGTAATCTGATCCATCTATGGAGAATCCATTAGTAATCTTATTGTTGTATTTAGCTCCGGACAGTTAAAAATAATTTATTGAAAATTCAAGAGGAGTGTGTTATTTGGGCTCTCAGGACATAGTTGAGTTGATCACTACTCAGTTGATTAGGTGACGGATTCTATTTTTTATTGAAGTGTATTATTAACTAATGTAATTTTCATTGATAATTTTTTTTAGAAAAGGAAGATTTCTTTAGCAAAAATTAAAAGGAATTCCTTTTTAGTTATTATCCCTCTTTAGGTAGAATTTATATTTTTTTTCATTGAATTTTTTTTTTAAAACCATTATAATACACAGAAGGGGTTATCATAATGAATGTCCTCTCTCTCTCTCCTCTCTCTCTCTCTCTCTCATGTTCGTTTGTTTTTCCATTTTACTCTTCGCTTTTCTTTCTTTTCCTTGCTACTCCTTCGTTCCGTCCTTCCTCCTTGCCGTTCTTCCTAGATTTCCCCCTTCCCGTACCTAAAGCTCACGATACCGTTCGTATGGGTTCGAATTCGCCGAGGTCCACGGCTTGAACCTCCGAGCGAGAACGGGAGCAGCAGCGACGACGTGTACGAGATGACGGGGAAGGAGATCAGATCGGGCGTTCCGCCCTTTTGCAGCTGCACATGAGGGAGAGACGAGGGTGCTGGCGATCGATTACCACCCTCTGCCTCTCTCTCTCTGACTCTCAGCCGCGGTTCTTGCCCACTGCTGCGTCTTGATCCTTTCAATCGCCCAGATCCTTGATTCCGAGATCTGCCGCATCCCAATCGAACTAGATTGAGAAAAGGCAGCGATTTTTGACTGAATCACTTGCAGTCGTTATACTCCATCTTCACCGACAACGGCTAAGTAGGTCTTCTGCTCCCTTTCCTTATCTCACCTGCTCGACCAGCTCTTTGATCAAAATATGATGAAACATTGGTTAATTTTCTTTTCGTTTTGTGGAATTTGAAGTTTTTCAATTTTTTTCATCGTTCGTTTCTCGTTCTATAACCGTCTAATTTCGTAGCAAAACAGGATGTTTTCTTGTTCGTTTCGCTGGATTTCTTTTTTTGCTCCTTTCCTCCCATTGATTCACTGTTACTGCTAATGGTAGATCAGATTATCTGAGTTAGTTTTATTTCCTTTTAAGTTCCATTTTTTTTGCTGAATTTAAATAGTCATATTTTCGCTAAACAGTTTGAGCAATTCCATTTTCAATTGGTCATGCTGATTTTGTTGACATTTCCTTTCCAGATGATCATTAGGTTTCTTGGTTTTTTGCTTCTTACTGACAGGATTTTGATCTGCCAACGAAGGAAGTAATTTGATCGCCGATGGAGACTCCACAGCGTCCACCTCCTTCTATGGGCTACTCTCCTCCAGTTGCTACTCCTAGTACTCCATTGCCTCGACCTGAGCGGCGGCCTACGCCACCTGCATTCTCCTCTCCATCAACATTTTCTCCTCTGTCACCCCAGCAAAATCAACTGCCTCGCACATCATCGCAGACGCAGACTCCTGGCTCGCTGTCATCAGGAGATGGGATCCATGTTAGCCCTCCAGTTTCACAGTTCAGCACTCCTCCTGGCCCACCGATTTTCTCTTCACCTCTCCGCCCAGCGGCCGTGCCTTTCCGAGCTACACCGACGACTCCGCAGCCAGTACCGTTCTCATCAGGCTCTACTTTACCAACATCCTCATCGCCTCATTATTCAAATGGATCCCATGAGCTGCCATTGCACCATTCTACTTGTCTAGATGAATCTAGTTTCGAGTCCCCTTATGTTCTATTTTCTGCTCACAAGGTACTTATTGCTTCTAGAAATTGTATTGCCTATTAACTTGGGTTATTGCTTGTTTTTTCCCCGTTTATTTATCTTCTCACTGTTCTTTTATACCATTTCCACCTTTTGCATATATTAACTTGGTGTCTTTCAACCAAAATTTATTAGAAGATGTATTTGTTTTCTTACTATTATTTGCAAAATTAACTTGAAAATATAGTCTGTTGTCCTTAAGCTAATAAATTCTTGATGTATGGCTGGCCATCTCCAGCTAATTTTGCAAGTGTTACTTCCCTTGATAGGTGTTAAAGCGTAAAAAACTTGCAAATGTGCCTAGCTTGGGTTTTGGAGCTTTGGTCTCACCTGGGAGGGAAATTGCACCTGGTCCTGAGGTTGTGCACCGTGAACCTTATCGTTGCCAAAGTTGCGGGGCTTATGCAAACCTTTACTGTGAAATTTTAATTGGATCAGGGCAGTGGCAGTGTGTAATATGTAAGAGATTGAATAGCAGCGATGGAGAATATATAGTTCCTAGTAAGGAAGATCTTCACAACTGGCCAGAACTCTCTTCCTCAGCTATTGATTATGTTCAGATGGGAAATAAACGACCAGGTTTTGTTCCAGTTTCTGACCCGAGAATGTCAGCACCTATTTTTCTTGTAATTGATGAATGCTTGGATGAAGCACATCTCCAGCATCTTCAAGGTTCTTTGCATGCATTTGTTGACTGCCTACCCCCTACTGCACGGCTCGGTGTCATAACATATGGGCGTACAGTGTCAGTATATGATTTTTCAGAGGGCTCAATGGCATCAGCTGATGTCCTACCAGGTGATAAATCGGCCACCCAAGAATCTTTGAGAGCACTCATATATGGCACTGGTGTTTATTTGTCACCCATACATGCTTCACTTCCTGTGGCACACACTATATTCTCATCTCTAAGGCCTTACAAAGTCAACCTTCCAGAAGCATCTCGTGACCGATGCATAGGTACGGCAGTGGAGGTTGCTCTAGCAATCATTCGTGGACCATCAGCTGAGATGACGCATGGAATTATCAAACGATCAGGAGGCAATTGCAGAATCATTGCCTGTGTTGGTGGTCCGAATACTCATGGACCTGGATCAGTTCCCCACTCAGTTTCTCATCCGAATTATGCTTACATGGAGAAGACAGCTATGAAGTGGATGGAACATCTTGGTCAAGAAGCACTCCGACATGAGACTACAGTGGATATTCTTTGTGCTGGAACATGTCCAGTTAGGATTCCTGTTCTACAGCCTCTAGCAAAAAGCTCTGGTGGTGTTCTGATACTTCATGATGATTTTGGAGAAGCCTTTGGTGTCAACTTGCAAAGAGCATCCATGAGGGCAGCTGGTTCCCATGGATTGTTTGAAATACGTTGCTCAGATGATATTCTTGTGACTCAAGTCATTGGACCAGGAGAAGAGGCCACTGCTGATTCACATGAAACATTCAAAAATGACTCTTCATTTTGTATTCAGATGCATAGTGTTGAAGAGACACAGAGCTTTTCCTTGTCCATGGAAACTAAAGGAGATATTAAGAATGACTATGTTTATTTCCAATTTGCAGTTCGTTATTCAAATATATATCAAGCAGACATTTCTAGAGTGATTACTGTGAGGTTGCCTACTGTGGATAGTGTGTCCATGTATCTTAGAAGTATACAACAAGATGTAGCTGCTGTGCTTATTGCTAAGAGGACTCTCTTGCATGCGAAAACGTCTTCTGATGCTATTGATATGAGACTTACACTAGATGAGAGAGTTAAGGATATTGCCTTAAAGTTTGGTTCTCAACTACCCAAATCTAAGCTTTACCGGTTTCCTCAGGAGTTGTCAACTCTTCCTGAAAGCTTATTCCATCTTAGAACGGGACCACTGTTAGGAAATGTTATTGGTCATGAGGATGAAAGGACAGTCTTAAGAAACTTATTTTTGAGTGCATCATTTGATTTGTCCCTTCGGATGTTGGCTCCTCGATGTTTGATGCATCGCGAAGGAGGTACCTTCGAGGAGTTACCAGCATATGATCTTGCTATGCAATCTAATGCAGCTGTGGTCCTTGACCATGGAACGGATGTTTTCATATGGTTGGTAAGCCATTTCATCACCTTCTTGATTAGACAAACTAGATCATTTTTTCTCGCAATTTAAATTTGTTTAAGTACATTTTATGTATTTTCAAGATGGATATACTCAATATCTTCTTGCCTTTCCTTTATGTTGGTATATGTATGAACTATGGAATCCATCTTCACTTGCTGCTGACTTGTTCTGTTAAGCAGTTTGGCAAATCTGGTCCAATTTCAGATTATTTCATTATAAATATGAATATTTTAGTTTTGATCTGAATTCTAAGTAGTACTTTTTAGAATCACTGAATTCTAAGTAGTCCTCTTTAAGTCACTGAAGAAGCTAAGTAGAAGGGAGATATAATATTGTTTCTTTTCTTGTGTTTAAGTGAACATTATCTTAGATTCTATATTTCTCTGTAATTTGTAGAGTTTTTCACTGAATCCGCTTGGGATAATAGAGGATTAACATCATTCACACTTTCCATCACTTTCTTCTAATTATGTGTTTTTTATTTGTTTAATTGTCTAAAATTTATATATGATTAACTGTATCCATATTCACATAAAATATTCTGAATCAGTCATTCTACCATATTATTGTATTGGTGTAGCCAGGTATTTTTCAATTTACTCATTAAACTAATTTCAAGCTTTTCTACCATTTATTCATATTATGCAATTGGCCTATGGCATTTTCTTGGCTAACCATGGCTTCGGTGATACTTTCTATCCTAACGCTGCATTAATTTAACCACCAGAGTAGGGACATAATCAATAATTCATGTCTCTGTCCATGTGACTGGGAACTTATTGCGCTTCTATTGGACAAAAGAGATTTCAGTGCTTAAGGATCATTAGCTAATTCTATTCTTTGAATTAATATATGTTCCATTGTGAAGATATGATAAGACCACCTTATTCTTATTTTTCTCCCGTCGCCTTTTGCAGCACCATGTCGCACCTTGAGCACACTTTTTGTATATAAACAACATTATCCTCATCAAAATAATGGATCTGGTGTATAAGCCTATAATTTTAGGCTAAATTAGGACTTCTTGACAGTTGGAATCCATTTTTAGTAGTTGAAGGAAACAAAAAACTTATAGTAGAAAAGGGACCAATTGTATTGTACTATCTCATATTGTAGCATAAATATCTACCAGTGTCATAAGTAACTATCAGTATCTAGCTTGTCATGTAAAATAGAAAAAAAAAAAAAAAAGATGTTGCACAAAATAGAAAATTGCTGCTGACATTTGAATAAGATATTGATCATGTTGTGTTGCGAGAAGATGTGGCACTGATGCAATGACTGACAGCCTTGACAGTGCAATGTTTAAGTTGTCTTAGTCTGTATACAAAAAGTATAACGTTCTTGAACCTAATCTTCTTCCTTACCTCGTACATCAAAGAACCATTAAATCAAAATTTTCAAAGATGGAGAGTTTTGTAGGAAAATATATATATATATATTAGAGTTCTAGTAATCACTCTCGTAGGAGAGAATAAAAGGAGAAAATATTTGGAGAAGGGATGAGTAAAAGTCTGATATTTACTCCCATAGTGAGAAAATGTTAAGAGGAGAGAATAAGAGAAGTTTTAACATCCACTTACTACATAGGAGAAGACATAGGATCTTGTCAAGAGCAAGAGAAAACTAATCTACATACAATTTTGGAAGAGCAAGAGTAAAACTAATCTACCTTTAACTTGCAATCAGTTGAGAAAGTTAGTGGAAGTCTAGTGATTTAACATTTACATTGACTCCTAGAAAAGAAGGGACATGTTTCAATCAATTTTAAGTATGCTATCTTAGTGCTATTGATTAAGATAAATTTTCAATTACATGTTTACATGACATTCTTCTATTTCTTTATCCTGTTCAAAATCTAAGTGTAAAATCTAAGTGTAAAACCTATACTTCCTCAACTGCTTTCTTTCTTATATTCTGGCACTCTGAAAGATCAACCTATATTCATTTACTTCCAACTCGCAGCTGAGTGGGTTCTCAAAGTTTAGGCTAAACTATTTATCTTTCTGAACATGAAAATTCTGATGCACTATTATAATCTGTCAATCAGTTATTATGAATACAAATGCTTCAATTGTTTAACATCACATGACATGTTAGTTTCACTAATCCTTTTCAGTTCCTCTAAAGAATACTAGTGTACATTTCATTCCACCTTTTGATTGCTTTATGTAGATGTGTTTCCATTTTCAGAAAATGCTAAGGGCATGCTGAATTGCTTTCTAGATTATAGTCTACATGGCCTTTCCATTTTACTTTCAATTGCCATTGGCTTATAAAATTGCTTCCAAATTTGTCAATCTAATATGTATCCATATTCATAATTGATTGGGTGCTTTATTTCAGGGTACTGAGCTTGCAGCTCAAGAAGGAAAAAGTGCAGCTGCTTTAGCAGCTTGCAAAACATTAGCAGAGGAACTATCTGAGCAACGTTTTCCAGCTCCTCGGATTCTTTCATTTAA
>JBBMKF010000040.1:3707134-3720683 GCA_037834155.1 Curcuma caesia | reverse complement strand
TCTCTTCTCAGCAGACAGACTTGCCTTACTTGTTTCAATTTACTGTATGACTTGGAAACTTTGATAATTGCACTTGCAATTAATTGAATTTCAGCTCATTTGGCAATCAATCAATACCTTATAACTTGTGTAGGGGGGAGTAAACATGTCATTGTGTTGCAGAATCTTGTAGCAAGCTCCAGCTACTCCCACCTGCTGTCTATGAAGTATGTGGTGCTGCCAATATCAGGCACTACATGACCTTATTTAATTTGATTTGTTTGGTACGGTTTGTAGAGATAAAATATAAAGAAATGATATGATCGATCTAATAGATAACTTATTTTTAGAAAATAAATATCTTTCGTAACATAAGTTCAGTTGACTGAGAAATCACTCTAGAAGCCCCACACACTTTCTTAAATTATGATCGAAATTATGTGCGACGGTGTCTTTGCCGTCTTACTATGCTTTTGGACTTCTTTCCAAAAGCAATTCTACAAATTGATGCTACGTTTGATCTGTAGCAACCGTTTGAATATACTGACTGATCCATCGCTAGTGGAAGATTTTTCAAATTTAAATGAAAAGGAAACATTGAAGCTTTTCATTTTTTTTATTTTAGCATGAATCGATCAGTACCGCGTGATAAAGTTGGGAGTTTTCAATTAGAAAAAAAAGTTGCAATTTTTATGCTTTTTTGGATCCTCTGCGTAAATTGCTGATGCTTGCTTCTTCGTCTCAGTGTAGGCGTAGCAGATTTGTCTGGGCTATTTTGGACGCCCCTTGTCTCCCCCGGCGCCAGGTGTGCTGCTCGACGCGCACGCAGAAATCGGAGGGGAAAGAGAGGAACGGATTGGTCGTCGACGACGACAGAGGAAAGCAATGGCAGCTAGTGGCATTTTGAGAAGACGGAATAAATGCAGTTTTTTCCTGTTTCGAACAAAAAGGGGATTTTGTCAAGGGCGAAAGGGAGCGCCTTGTGGCGTCTATAAGCAATGATGTTTGCTCACGCGGTCTTGATGAGCCAAGAAGAGGTCGAAGCGACTGAAGCTGTTGATCCTCCGCTTCCTCTCGCCTGCTAAAAGCTCGCATTATTACGAAGAACAAAAAAAGAGGTTCTTTGATAAAAGAAAAAAGGAAGAGGGACAGGAGAGCTCCTAGTTCATACAAGAATCGAGGAATAGGTTGCGGAAAAAAGGACAAGATGGTGGAGGAGCGGTGCTTGTTCAACAAGGTCATTTCTCTTTCTTCTTGTTCGTTTTTTTTTTTTTTAAAGTTTCCTTCTGTTTCTGCGAATGAGTAAAAAAAAAAAGAGTTTGAATCTTGCTCCTATATTTTACTCTTCTCTGCGTTGCGTTGTTCGATCGAGCATTGAGTATTTCATTGGCTGCAAATGGCTCCAGTCATTTGAGCTACGAAAATAGTGCTCGATGTTATATGAAACAGAAACTGCTACGAGAGTACGAGTGTTTGCTTCCCATCTTATTTGTCTGCCCTCTCGAACACCCAAATCTTCTCTAGGGTAAGATTATCCCTGGTTTATCTTGGTAAACATCCAGGAGGAAAGAGGGCGAGGTTCATGAGGCAGTGCAAGAGGAACAAGAGGGTAATCTCTTCATTTTTCTTTCTTCTCAACCCCGTTCTCTCTTTCTCTTTTCTTTATCCAGGTAAAAAGATTTGGGGTATTGAATCTCCCTCTCCTTTTCTGCTATCACTTGCTCTGGTTTCTGTATTCATTTGTAGTACTAATTAGAAGAAGAAGAAGAGAGAATAACAAGTGTGAAATTTCTTGCAGGATACATTTGTAGTCAAGGCACCAAAGAAATCACACATTGCATTGAAGATGTTTGTGTTAGCTACTGTGACGATATGTGGCATCTATATTTGCTCGGTATGTACAAAGCAGATAAGAATGCAAAGCAGACCCAGAATGTTGAAATTTGATATAATCAAACCACCTTGCAAGAATTCTTCTGTATCACATCAAGAAATCCCGTATTTGCACTATCCATCACCGGTCACTTATAACAGGTATCTGGCAATTTGTTTTCTTGGCTTTCTTTCATCCTTTTTTTTGTAACCAGTCATTGTCTTATCAGGGAGGAATGTGCATGTACACCAGTTCATTTTTTTTCTATCGTGTCGATGCAGAGGTCTGGAAGTGGGTGGTTCGAGACTCTCTTAAATAGTCATGTTAACATTAGTTCTAATGGGGAGATCTTCTCTCCCAAAGAAAGGAGGACTAACATATCTACAATCATAAGGGCAATGGACAAAGTGTATAATCTCGATTGGTTTAGTAGTGCTTCCAAAAATGAATGCACTGCAGCTGTTGGCTTCAAGTGGATGCTTAATCAGGTAAATCTGTCGACTTCTTTTTGGTTAATCATCCTGAATATTGAATAGTTCTTCAGCTTAATGTGCCCTATTGAAAGTTTATAAGTTTGCTATACTTGACATTTATTTCCCTGTTGCATGAGAAAGGAGCATCTAATAAAATGTTTTACTCGTCAATGGCAAAGAATTGTGTGCTTCTTGAGTATTTTTGGTTTGAAATGATGGCAAAGTGATTAGTGATTTCCTTTCAATTTGGATGCAATTGAGGAGAGTTTCTTGAACTCCTATTTTGATTTGAGTTAGGATGGGATTTGTATGGATGGATACTCTAGCTGAATCGAAACAAATTGTTGCTATGTGTTCATACTTTTAATGCTGCACATAAGGTATGGTTCTGTGATTTGCCAAGGCGAGAGAAGGAGGTGCATGAATAATGTATGAGGTTCATGTATAATGCATGGGCACATGTAAAAGAGGGAGGCAAAAACAATAAAACAGACGAAGGAGGCGAAACTTGAGATAAGAACTCCAATCTCTTCAGGGATCCACAAGTTACAAGACCTTTGATAGCAAAATGTGAGGGAACGCTGACCATATTGTACAAAGTCGTAGCATCTGCAGATAATTGTTTTCTCACCTACTATTTGTTTAACTAATTTCTTGCAAGAGTAATATAATTCACTTCTTCTTCATGTAAGTTGACTAGTTTAAGCTTTAAGTTATTAGTTAAGCGTAATTTCCTGATGTTACTAGTCTTTTTTTCTTGCCTTGTTAAATGTGATCGATAATTCTTGAATTCCCGCCTGATCTTACTGCAACAATATGATTCTCACATCCATTATCTGGGACTATTTCAGGGTCTTATGGACAATTGCATAAAAGTTATCCAATATTTCAGGGAAAGAGGTGTTTCTGTAATATTCCTATTTAGAAGGAACTTACTTCGTCGTTTAGTTTCACAGCTCGCAAATGATCATGATCGCAGTACTAAGCAACTAAATGGAACACACAAAGCTCATGTACATTCTGAAAATGAGGTTAGTCTCTCTTGTCATACTATGTACATTCCAAGGCTCCTATTACGATCTCCCAAATTTTATGTCACACTTGTTAACAACATTCAGGCCAACATTCTCGCAATGTACAAGCCAAGGATCAATACCTCCGAGTTAATCTCAAATCTTAAAAATGCCGAAAAGTTTGCGAGTAATGCCTTGGAGCACTTCAACAACATCCGCCACATTGTTCTGTACTATGAGGATCTTTTGCAAAATAGCACTGTGAGTTCAGCTTGCCCATTGAACTCTCATATAAATGAAAAGTTATTCAATCGTAACTCGGGTTCTCATTTATTATGCGCAATAATGAAGTTAGTAATTTATTTATAAATGGAACACTCAGGGTGAGTAAATTCTGATAATAAGAATGCTCGTGGGTGAAGTTCGGTAGCAAAGCTTTTGTTGTTAAAATGCAATGCCCTTTAGTGTACCACTTACATCCTTTCGCTATTTTCTTCCCCAGAAGATGATGGACGTCCTGGAGTTCCTCAGAGTACCTCAGAGAAAACTAGTTAGTCGGCACGTTAAGATACACACAAGACCACTACCCAATTTGATCGAAAACTGGGATGAAATTTATGCCAGTCTCAAAGGAACAGAGTATGAGAGCTTCTTGAAAGCTGATTATGATTCATAGACATCTTGCCTCTGCATGCATTCCTGTTAGCTGGGTTTTCCACGACATGATCATGGCAAGGTACAGAATTATTTATTTCAAATTATTTCGCCGAACTGATTAATTGCTTATTATTTTAGTAAACAAAAATCATAGAACTTTCTAACATGTACTGACCCCAAACAGCCAAAACATTTTATTGCAAGTTAAAACTACTTACTATGTCGACAATGATCCCTTGGCACCAAAACAAGGTTTCAAAAACAAAGGGGGATCAACAGACTACACTATCGATAGTCAGCCTTGTTTTAATAGCTTCTCCTGTGAGTTTGTGAGAGTGTGCCATTTTAGCTTCTCTTGTGAGTCTTGTTTTAAAAGATTTCCCTTGCAAATGGGAGGAAACGAGATTATGACCCGAACGATGTTTAACAAAATCCTGGCAGACAGTGGAGAAGTCTCCAAGTTGTGCTGTTCCTATCCTTCCAATTCAAAGACATCTTTCCATACCTTAGAGCTGGGATGGTAGGAGCATCACAGGTTCCAAAATATTTTACATGTGACCAAGAGAAATGTTAAGTATTGCTTCAAATGTCGGTGTCCAACTGTTAGTATCTAGCACTGGTACAAAAGGGGTAGACGACGAGGTCAAGTATCAAAACAGTATCAACTAACTGTTGTTTCCAAGATAACTACTGGGGCTAGTGCACCCTGATATATGTTTTTAGAACCCTTCGAAATTTGACGGTTTTGGCACCCCTTCAATAATATTGAGTTTGCGAGATACATTCTTGAACAGCATCTTCCCCAATAGGATTCAAATTGTCGGCACATTGCCCAATCTCGTTCCTAGTAATACTAATACTGTCTTGATCAGGTCTGTTACAGCCCTCTAAACTTTGTTTGGAATTGGGAAGTTCCTCTCCTTTCTAGCACAAGGGAATTAGCTTTGGATTCATGATTCGCAATCTCCTTGTTCTATCGCTAAAGAGGCAGCGAAGTGTCTCGTAAAATTTAGTCAAAAGTTTTTTTTTCACTACATTTATCGTAACATTTACAGAATATGTATGCTGCTCAGCTACACAAATTGCCATTTTGTTTCAGCAGATTTTCTATCAAGAGGATCAAGAGATAAAGACACAAGAAACACAGAGTAGACTTCTTGCACACAGTTAGTCCTTGTTAAAGATGGATCATTGCAACCTACAGATCTTTTATTTTTTTTAAAAAAAAATTGTATTTCTCTTTCTCATATAACTTTCTAACCTTTCCAGTCCAAAAAGCAAGCTAGCAATGTTCATATTTTTTAGAGAAATTTAAGCTTCAGCATGAGTTCTTACATATCCTCCATTAATATGAAATTTGTTCCTTCAAAATCAAATCTTTTGAAGTTCAATCTTGAAGAGTAAACTTCAAAAAAATTTTAAAGTTCATCGATTTTTTAGTCATAGCTTGCACCACATAAACTCAAATTTTTTAACATTTTGAGATTCATATATTTGTTACTACTTAAATTGAAAAATTTATGATCTTTGATTGCAAATTAATTTCCAATGCCATACTGGGATTATGGTATGATGGCAAGAGTTGGGATAAACTCTCTAAGCAATGAGGGTTCAAATCTCATAGTTTAAAAATTTTAGAACATTGAACCGGATCGAATCGATCACTTTTAGAATCAATTGATGTGTTAGTTTGATTATTTTGGATCATGAAAAGAATAATAAACTGTCTGATTTCATAAACAAACAGTGGAGACACATACAAGATTAAGAATTTTCATGAAATGAATTTTTTTTTGTCCCTCCTTATTTTGACAAGGTATACAGAGTAAGGAATAGACCAATTTCCACAATGACCATTCATTTCCTTTTGCAAAATTATAATAGATTAATACAACCTACTCTAACTACACATATACAGCTGAGATTTATCTATCTATATGAAGAATCAGATGTTCTTCCCCAAAGGGTAGAGCTTCTTAGTTTAGTTGGGATAATCCCATCAGTCTCTCTACTCCTACATCCTGTTAGTTTACTATGATTAATGGTGTGGGAATACAAAAAAGAAGATGCTCCATCATCCAGACACTGCTCTCTCCCATCATCCTGAATCCTATCAGCTGCAACACTATCTACATTCCGATTTGCAGCTGCATATGAGTCGGTCGAGTACAAGGGGGAGCCTCCACTGCTGTCCGAGAAATCGAAGAATCTTGAAGGACTCTGCTGAGTTTGTTGATCCAAGTTCCCAAATATGAAGTCTGAGAACTCTTCAGTGCTTGTTGAGTTTCGCGTGCTCTCTGTGCTGCAGGAAGCCTCATCTGAGAAGCTGAATAGGGAAGAACTGTCACTCGAAGAATCTCTGTCTGAGAAATGAAACATTCTGGCAACGGGATTACAAGGTTTAAGGCTGAAACCATAATCAACCATCTGATTTGGTTCATCATGGTGTTGATTAGGCGTTGTGGTTATGGGGTTATAACTTGTTTCTTCTGTGTCATAACCGGAAGAACGAGCTTCTCTTGACTTGCTCCTCTTAGTCGATACTTGGTCTACAGACAAGGTTCGACTTGTCAAGCTTGGACAATGTGGTGAGCATCTATCATGAGAAAAACGTTTGAATAACTAAATCGCATTGTGAAAAAAAACACATGGCTATCTAAGCATTTACCTTGCATATAAAAGCAGGTATGCATTTTTCGACATGACTTGTTCAAGCTCCACGGGTTTTACCTGCACATATGATCAGGTTTCCATGTTAATAAATACAGTGTTTGATTTGGTTTATCGAGATCTTAGAGCAAAAAGGGGAGGATTATATATTAAACCTAGTCAAACTTACCACAGCATCATCCGTCTTAAACCATTTCCCTTGTATATTCTTCACATAACACACATAGTGGCCAGAAAAAGCAGCATTCATAACATCCAAATGAACCACCACAGAATAAAGCTTGTACCCCAAAGATTTGTCAGTTGTTCCGCGCATATAAGGAGCTAAATCGAGGTATTCAGGAAATCGAACAGCTTTATTGAGCTTACCAAATTTACCAGACTGTAACAGGATAGATAGATACATGTAAACAAACCAATTGCATTACTATATTCAAGGAAAAACAAATTATACACCATCATTGTTTCTTGCAAGAATTACCTGAAACCGTTTCAAGGCAATCGTAAGGATATTAGGGGCATCAACTATTGCCAATTTCTTTTTCGCTCGCTCATATGATTTGCACCTGAGGGGGTGTAAACAAGTTTACAATCACAATGGATCAATTCATGACTAACAATAATCAGTAAAAAGCTCATTCTTAGGATGGTTACATCACTCGAAGGGTGAACTAAAAGACAGGCACGATGCATGGGAATAGCACATCTAAACATTCCATCATCTTAGTTGCTCACAATACCATATAAATGTGTATTGCTTCTTGAAAATGATAATAGATTCACCAAGTAAAGATAACAAACTTGAAACTTTATCATGAAGTGATTAGAGTCCAGGTTTTATAAAAAAAATTCAATTAGGGTTCAGGTTTTACACAAGGATGATCATTGACAGGAAAATTTGAATCAGATAATTTTCCATTTCTCAGAAAGATGAGAAAATAGCTACTTTTTTAGCAACCGAAATTCAATCAATTTATGCTTTAAGACAACAAGCTTTATAAAGATTTTCCCACTCCAGATAAGTGTTCTGCCTATATAACATGTGCGAATGATAACTCTGAAGGTATAACAGTCTAACATGGTTAATTATCAAGTGCTTGTATAACACTCACCATGGGCATTGATATTTATTCTCTCCGTCCAAAACCTCAGTCATCGTAAATTTTCTGAGAGCTTCTTCAAGTGTTCCAATATTTCCTTCTATATCTAATGTAAGATCCATCATTCTTTCAAGACACTCAGATCTATTGTGGCACTTCAGACACTCTATCTGTAATTTCCAAGAATTTTCAATTAAAATTTTAAATCATAAAATGAATGGAAAACACTTTAGCATTGGAAAGCAAATTAGACATCAAAATCAAAACCTTTGAGAGTAAGTAACCACCAAAAGTTAGTTGTATGAAGGTAATTTCTTCAGTCCACCCATCAACAGAGTGTAAGCCAGCTTCCTTAAGGCAAACAGATTCCATTGCATCAATGGCATATCTGTAAAAGGACTAAAATGAGTATATAGATATACACACATGAACTGTAACAAAATAATGAATACATATCCATTTTCTGAAAATAAGAGCCTATATTTTTCAACCAGCCAACAAAAAAACTTTCTACTCTCAATTCTCAAGCATCAGTTACAGATATAACGTACTGTCTCAGACACTCAGAGTGGATAAGGTAGCATTTAAACATGTTTCATAGTTTTATAAACTTAACAATTTCAAATACTAAACTTCAGTTAAATATGATTTATGACATATCACCTCAAAAATTCATGGGCATCTTCTTCTCTTCCAAGACCAAGATGACTACCAATTTTGTGTATGTGAGAAAGTATGCCAGCCGGAGATAAGGGAGAATTCCCTGCTTCTACATTCATAAGAAGATTTTCTAGTTCACATGTGAAGCACCATCCTCGCTTGGGGCCTGTTATTTAAGACTTTTCAAACATTAATAAAAAAGCTTGGGCAACACACAGCAAAAAAAAAAATGATGATGTAACCAGTGGATGACACATGCATGATTTTGAATGAACTCCTTCAAGAAGATAAGCGGCAAGCGGTGTGGTAAAAGTCAAACACTGGAGCACAACATTCGCATAACAGCTGCAGAAAAGGAATGATTTAGAACGTATTTAAAGCAGATCTTAAAAAGACAGTACAATAAGTGAGGAAATGTGTTATACATTATGCACTTTGTTACAGATACATCTTGTTACAGCTAAAAAGAATCAACGTGTATTGAGTCATTATTATTCTCTTTGTGATATTTTTAAGGTAACAGTTTCAGAACTTAACCTGAAACTTAGCAGACTGGCTTACAGAAGGTTTCAAGCGCAATAGAACTTGGACCTTCAGTGAAAAAGTGGAAATTTAAAAGTACACAGATTTTTCATCAGGGTAGAAGCATATTTTACGAATGCTCCACGATTTATCTCGGCGATTTGGCCAACAGTGGGGAAGAGAATTGGATTCTGTGGCATGATTTGTTATGCTAAACTCCTCTCACAGAGGACAGATGGGAGGGAAGAGGGAAAAAGTAAAATCACTTGTATACCCTTTTGTTTTCAATTAAATTTACCTAATAATACACCTAACTTTGGTGTATTTTAGTGATTTAGTCAATTAATCCTCTTTCCAACCGCCTCTCCTCTCTGCTCTCTCGGCACAGTAAATGAAGCCAGGAAGAGACCTTCTCATCTCTTCTCCTCTCCATTCCCTCCAGTTAAAAAGAGCCTTAGGCTTATAAAGAATCTCAAACTTAAATTGTTAGTCAACAAAATTGAAGAGAGAACAAAGAGCATCATCAAATATTAAAATCATGTAAATAACTCGTCAATGACTAATAATTAAATGAAATAATCATCAATCTTTATTGGCAAGTATGAGAATAAAAAATTGGAAAATATCAAGAGAGCCATTTTGGCAAGGATCTCATGTAGAGGAGGAAAATAGATTCAAAATTTCAAAAGACATGTTCAACCTTGTGAGCCAAAAAATATTAAATTACGATGCTGTCAAACAACAGCTACCAAAAAATATTAAATAAGGATACTTTCAAACAATAGTCACCAGAAAAATATTAAACAAGGATGCTTTCAAACAATATTTACCAGTTGTGGCAGTTTATTAGACCACTAGGACGTAGAACCACTTTGTCAAATTTGTACAATTTGACAAAGTACTCAAATGGGAAAAGCATCTGAAATTCAAAAGGAAAAACGTCACTATCTCAAAATACCTAAAAAATGTGATCCCATCCATAACTTCATTTACTGCCAAAATAAATAATAATAATAATAGTTCAAACCTTCGGTCTTTTAGAAGAATCATTGTCAAAACTAGATGTATGTTGCTTTGAGAACTTTGAAAGCTTTAACTGCTGAGCAACTCTTTGTACAGATGTTTTAATGTCACTCAAACGAGATCCTGCATCGTGATGAAATATCACAGGAGCTTTAGGAGGGTCATCCTCTTTTCTAGATGCATAGTCTGATTTGAAGTGTCCAGCAGGGGATGCTTGTTCAACATATGCTGGTGATACAGACATCAGACTTTTAGACTTAATTAGCTGCACACTGTGACTTTTTGAACTATAAGGAGGACCTGATTCATTTATAGAAGTTGTCGAGCTTGTATAGACAGTTTGGGCCACTCCTGACAAAGATCGTAAAGAAAGCATTTCATTTCTTGACTTTCTTTCAGAGCATATAGCCTCATCAGAAAGCTTGTGGGAGACCGTCATATGTGAATTGGCATCCAAGATATTGTGCTCTCTCTCTTTGAATGTTGTGGAATCTGTTGAATTAACAAGAGTGGCACTTTGAGTTATACTTGAATGATTTGGACAGCTTTCAGAATCTGTAAGCTTTGAGTTTAAAGGGGTATATTCAGCACCTTTAGCCGCAAATAAAGGTACTTTCCGCTCAACTGCTGTTCTTACTTTATCATGTGAGACATTAGAAGACAAAGTATCATGTGAACAGTTAGAAGATGATTCAATTTCACTTCCAGATTTGTGGTGTGCACTGGCACAAACAGCAGAAGAAAAGTCATCTAATGGTTTAACAGGGCCAGAGAACACCGAATAGCTCGATGATGAAGAATCAGATGAATCAGACGCGCTTTCTGCTCCAGATGAGTCCAAGAATTCATCATCACTAAAAGCTTCAGACGAGTAGCTTGACTTAGATGATAGTTTCTTGCTGGATGTCATTACTACTGTCTGGTAATTTCCTTCAATGTATGGATAATCATTATACAAATCAGATCCATCAACTGTTAACCTATTCAATGGTGTGATACCAATTTGGGCACCAAAACTATCATCAATATGTGGAGGACCACAACCGTACTTGTGTCCTTGTTTCCAATGGATTATCTGGCATTTTCTTGTGCTGCAATTACAAAGAAGAAACAAGCAAATGCCAAGTGCTAAATGACTTTGATCGGAAGAAAGATTCAAGACATGCTGAAGCTTATGTGCATAGATGTTCTAAAATAAATAAAAAGGAAAAGCTGATAATGTGTAGTGGAGTAAATTCCATAAGCAGTATAGAGAAGTATATAAAGAGCTTAGCAATTTAAACATGTATAGTTAATGAGACTCAAATCTGAATCCATTCAGGCATGTGCCACAAGAAAATAATTTGAGATGACAAGATTTTTATGTGTCACGTTTCAATGGAAACAAACAATCTGTTAGGGTTGAGGCCGCTATAGCACCACTCATTCGTATCATGATTCTCAAAAGTCCACTTGTAGAATCAACCAGTGCGTCAAGAAAGAAGAAAAACCTTTTTTTGATTGAGAGGAAAAAATTATTAACATTATCCCCAAAGGTAGTCCCTTTATCCTTATATATATTACCTATATTTATATCCCTGAGTTTGATAAGAAATCCTAAGTTCTTTACAACTAGGTCCCCAACACCTTCGATGTGAAGCCACACAGCTATATTTTCGTCTTCCATTGTACAGTAGAGATAGATCAGATCCCAGAGTTCAAAACAAATCCCATAATCGCCACAGTATAAGGAAGCATAATTCAGCAAAAATCCCACAAAACTCCAATAATTTCCAAAATTGACAGAATCGAAGGCCACAAACCAGTATTTCACGGCTTTGCATCGAGAGCACCTCATCGTGGTAGGGCTATAGCATACAGCACACACTCCCACTCTCGGCCCAGCAACCCCGTCTTCACCGCGCCCAAGGACGACACGCAAACACTCCTCCTCCGCCTGCACAGTCTCCTCCGCCGCGAGGAGCGCGAGCCGCATGACCTCCGCCCGCCTCCCCGCGGCCCGCCGCCACCTGCGCCGAGCCAGCAGCATCAAGAGCGGGCAAAGGGCGAGCGCAACAACGGCGAACCCTAGGGAGGGCATGCTCCTGCGCCCGGACCACCCCGGCCCCTCTTCCCGTGATCCTCCTCCTCCTCCGGCGCCGCGCGCATAGATAGCTCTTCCCTCAAGCTTCCACCTCCCGATTCCCGCTGACCTCCTTCCTCCCCCCACTCCCGGCGCCTACCTCCACGCTGACTCCGTTCCGGATTCAAGCACCGGCGACGAGAGATCGAAATCTGCAGCTAAAAAACCACAACCCCATCGATAATTACTATTTATATATATATCTAAAAGTAAAGTGGTACTACCAAAACCTATTTCAATTAAAGAAATGAGTCAAGTGTTTCCTTGACTTATACGATCCAGTCAACGGTGCTCGGCATCATGTATTATCAGCATTAATTAATTAATTTGTAGAATATTTTTTAATTTTAAAGAGTATTATTCTTAAAAAAAGACATAATAAAATTAAGCAATAACCACTCTACTATTTCTATTGCATCTACCAAACCTAGAATAAGAAATTAAGAATCCGTGCAAACTAATAATTAATTTTGTTTTTTATTCAATTATTAGCCACCCTAATCTTCCTACATTTGTTTTGTTTATCAAAGGAAGGGACACAATTTTCTTTCAAGGGACCAAAATATTAATAAAAAAAATCAAGTTGCAAATAAAAAAATAAGAGACACATGTTTTGAATAATCGAATGGTGCATGAAATATCATGTTTCACATACACCTAAATCAAGTGTTTGTTTTAAGATGATGCAATTTGTAAGACTCAACTCGAGCTCTTTCTTTGAAGATCTACTTTGATTGATTTTATTTTTTGTTGAAGATGGCAATTTAAACTTTACTTTGTCTTGAAGGAGAGATTATTTATCTTATTATCTAACAAATAAATTTAAAATATTATTTTTGATTTCTAAAATATTTATCTCTACTAAAATTCAAAATTTGATTTTCTTATTTATTCTCTTAAATGAGGACTGAAGTAGAAGAAGCATCCAATCCCTGTGCACAGAACAGAATGGTTTCAGAGTCACCTCTTGCAAAAGCATATTTGCAGGAGCCCCGTGACTCCCTGTCTGTAGCCCCAGACCCTGCCTCCTTTGTCTTCTCCCGCTGTTCTTCCTCTCCACATTTCGAACAGACTCAGAGTGCCAACAGAAAGTTCCGAAAATATATTGAAGGGACAAGCTCAGTGCGAGTTTTAGAGCATAGTGAGATGGTTGGGAAGAAGAAATGTGCTATTGTGATCTAATAAAGACAATCTGGAGCAGATTTGAGATCGCGTATATGCATATTATAATGTGGAATCCAGCAATCATCACCAAGTTAGTGCAAAATTATGCAAGATCAGAGAGCTCTGCATGCCTATAAAAGAAGCTATCATCACCTTATCGCACAGTGGAAGTTTGTCATCACCAGCGAGCTCACTCACCATGGCCGTTCCCCACGCCTTCCTCCTCTTCCTCGGCGTCCACCTCTCCACCGCTTCCCACGCCGCCGAACTCCGCCTTTTCCACTCCGCCGACC
>JBBMKF010000040.1:3687810-3703944 GCA_037834155.1 Curcuma caesia | reverse complement strand
CGTCGCCAAATTTGCGACGAATTTGGCAACGAATAAGGTTTTCGTTGCAAAACATCACTAAAATCTGAATTTCCCTTTTCTTCTCCCACGCGAACTTGGCGACGAATACACTATTCGTCGCCAATTTAGCGACGAATTTAATTGTTCGTCGCCAAATTGGCGACGAATTTGGCAACGAATAAGGTTTTCGTTGCAAAACTTCACTAAAAATCTGAATTTCCCTTTTCTTCTCCCACGCGAACTTGGCGACGAATACACTATTCGTCGCCAATTTGGCGACGAATTTAATTGTTCGTCGCCAAATTAGCGACGAATTTTATTATTCGTCGCCAAAGTGGCGACGAATTTGGCGACGAATTCCGATTCGTCGCAAAACTTAACCCTAGATCCGAACTTTTCTTTTCTTCTCCCACGCGAACTTGGCGACGAATGCCCGATTCATCGCCAATTTGGCGACGAATGTGATTATTCGTCGCCAATTTGGCGACGAATTTGGCGACGAAGTTGGTTTCGTCGCAAAAAACTTACTAAATCCCTAACTCCGAACTTTTCTTTTCTTCTCCCACGCGATCGAAGTTTCTGCCGCAGCGAAGTTTCTGCCGCAGCTCTCGCCGAAACTCCTCTCCCTCGCCGGATCTCTCTCACTCGCCGGATCTCTCCCTCGCCGGATCTCTCTCCCTCGCCGGAGCTCTCCCTCGCCGAAGCTCTCCCTCGCCGGATCTCGCTGATTTCTCGCCGAGTTCTCTCCGAAATCTTTCCTCCTCACGTGGTAAACTTCCTCCTTCCTTTTTGTTTTTTTTTCCTGTGTTTTTCACCGCCGGCGCTGCTGGAGAGACATCGTCGGATGTCGGGCGGCGTCGGCCGTCGCTGGCCGGCGTCGGGCGGCGTCAGTATAATTATGTAGGCAGTCTTACTCTTATGGGTTAGTTTCAGTAGACACTAGCAAGCAAAATCACATTCTTCTTTCCTCTATGACACTATAACCTGAGAAAAGTTAACTAGTTGGAGTCTTATACCAAAGTTAATCAACAAAAACTCTTACGTAATCTATCAGTTGTATACTTGGGGGAGTACCTTTTGTCTTCTGTAAACCATGGATGAGTCCCTCAAAGTTGAGACTTCATAATATAATTTTGCATTTTTTTTTTATTTTTGGTACTTGAGAACAAAAGAATTTGAATCTTATACGATTGAGGTCTTTATCCTTTGTGCCTTGCAATCACACTAATTCAATATCATGTAAGTAATTTGCTGTCCTTTAGTAAAAATTAACCTATTGTTTTTTCCTTCTTCATAGGATCAGAAAGAAAAGGAGAAGCAAGCTTACATACTTTCATACATCTCTCATCTTTGCCATTTTTGGAATCGGCAACATAATGAACATTTGGAGCATCCAACGATTCCACGTGCATCGTATCGGAACTTCACTAGGACATTTATAGATCCAAACACAGGTCGTATGTCAACGGAGAAGGGCGAACTTCTGATTGGGTACATCTTAGTGCTCACACTTTTCGTGGATTCTTTCGAAACGGATCCCACTGATATCGCAAGAGACTTGAAGATGACTACAATATCTCTGAAACCATACTTTCTACAATTGGGATGCAAAGGCAAGCGGGTAGGCGTTTGTAAACCCACGATTATGACTCTGACTGCTCCTCTTCAGTTCCCAGAAATCAAAGTGCCTAAGAGAAAGAAGTAATCATCATAAGCTGGTGCCTGTGCTTGTATTGCCACTATGCTTAATGCTATTTAGCTCCAAGAATCAAAGATGATGAGCAGCAAGCAGTCTTCTTAAGATATCTGCTCAGGTTTATAAACAACAATTGGAGTTAGCTCGGGAAAGGATTGCAATTGTTTGTTGTTTTCTGCTGTTCTGATTTGTTGTTTTAATGTGGCTGGAATATTTAACTATTTTAGAATGTGGGATGATATATAATTAGTCAATTTGCCATTTTGTTTTGCTTGAAAAAGCAGATGCTCCTATGCAACGTGACTAACAAATAAAAGTTCCAATAATTTTTTAGAACAGAGTTCAGTTCTTGATGTGTTTGAGCAAAGGTTCTATTAAATGAATTTACTTGAATACTCATTTATAATCATTGGAAAAAAAATTCAATTGTTCTTACATTATTTAAATATTATTATTATTTATTTAATTTTTGAATCGATAATAATTATGAAAATTATAATATATATAATAGTTATATATATTATAATTTTATAATTATTAATGTGGATGATGAATAATGGCACTGTACCTCTCGCTGAGACTTGTTTCGCAAGCAAAGTAAAGTTGCATAACGCAGGTCGGAACCGTCCATTTACCATCCGACGGTCTTGCTCTTCCCGAACCGAATCTGCCCTCGACTCGATATCGCACCCTCTAGTTCAAACGCTGCCGCCGTCCGATTCCAACCCAAGCGGCGGAGCTAATTCGTCGACGAGCCGGGGAGAGAGAGAGAGAGAGAGAGAGAGAGAGAGATCAGCATGGCTCCCGAGCTCGAGGACGAGATCAACGAGAAGAACCCTCGCCCCCTCGACGAAGACGACATTGCCCTCCTCAAGACCTATGTGAGAAACCCTCCTGTTGTACCTATGGTTTACCTCTCAACTGATTTTCGTTTGCTCCTTTGTTCGTCTCCTATTACACCTAATTGAGTCCGAAGTTGAGTTTATTGTATAAAGGAGTTCTCGAACATTTTGCAGCGGCGTGACCTAGGATCTCCTCTTTGGTTTATCTTTTGCATTGGAGCGCAAGATCGGAAATTTCGTTTTCGGCGTGACTTCTTTTTATTGAAAATATTTTTTTTGGGCTTTCCTGATCAAATAAATTTGTGATTTTAGCGTCTGGAATGGTTCAATTAGTATTTGCGTTTTATATTTTTTTTCGCTTGCGTTTTAGTATTAATATTTTGTCACGACATCTGCATCTATAGATAACATATTATGGTATCTACATTTTTAAGCTTGCAAGTATAGATTTGTCGGTTTTTTTTCCGATTATTGATGGAATATTATCTGCATCAGGCTTTTTGCTTGCTTAGTTTTAATGTTTCCTTTGCATTAGGTTGTCCTCTATGTATAGCTGCTGGATCCGTTATGCTGATTGTTTTGGCTTGTTTGGATCCCTAGTTTGGACTAGTTAACGACTTAAACGTGATAATCCACTTCTTATTCTATTTGATAATGTTTGATGACAGGGTCTGGGACCTTACTCTACAAACATCAAAAAAGTGGAGAAGGAAATCAAGGAATTAGCCAAGAAGGTTAACGATTTATGTGGTATGTGTGCAGATGGAAAATTTTCTATTTAATTACAGATTAGAAGAATGTTACTTTTCTCAGTAGTATGTAGTCATTGGTAGTGAGCTATTTTTTCTTGAAATCTCTTGTTAGCAAGTAGTAAATACGTAGTTTTAAGTTAGAAGCAGAACTTTAAGGAAATCTTAAAATAGTTAGTTCGAAGTTATCAAGTGAATCTTTTAGGTGATAGTTTAGAAAGTTAGAGTATCTCAGTGTTGAGTTTTAAAAGTGAAGCTGGATGAAGAGTGTTATATCATAAAGGGCATGCCAAAATGAAGCTGAACAGTAATATGGTAGATACAAGGCCAGGCTAAAGAGAATCGACATGTGAATACCAAATATAGAGCAAAGCATTTTATGTAACCATGCTGTTGATTTATTATGGCCAGAAGATAACCCGATCTGTTTTTGTAAACTAGTCAATGTCAACAAAAACCAGTGAATTCAGATACATATATTCTAACTAAATTTTAGAATGGTGGATTGTTGGTTTTGATATCTCTTCGGCTTTTATTAGCTAAGCATGCTTGTAAACGTGAGATTTTCAGTCAAACAATGAGACAAAGCTCTTCTTGATGGTCAAATATCTTTTCACTACAAAAGTGATCACTTGTTCTGTTGACTTTCTTCTCACTCAATTACTGTTTGATCTGCAATTTTACTGTATATTCTAGTACCTATTATTTTACTTTTAATCAAGTCAAACTAAATTGTAATTTATCATATGGAATGACATCATGTTAGTCACTACTGTGCTTGCCTGAGTGTCTATTGATTTTTTTTTTCCTGCGATAGGAATCAAGGAATCTGATACTGGTCTAGCCGCACCAAGTCAATGGGATTTAGTCTCTGACAAGCAAATGATGCAAGAGGAGCAACCTCTTCAAGTAATCATATTCTTATGGATTCTATGTTGTGTTAATTTTCCCTGGTAAGTTTATAGTGACACTTTACTTCTTTTGAAGGTTGCAAGGTGTACAAAGATTATCAGTCCAAACACAGAAGATGCTAAATATATGATTAATGTTAAGCAAATAGCTAAGGTATATTTCTTTCTGATGTGTTTACAGTATTCAGACTATGATTGACAGTTTCACATTGCATAATGATATCTTTTTCTTATGTAGTTTGTGGTTGGACTGGGAGATAAAGTATCCCCCACTGATATCGAAGAAGGGATGCGTGTAGGGTGAGAAGACTATTTTTGATATATTTATTTTTAAAGTTTTGTAGTAGTTAATTGTAGTATTATGATGAAGAGCTGGCAGAGTATGTGCCACATTAATGTTATGTTTCTTCTATTTATAAATGCAGGGTTGATAGGAACAAGTATCAAATTCAAATTCCTTTGCCACCTAAGATTGATCCGAGTGTTACAATGATGACTGTTGAAGAGAAGCCTGATGTTACCTACAATGATGTAGGTGGATGCAAGGAGCAAATTGAGAAGATGCGAGAAGTGTGTATATTTGACTACCTGTTTATTGCTTTGTTTCCATCATGTTATTAGTTTTTTTGTGTTTAATTCATTACCTTTTCTGGAAGTCAGATATCATAAATTTAAGATTTTATTTGTGGTTTGTAAGTTTTTTTTTAACTTTTAAGTACTTAAGATTTAGTTTGACTTAATGTTTATCATCAAATATTTAAAACTATCTTTGGATTCTTTTTATCCCATTCTCTTCAGGTTGTAGAGCTTCCTATGCTTCATCCAGAGAAATTTGTCAAATTAGGTATCGATCCTCCAAAAGGTGTTCTCTGTTACGGTCCCCCAGGAACTGGCAAAACCCTACTAGCTAGAGCGGTAGCTAACAGAACAGATGCTTGCTTTATTCGTGTAATTGGAAGTGAACTTGTGCAGAAGTACGTTGGAGAAGGAGCTCGGATGGTTCGTGAACTCTTTCAGGTTGTCAAGCTTCCAGAGTAAATTCAACATTCTTGAGAGTCCAATTGCCCCTGTTAGTTGTGCTTTATTTGCTGGCCACCTCTAGTCTGTTCTATTGATGCTCTCTTTTGGTATAGATGGCACGCTCAAAGAAGGCTTGCATTGTCTTCTTTGATGAAGTTGATGCAATTGGTGGTGCTCGGTTTGATGATGGGGTTGGTGGTGACAATGAAGTTCAGCGTACCATGCTTGAAATTGTCAATCAGCTTGATGGTTTTGATGCTAGAGGAAACATTAAAGTCCTAATGGCCACCAATAGGTATGTTTCTAACTCATATTTGGCTGTCCATTAGTCCCACAATATTACAATGTCAATCCGTGCATGCAAATTATGTCAAAGCCATATCAGCATCTACATCAATTATTCTAAATGCATACACTTTCGATGTTTTAGCCACATAATTGTTGGTCTAATTTAGGAGTGAAGAGATACTTTTGTGTAGTCAGTAGCAGAGTAATTTCTTGAAATGACTGCAAACCTTAAATAGTGTACTCTTCAATTCTTTCATCTGTGCAACAAATATTTCGTCTAATAATTTTTAGTGGTGCCAGACTGTTTTGCATCATAAATTACTCAATAAATGAATGTTAATTATCCTTTCCTTACATAAAACATGAAAAATCTATGATTAACTATTTGCCTGTCTGCTTCTAAATAATGCAGGCCTGACACTTTAGATCCCGCACTGTTACGCCCTGGAAGGTTGGATCGTAAGGTTGAGTTTGGCCTGCCAGATTTGGAGGGTCGAACACAAATATTCAAGATTCACACCAGGACAATGAATTGTGAGAGGGATATCCGGTTTGAGCTTCTTGCCCGCCTCTGCCCAAATTCCACTGGTGAGAAATGCTTGCCCCTATTACAAGTTGGCTGATGACTGGTGCCATTTAGTGAAGTCCATTACAAGCCTGATTGTGCTAAAAATTGAGAAACCAATAAGCTGCAACATTATTTTATAAGGAATTCGTACAAGATCTTTTCTCAGAACACTACAAATTCCTGCCAATTTTTCACGCTGAGGATCTTTGTTATTGACATTTACTTCTTTTATAGGGGCTGATATAAGAAGTGTGTGCACTGAAGCTGGGATGTACGCGATTAGAGCAAGAAGGAAGAATGTCACGGAGAAAGATTTCCTTGATGCAGTGAATAAAGTCATCAAAGGCTACCAAAAGTTCAGCGCCACACCCAAGTACATGGTCTACAACTAAATATGTCGCCGTGTGGAGCATTTGGCTTTTATCCACTGCAATACACACATTGCCTCGGACCTTGCCTGGTAACTTATACGCAGTTAATTTAAGTCTCTGAGTTGTTTTAAAAAAGAATGTGCTACATGGGGATAGTAGTTGGACAAATATTTTGCAAGAACGCAAATTCCTGTTTCGCAAGAGCACGGCCGAGTGGTGGAACTCTGCTCTTGTTCAAAATTTAGTTTCAGTATTTTCTTAGTAAAATAGGATTCAACTTGAACAAGCGCTTGCAGATGAGTGTGTTTTGAGGTTTGGGTGTTGTTTCCTAATTTGAAATTTTAAACTGTGTTCAGGATTATTGGTTATTCTGAATGTCTTCATTTCTTTCCAGCGACGGATTTAATGCTCGTTGTATTACTTACTTCAGTAAGGATGAAATTCATCATTCCAACGATCTTACACAATCGACATCACAATTATCTATGAAAAAATAAATTAAAAAATTACAATTAACTATTCTAAAGAAGAGCAGTATTTTAACAAATTTTTAACTTTGTTGAGATTTAATCTTTGTTTATTTTAGAAAATCTATCTCATCATAACCAATTCAATTATACTTCAATCTTTGTTTATTTTAGAAAATCTATCTCATCATAACCAATTCAATTATACTTCAAAGACGCATTGTGCTATTTACGAGTGAAGTAGACAAGAATTCCTACTAAATTAATAAGTCAATATGGCACATACCTAAAAGAATAATAGAAATAGTACATAAACCAGATTGACTCAAGAAATTTTAGCATGGACAATGGATTAATGGAGAAAATGACACACAACAAGAACATCCAATTTTTTTTTTGTTTAAAAAGGATGTTAGGAAAGGCCTGCTTCTTCTCTTCCTTCCCTAAATATTTCTCTCCCTTTCCATTGTGCAAGGCTAAGCATCCTTTTTCCCATGTGGGTTCTTGTTCTTCTATTGCTTCTCTGCTGCTTCACATTGTCGTCCAACCTACTTCCATGCCTCATTTAAAGTTGCTTTCTGAGCCATTCAGAAAAAGGACTGAGATTTTTGACAGAATCAAATCCAAAAAGGTCTGACAGCTTCACAGGGGAAAAGGAAATTGTTGAGAGGCAGTTATTCAATGAAATCACTGAGCTTATGTCAGATTACTACAGCATTTAGACCAAATTCCCCATCCACACTGCAAACTCAACCTCAAGGAGACATCAGAATTTGCTAAGGCACTAGTGACATAGAACACAACTCAACAATCTCAAGCTTTGATCAAGTTCTTAAAGGTGTATGTCAGTAAACTTTATCTTTGAGTTTATTTTCTGTGTTCCAAATTAGATACTTGGCTTGATACATATCAGAAAGTAAAAGACTCAATGAATATTTCCTTCCAATATGTATGAAGCATCACTTATTTTTGTCAAGTTGTCATACTTTTTGGGTTAAACCTGAATTCTGACATTAACATCCAATCTGATTTCTGCAGGACCTCATGTTCAAAATTTGCACTTCTTTGCCCTAATTTTTCATTCTTCATGAATGCATGATGAGGCCCCCTCTCTTACAAACCTGGCATCAGTTTGGCAAATGGAACCGTGTATGACACCTGTATCAGATAAATAAGGGTTTCAGAGTTTCTAGAGGAAGAATTTAACCTTCTAAATGAACAAACAAAAAAAAAATTGTAGCACTTAGTCGATAAGAAACCTTATGCTTACTTATTTGAAGGATGTGTATGCATTTGGCTGTCCTAGCTGACACCATTTTGGTGCTGAATTAATCAATCCAAAAATGTTATCATGAATTCAGTACATCCGAAATTCCAGGTTCTAATTCTATAAACTTGAACCTATGAATAAGTTTTACAGTAAATTATACAGATTTGAAGTTTTAAACTCTGAAAATCTCTCTAGGCAATCCAGGAGATAGATGTTGATTGCATGTTAGCTGCCTTATTTGATTAATATTATGTTTTTTTATCCCTCTTCAATTTCCATTGACCAGGCATCTCTTTCATAACGAGGTTATTTGATGAAACGAGTACAAAAGTAGTGTACAAGTAGCACTTCCCTCGAGCTTCCATCCTCACGGCTGAAGCGGCGGCTTGACCTCGATCCTGGAGACACCTTCTTTGGCTTCCGCCGTTTTCGCCACCTCCACTTCCCCCACCACCAGCGCCGCCACCGCCTCGTCGATTACCTCTTCCCCAGCGTAGTTAGGGTCCTTCTCGTCGACGGCCGGAGGAACAGGGTCCAGCTCGCTCTCCACCAGATCTTCCGGACCCTCCCAGGTGAACTTACCGCCGTGGCCGGACTTAGGCGGGCCGCGTCCGATCCCGAGGCCATCGGCCGGGTGGCGCTCCATGCGCAGCACGCCCTTATCGGCCAGCTTCTTCTCGAAGTGGTGTGCCGTGTCGGGGCGCCGCGTTTTGGGCAGCGCCACGCGGTCATGCTTCTTCTTGCCCTCCTCGTCCCCGCTCGCGACCCTCATCTCCATCGTCGTCTCTCTCGGCTCGTGCCTGGCGAAGCGGATGGGTGTGGTCGGAAAGAAACTAGGGCAGGGGATTCATTTATAAGCGGCGGCGGGTCAGTAAGATCGAAAACTGCGGGAGCTCGCGGGAGAAGTCCAGAAAAGGATCGAAGGTTGTGGAATGTAGTGCCACGTGTTTATATATAGATATATATACACTTTTGATTGATATTCTGCACAATACATTGTGCGCGCTCGTACGTGACTTGCGATCCATCCTCTATCACGTGATCGTGAGCCAGATCTAACCATCCAAATGTAGGAATGCACAGTATTCCATCCGTCCGACCCCTGTCGCTTCCGACCGTCCTCACCTCGCCGTCCGATCACCGTCGGTCGCCGGACCAGACCTGATTGACACACCACTTATCGGCACGTCAATCGGCGTCGGATTTCCGATATCTTGAGCGATAAATTCGTGCGCACCCGTGAGCGACACTCTGACCCACTATCACTGTCGCCGACCACGGATTCGGACGCTATTAACCCGCCACTCATTAGCGCTTCGTCCAACGTCGAATTCCGATCAGATAGTGATCAGAATCCGATATAATTTAGTCAAAAACCGCCAAATCACGCGGCCGGAGATGGCGCGGCCATTGCCGACCATGATCGGACCGGATTCCAATTGAATCGCGGATGGAGATCGACCGAGGAAGGACCGACGTGCGATACCGACCCGTCCTTAGTCAGATTCCGACCGCGATTCAATTAAAATCCGACTCAATCACAATCGACAGTGGGTGATTTGGCTGTTTCCGGCTAAATTATACCCTAATAGCTATTACTCTTAGGGGTGAATAAAATTTTGATTAATTATCTAAAGTTCTTCGTGGATGGAACGAGAATGGATGAAAAATGAAGGAGCAAAAGACTGATGAGGAAATTGGCATCTCATTTGTAGAAAATAATTGCTTACTAGCACCGTAAAGTTGCACGCTGTAGTTCAAATAATATTTTTATACATATCAAAGTGTGGAAAATGAACAAGATTGCACCTCGGGCCATACAACATTGCCGTGCTAATCGACAAGTTAGCCTAACAGATTATGATCGATCGTCCAAATCTAAAGAGAGTGGCAAGGGGGCTAGCAACTCACAACGGACAAGAATTCATCACTAAAGCCATTGTAATGGATCTATTGGAAAATTGGAACAATATGTAACACAGCCATATCGTACTCTTAGCTTCCGGATGATTTCCACTGTCACCTGAGCTTGGTTTCCTTGCTCCGAAATGAAGATAGCGAGAAGAAAGATCGAGGTGCTGCAAATATTATCAGATGGATCACAAAAGTCAATCGAACTATATATCCAAACGATTATCTTAAAATGTAGAATTGGGAGTGAATTTGTCAGGAATTTTGAAAAAAATTGTCAAGAATCAGAGTGCTTCTGTTACCTTTCAGGGAGCTTCCAGTCAGATGATCCTCTCTGAGTTTGAAATTTGCAGGCGGGTTTGGGATGGAGCTGCGCAATGATTCAGCTGCATAAACCAATCATGTTCAGCTACTAATATGGTCATCATAATCAAAAGAAGCAGCTAAAACAATCATGGATGGAAATAAAATTATTTGCCACTTAGTTTATAGTAGCACACATCTTTAGAAATATGCTGTTGTTAACTTAAGATAGAAGAAAGATCTTAGTCCCTTATCTATGTTTACACCCTTCACATAGCAAAGGATGAAGCACTATTATCAATGTCAAAGTTCCTGATTAATAACAGATATTCTTTGAGAACATACGAGCAAAATAATATATTAACTTTGGTAACATAAACAAACAATAGCACAGGCAATTAGTAACTTCACTTGATAAACCTCTGAAAGGGCACAGCAAAAGCATCTCCCCGAGCCCTACTTTGTGAGATTAGGTACTGCATTAAAAATGGAAATCCTAACAAGTTTAAAGGAAATTCATGAGAAAAGGAAAAGATTTGTACCTCGTTCAGAAAACATCTCTCCTTCATTGAATCTGCCATGGGCAAGTGAATAACCCATTCTAGACTTCCTCAAATCTTCAGTTGGTCGGTTTACCACATCATGATCATCTTCAGTATCATCATCACCTTCAGAAGCTGTTGAAGCAGAAACCCAATCAGAGACTAGACTCTCTACGCCCCCCCTACTCTTCCTTCCGAATTTCAGTAATCGCTTGAACCCTTTTGTAACATCCCTGCGTGAGGGTTGCGATACATTAGCAGCAATCACAGGCATCTGGGCGCTTCCCCATTTTTTTCTTATCCGAGAAGCATCTGCCTCCATTTGATTTAATGGGTTTAAGCTCCATGATGCTGGACTGCCAATAGGTGACTCTGCACAAACATCAATATCTGATGTGTCAGGGTGGACATTAGAGTTCCATGATCGAGGGCTTTCTCCAGGTGACACTTCTACATTCCCTGCAGGATGCTTAAACTTGGGGGAAACAGGAGCTGTACCATAATCTACTTGAGAAAGTGACTGCAAATCACCATCTTCTGAGCCACAATCATCAGAGTTTTCATATTCTTGACTTTGCCTTAGCTTTTCGCTATCTGTATCAAGGGGATAATCAGCAATCTCAGTATCTCCTTGAGCAGATGATCTCTCATGTAAATGTTTATTCAAATCAGGTAAATTGCCTTGCTGAATTATACTTTCATAATACTCTCCGTCCTTATTCAACCCTGAAACAGCAGACGCTTTAGGTTTGGATATGCTAATTCCTGAACAAGGACTTGCAACTTTCCCTTTCCTAGCAAAAGACTTGGGCTCCTTACTCTTTTGAGCTTTATTGGTACAAACTGTATCTGCGTGTGGCCTATCAAATCCAGGGAGTGAAGTATCAGGAATAACAGAATTGAGAGAAGAAAGGTCCAATTCACCAGGCATTGCTGCACTTTTTCTCATGGACTGAGACCTACGTGACTTGTCTTCCATAACATGGTTAGTCTCTTCAACAATGCTCTTGCTTCGAAAAAGAATTTTAGTTCTCTCTCTTGTACTTACCCTGTTAGTTGCTGCTGATGGTTTTTTATTTTCCTTTCTGAAGTCGGTGAAGCTAGGGAGTGATTCAGCATGAGGATTTTCAGTTGGTGACCTGCTCTTTGTGGAAACTAATTTGGTAGATTTAACAGAAGGCTTAGGATTTGAAGATACTGGTGTACGAGGCGTGGAAGAAGACAAAGCTTTGTTAGGTAAAAGCTTCAAGCTTTTAATATTATTAGCAAACATATTATAAGATGTTTGTTGGCCATGATCCACTTGTTCATATAGTTTGTCCAAGTCTTCCTCCCCTTCAGCAACAGATTCAACAGCCTGCAACCAAAAAAAAAATGGCTTTTAAAAAATTTCTGCAAACAAAAATCAAGCTGAGACTATTAAATAGTATCCATGGAAAATAAGATGGACTATCAGATAGAATTGGTAACAGTAAACAGCATATAAACTGCAATTTGATCTTGGTACAAGTTCCTGCACAAGTATGGATCTAGGTTCAAACACAACAAGATCCCCAACATTCTCTTACTAAGATCAAAACATGACTAGGTGGAAACCAAAAAGTCTCAGAACAAGTTTAAAAAGTAAACCAACATTATCCAGACTAAAGGTATAGCACAAAAAATATATATATTAGCAACAAACCAAATAGACATAACTGCTCTAGAATAGGTAGAACCATGCTAAAATAATTTGGTGCAGTGTAATACCAGATTAATTAAACAAAGATAGCATATGAGCAAAGCAAACCAGAATCCAATGCAATCTAAAACACTAAATTAAGCATATTACATAACTTATAACGTCAAATCACATTCACACAAATCTAAGGATGTAATTCCTTCCAAACTGAAAAGTTATAGGTAGTCATAGATCTGTAGTGTAACAAATCTAGATAGTCATTGTATATGTATAATACTAAAGGATAATTACAAAGAAGCTACATATCAGTACCTCATTTCGTCTTTTGCCAAAAGATCTCACTTTTTCTTCACGAAGATACATTTTGTTTGAAACCTGTCTAACAACAGACCCTGAGTATCTTGAATCCATTTCAGCCAGACTGTGTTCCAAACTCTCTCGCATTGCCTTCATTTTTGCTTCCTTTTGAGCCCTTTCTGTTTGCCACTCTACCACTAGCTTAGCATCCCGTTTTTGCATGTATGCATAATACAACTTTCCTCTTGAATCATCTGATGAGCTGAAGTTGTCAAATTTTTCATCAACCGAACCATACTCCTTTTTACCTGCCATTGGTTTCATGAATGCAGAATCAATTTCCATTTCCTTTTCACAAGTTTCCCTCAAGGATTTCTTAAGCAAGATATCAGTAGGTATCATTGCATGCCTTTTATCCATAGCAACAGGAGCCTGATCCTCAAGTCCCACAGGCATGCTTCTCCAATTATTATCTGTCTGATCACTAGGAGTTCTGAGCTTATGTGCAGCGAAAAGTTTTTCCAACTCATTAGCTTTCATTCTTAGTTCATCATTTAGGTCCTGATTTCCTTTTGATTGCTTGGTAACTTGAAGCTGCTCCATCCCATGGGCAGAAGGTGGTTCAATTACATCCAGTGCTTTCTTTGGCATTCTAGAAGGCAAAGCTGGCGTAGAATTTGTTTTGTTATTTTTTAATTCATCTATGGTTGTCTCACAAACAGATAATTTTTGCTGAATTCTTTTTTCCATGTTATAGGTGTCTTCTTTTGTTTTAACTTGAGAATTTCCAGAAGGTACATGAAAAACAGGAGCATTTCTTGCTCCAGCTTCCTCCACTTTCACAGGGAGAATTTTCCCCTGGGATTGAGAAGCCTGTAAATCACTTTCTGAATGTGAACCAGATAAAACTTTCAGCTGAACCTGAGAACCAAATGGACCTTTTGCTTTCACTTCTTTCACTTCTGCACCTGTTCTTCTACCAAACGTCCAGGATTGGTTAACTAAATTTCCTTGATATTTTGTACCAGCTCCATCTCTGCCAAGAGTTTCTCTAGTCCGGGGATGCACAATTTCTTGATCTTTCCGATTAACGTGCTCAGCAATGGCAGATTGAGCTTGTCCTATTTCAAAAAGTGCCGTTTGATCTTTCATTTGAAATTGGCACCCTTCTTTTGACTGTAAGGTAGAAATTGCAAGATCTCCTGAATCAGTATTGTTTCTGTTATCTGGAAATGTTTTTTGGTATATACTATTATTATTTTCATCATGAATTCTTGTTTGTTTATCCCATCCTGTAGAAGCATTGACGCAATGCTTGCCCTTCTCTACATCTGGCTTGACCTTGGTTAGAGAGGACCCGACACCTTCATCCTTGTTACCATCTCCATCACCATAATTGTTCTGGTAATGTAAAGAAGAGGAAATATCTGTTGATCTTTGATCCACGAAGCCTTGTGATGTGACAGGATCCCTTGACCCTGAGGCCTTGGTCTCAGTTTTAACTCTCAATGGAAGCTGTAAGTTAGTAGAAGTAGGTGTTTCGATGGTACTCCCACTTCCTTTAATGTCATTAATACTGTTACTGGTGCTGCTGGTAAGATCAATACTCATGTCGCTAGCACCACTCCACCTTCTCAACACTGACTTCTCCGAAACATCAGAAGAGAGCCTCCTGTGGCCTTTACCTGATATTACCCTATTAACACCTGCAGAAGTGGCATTTCCAGAGTTTGCTGACTGCTCCTTTTGCTTGCTTTCAAAGAGGTTGATCCGATCCTGCACACTTAGCCGTCTAGATCCTCCTCGATCCTGCTGAGCTGGCTCATTAGCCGATGAAGCAGAAGCAATAGGCTCCTCTGATGCTGCCTTCTGCTGTAGGAACTGTAGGATGGACATGGCTTGCTGAGAAGTACCTGATGTCACTGTTGACTCTGTCCTTGATGTTTGCCTGTTAGCATTGTAATGCTGAGGATCACCATCATCAGGTGGATTACCAGCACTAAGTTGCAACTCTAGCTCATCTATAGACATGTCCGAGCTTGAGGACGAACGGAGGTTCTGCTCGGCAAAGCTTTTCAAATGATGATGCAGAGACTGTGACTGATGGGCCGTGAGATCAGGATGCTTTTGGCAAATCAAAATGAATTTGTTGCATGCCTCACTGTTGACAATACCATGCACATTTCAATGTGATCACCATAAACATTAGTTTGAAAAATTACAATTATGAGAGAAAGTAGAAATAGTATACTGATACAAAATGAAATAAATTAACTAGTCCAACAAGAATCACAAACCCTTGTGAAATTTAATGAAGGTGAAGATACAAAGATCCTAGCATATGTGAACTATGCTGTTTAGTCTATATGGAGGCATTCACACCTATGAACCTTGAGATTTTTAATTCTTTAATGATGTTTGCTGACTAAGCTTGATCACATTTAACTGTCCCATTATATTTGCGTGCTACCTTATTATTAGATAATCCAGCACAAAATAAAACAAGGTTTTGTTGACAACTGATAAGGTGTTACCCAGATGACAAGGTGTTCATCAATGTATGGCGCTAAAGGAAAATCATAACTTTCTCCTTTCTGGCAATGGCTTACCCAGATGACATGTAGAAATATTACATACTCCCACCAAAATCACTAGTCAATAGATACTTCATATCTTGGAATTAGTTCACTTAATATCTGAAGTGGCATCACCATGCTACCTCACTGCCATGATAGGAAACATACAACCTATGTCAACTTTCATAGCCCTTGACATCACTCAACAAATTGCTGGTGTGGATGCCCTGCACTAAACAAGATTTGTGGATCTTGGCGGATATCCTGCCAGTTTTGCAGTACCAACCAGGTAGGACATGGGAAGGACAGGCATTCCATGATCAGAAGCAAACTGACAAATTAATTTGGTTGTACCCTAGTTCTCTTGTGATGTCTTAGCTAGCCCTATGCCGCCACAAGCTGAAGGGAACAATGGAAGGAGAATATGGAACTATAATGTGTGAACAACACATCGTCAAAGAATATAGTTTTAGCATTGCAATGGCAAGCCACCACTCCTTAATTACCTAGATAAGGCTCGGACTATCAACAACGACAATGGAACACATGTTTTCCCACGAGTTAGATGAAGTCCAAATATCAGTGTTAGCAAATAGTTATAGAGAAATGGAACCAAAAAATTGAGGTTGCATTCAAGATATT
>JBBMKF010000040.1:3630755-3686380 GCA_037834155.1 Curcuma caesia | reverse complement strand
AGTCAATATATCGTATGTGTTTCAGTCAATATATCGTGGATGGTTCAAATACTGGTTCACGAATTGCTAATGTACATGTTCCTCAAAGATGGCTGTAGAGAAAGACGAAAAGACCTGAAAAGCACTCAAAAAGAGAGTTACGTTAGAATGACGTCAGGGATGGGTCGTGGTAAACCACTCTGACGTTCAAGTTAGAATTGTACGTGAGGAAGAAGTTTAATGACTTGAGGAGATTAGGGTTATGTGTATACTTATACCCATGGGTATGGATTACTTTTTTATAGTAGTTAATCTCTGAAATATTAGTATTCATTTAGAAAATATTCTGAGATATCCATTCTATTTTTTTGAAAAAATTTAAAATATTTATTTAAGAAATATTTTGAGATATTTTTTTTATTCTTTGGATGAAATGGTTATAGAGTTTTCTAATCTTAAAGATGAACTGATTTTATGACTTTATCCTGCATGTGGGGATAATATATTTTCGTCATCACATCACAAGCATCCCTAATTAGTTTAGTCAAAGGAGACGTAGTCCGACTGACTAGACTATGTTGTGTTGTTATCGAGATACATTGATGAAGTGTCATCGCCCTGCCGTATCACAAGCATCTCTAATTAGTCTAGTCGAATTGAAGGAGGCGTAGTTTGATTGACTAGACTGTACTGAGTTGTTATCAGGATACCTTGATGAGGTATCATCCCCGCCGTGTCATATATAAAGCATTTTATAGTTTAATAAAATTAAAGTTTTTGAGTTCACTTTAACATGAACCTAAATTAAAATCACCTTCAATATTTAGCAAAAGATGGAATCCCCTTATTTTATAGAATCGAGTACATGACATTAATAAAAAAAAAACATGATTTCACCTGCGTATATAGATACCTTAATTACCGTATCCACTTCTTGAGCAAAAGATGCAATCTGTCATTCTAGCGATTCCATACAGTCGACCCTATGATCATCTATGAGGAGGTAAATAAGAATCTGCAGTTGATTATTATTAACAGAGAAAACCATAGAGAAAGAGACAAAGAAGTGGCTAGGGTTTTATTAGAGAGATAATCACCGAATCAATCACATAATACATAGCATAGGGAAATATATATACTGAAAGACAATATGACAAATAACAAAACTACCCCTATCTATCTAATATTATCTAACAATTATGATGGAGAAAGACATTATCTAGACTTTACTAGGATTCGATCCTTATCCATTTTAACAACTCTGTTTCATCGTAATCAATTCAGCCACAATTTGCATCACAATATATATATGATGATGATCTTGAACATAAAATCTATAAAAGATTTTGTCCGGATTTTTTAATTTAGATTTGTGCGGATTTTATTCTATTAATTAATATATCCTGAGTAGGTGGTTGATTTAGAATTGGATCAATTCCCCGGCCGCCTCCCACACAGCCGCGAGTCTGCTCGTCACCGCGTCCTCCACCGGCACGTACTCCTCCAGCTCCCGGAGGAGGCTCCGCGCATCGGCGGAGGCGACGAGGATCCGGCGCTGGTGCGGCGGAATGAACCCCTCCGCCACCGCCTTGTCGACGAACGCCAGCAGCGGATCGAAGTAGCCGTCGACGTTGAGCAACCCCACCGGCTTGCTGTGGATGCCGAGCTGCGCCCACGTGATCACCTCGAAAAGCTCCTCCAGCGTCCCGTACCCGCCGGGCAGGGCCACGAAGGCGTCGGCGCAGCGGGACATCTCTGCCTTCCGCTGGTGCATGCTCGCCACCACCTTCACCTCCCCTAACGTCTCCCCCGCGATCTCCCTGGCCATGAGCGGCCGCGGGATGATCCCGACGACGCGGCCGCCGCCCGAGTGCACCGCTCGGGAGACCAACCCCATGAGCCCGACGCCGCCACCCCCGTAGACGAGGTCCACCTTCCCGACCACCAGTTCCCGGCCGAGCTCCACCGCGGCGTTCCCGTAGCAGTCGCGGTTCCCGGCGCTGCTGCCGCAGAACACGCACACACTCTTGAACCTCGACGTCGTCGTATCCGCCATTGTCGCCTCGGACGATAGATCGATCGATCAGCGCAAACGTGATATATATATATAGAAGAAACGGAGGCAGAGAGATCATAGCTGTCGTACTATTTCAAGGTTAAGTTTGTTTCCAGAACATGATTAATGCTTCTATTAAAGCACTCCAAATTTAGTTTACTAGAACAGCTCAAAGGCCTTCTTCTTCTTCTTCTTCTTCACCGATCTCTTCTCTTCCTTTTAATTTGCTGTTTCTCGATCGATGAATAACAATGGAGCCTGCATGCTCATCAAAGCTCGACCCTCATCTTCTAACTTAATATCTTCGGTAAAAGATGGAATTCGTCATCTTAGCGGCTCTATACGGTCAGCTCCACGACCATTTATAAGGAGGTAAATCGAAAAATTACAGTTCACGACGTAGGAGGGTATTGCTTGACTTCACCAGGATTCGAACTCTTGTCCGCTTCTGCAATTCTACTATATATACCAACCCAACTATGCCCTGAAAATAACTTATAGAATATGGATCTTGTTCCTGTTGCTATTATGCATCTGTGTGATCTAAATATTTATAGTATTGATGTTATTGTTAATATGATGTGATGTTTAGAATTTTAATTGTATTATTTAATTGTATTCGTGGATTGTATGTGTAACCGCGGCGGGTCTTTCTTAAAATGTATTAATATATTCGAGAAAAATAATTATTTAAAATATTATTTCTTTGGAGACTGGCCAATAGCCATCATCATGCATGTATGCCATCTATGATATTTAGTTTTTCAACAATATATTATTTTTTTAAAAAAAATCATAAATTATGATGGCATGCTCGTAGATGACCAATTTTGGTTATCAATTATGGCCTTCTATGATGCCCTTTATGCTATATATGTTTATATATGATTGAAGAAGGAAATGAGTTTTTTAAGGTGGGGAAAATTTTATAGGGAAAAGCAGAGAAAAGAAAAGGAAGGGAAACAAATCCCTAAGAAAAGGAAGAAAATAAAAATGAAAAATAAAAGTGGGGAAGAAAAAAAAAATACTAGAGAGCTTGCGATCGCAAGAGAAGTCATCAACGATAATGTGCAAGGTCAACCTCACTCGTGGCTCCAGTCGCCTGTGGCGCTCGACCGCGCGAGGTGGCCTTGTAAGGTCGCTCGCGGCTATGAAATGCCACTCACGGTTACAAACATCATTGAGAGAGTTTTGACTCACATAGGATGAGGGCAAGGGCGGAATTAGCCGTATAAATAATAATATTATATAATTAATAAAATATAAAATTTTATTATCATAAAATAATTAATTTATAATGGTTCTTTTTGAGTCTTCTATTTTAAAACTTTTATACAATACCTTCATTATGAACGGTTAAAAATATATTTTTCTCTACGTAGATAATAAAATTATCATTCATCAAATCATTACTTATTCAATGCTCAATCTATCTTTCATACTACTCATGATATCATCACAATCAAAAAGATCTAACAATATTTTCCATAACATTCATAACGTGGATCATCCAACTCTTAGATATAAGAGTTATAGTTGAAGTTGATAGCTAGAGAAAATAATGTATGTAAAATTTATATGAATTCTCCTTTAAAATGAATATTTTTAGACCATTAAATTTATTCAGTATATTATTTCCTCCATCTAAATCCTGTTATCTCAACTGCTCAAATTATATTACAACACATCTTATCAATAACAATTTTAAATGAAAATATTATAATACTATTAATATGTTCAATTTCAATAAAATACTTATTTACATATCTACTACTATCCATGAAATAAAAATAATATATGAAATAAAATAAATCAGCAGATGATATAATTAATGTCCTTTATAATAATGACAATTAATGATGCAATATATATATATACATTTAATCATTTATTTACAATGAGTACAAAGTCCACTTCAATTATTAGAATTAAGAAGACTAATTAATTAATTAATCTGAGTATATATATATATATATTATATTATATTATATTCCTTTCAGAAACCTTGCTACAGCAGCCTTGCTCGGCTCCACCACGTCCCTCTCCAAGGCCTCGGCCACGGCTGCGTCAGGCTCCCCTGCCAGCTTCGCCGCCACGACTGCCGTGGCGTCCACCCGCAGCAACGACCAGCCCAGCGACGCCAGTTGCTCGATCTTCTTAACCTGCTTCTCCATCAGTTCCCGCGTGTTCGCCTTCATGGCTGCAAGGGCCGCCGCAAACGCCTCCTCGGTTCGCCCATCTTCCTCCCCGGTGAAGTAGGCCCGAAACTCCGGCACCCCAATGGCCTTCCCCAGCCCGGGGTGCTGATCCTTGGAACCTTCTTCCGACGCGAAGTAACGATCCAGCTCCTCCACCAGGCCCCTTTCCAGCATCTGATCGATTCGCCGATCGAGGCTCTCTGCTAGCACCTCTGCATCCACGTGCAGCCAAATGAAGCAGCCGTCGTACCGCAGCTCCTCCTCTTCCTCCACCAATGGCTGCTCGAGCGACGCGTAGCGTTGGGGATCGCACGAACCGGTGAGCAACGCGAAGACGAACGAGTTCGACCCTCCCACGACAATGGGGACGCCGCCGCGGGCGGCGATGTCGCGGATTGCCTGTCTCGCCAAGGCTTGAAATTCAGAGGCAGACATCTCGCTGGCGGCGGGATCGAGCACGTCGAGCAAATGGTGCGGCACGCCGCGTTTCTCCTCCGCGGAGATTTTGTTCGTGACGATGTCGAGGTCGCCGCGGTAGACTTGAGTCTTGTCGGAATTTATGACTTCGCCGGAAAATTCGGCGGCCAATTCTACAGACAGCTTGGTTTTGCCCGTGCCGGTGGCGCCCATGATTACGACTATTCTTTCTTTTTCTTGACCGAGCGTTTCATTCTCGTCGCCATGGCTCGACATGTTCTTCTTCTTTCTCTCTTCACTTTTTAATTTTAATTTAATTTCTGGCTTTTCTTGCTTTCCTCTACGTGCCTCGATCTCTTTATATATTAATTGATTGTAAGATAAAATTTCTATTTTTAACAAAAAAAAAAAACAACAACTGCGAGTGAAACAACTTTGCGTTAGTAGAATGCTATATATGATCTGCCACGACACTTTTCTACTAAATTTTTTCCAATTATAGTAAGCAGCTTGTGCTTAGGATTTAGAATTTAAAATTTTGAAAAAAAATTACATAGATTGTAAAGAAGAATCATAAATATTAACAAAAAATGATGATAAATTTTCCACGGCCACTAGGATAAATCGAGAAATGCACACAACGACCAACCCAGATGTCCAACATCCTTTAATTGTGCTTCCCATTTGAAGGAAAATCGAACCGCAGATGCCTGAGTGACAACTTGAATGTCCTAACACGGCACCATTGCCCCGGAGACATCATAAATATTAACCAAGCTCCAAAAGAAGGGGGGAAATGCATAGATGTCAATGAAAGTATTCTATAGATAAATTAGAGAACAATCTTATTATATATCACAAAGATCCAAAGAATTTACAATGTTTGATCAAAAAAAAAAAAAGTGATGGTAATAAACAATACTCTCCCCAACATCAAAAATGCCCTATTTCCTTACACCAAACCTCTGATGAAGCATAAACACACGAATTTCTTTACACTAAGAATACAACATCTCCCTTAAAAAAGCAATAATTTATCTTTAATATGATCGATCTATTAATGTAGAGCTGGCAGCTAATCCTGAATAAAAGTATTTCGATCAGCTTATCAGCTAAGGAGCATGATCATGATCTTCTACTGCTCATTCCAAGACGTTAGAAGGCCACAAAGTGAACACCCTGGGAGAAAGATGACTTAGCCGAACGAGAAGAGCCATAAGGTTAGCCAAGCTTCAGCTAATGACATGCTGCTCTATCGATCACGCATATGCGCACCAGTTCGTTATCTTTGCTCACTTGATCTCTTTATGATTGTAGATTTAGGACAAAACCAGCCTAGACTCTTAGAAGGATCATTTCTGTTATGAACTTGTATCTACGTATCGGACTCGAAAAAATGTGCCACAGCAGAGTAGAGCTGTTGTTCTTCGAAAGGCTTGGAGACATAATCATCCATACCACTGCGCAGGCAATGTTCGTGTGTTGCCTGAATTACGTCTGCTGTCATAGCCAAGATATGCACATGCCAGTGAGACTTGCCATATATCTCCGGCGATACATCTCCAGATGCTATTAACTTGTTCACTGTGTTCTCCATCTCTCGAACTTTTTGCGTGGCTTCAAAGCTGTAAAAATTTATAGCAGCATTACTAATATTTTCAAAAATTGGTTGCGAAATAGAAAACAACTAGGCACTTAAAAGAGCATGTATGCTGATGAAATTAAAACAAAATGCAAGACAGTTGGTAGTAGAGTGTAGTGAAGTCTTCATTTGAGCTTATACAAGATGTGAGCATCTAAAAATGCTTAGTAAAACTAATTGGCAGACGTAGGATTATGAGTCGAGGGCAATTTATATTATTTTTCTAAGATGAACAAGATACCAAAAGTGATTAAGAACATTGTGATAGTGGGAAAGTACCATAGTCCAGCATGAAAGGATGATTATTCTGTGATAGGACAGACGGAAGAGAACAGAATATAGACCAAAGGTGACACGATACAGCATACAAAGTAAAATGGCCAAATAAAAGGATATCCATCAACTAACATTAAGGAAAGACTATATGAAAAGTACCCGTCCATCTCCGGCATCTGGACATCCATAAAGCAAGCATCAAAATTGTGGGGAGGCTGTAGCCTTCTAATAGCTTCCTTTCCACTGTCAGCACATGTAACTATTGCGCCGAACTTTTTTAGGGTACCAGCAGCAACTTTTTGGTTAATTATGTTGTCATCAACAACTAAGATGTTTTTTCCTCTGAGAATACTTTGAAGCGCCATTGGTTTCGCCTTGGTGTGCTGCCGCTTCTGACCCAAGCTTAGTGCTTTCTGCAGACAAGCAACAATCATACTCAAGCGCAGTGGTTTCAGCATGCTATCAACATACCCTGCCAACTTCAGGTCATAAACCTCAGTAGGGTTTAGGGAAGTCGCTATCAGAAACATCTTTGGTTGAAGGTCTTTGTGCATCACTACACCATTTTTTAAGGATTCTGAAAGAAACCGAGGAAATGAAATGCCTGACCCCTCACCCCAAGCATCTTTGTCGACAAGAAACATGTCTATATGACTACTCCCACTGCATAAGATAAAATACATATGTTACAAGCACTGCAACAAGTACTTTCAATCTTAAGATATAATAAATTCCCGACCAAAAGTACTGAAAGATTGCAATTGAAAAATGCAACGTATCTGGAACATCTCCCTATTGGTTGAAAAAAAAAATAGTGGAGGATCATGATTTGTACTCCAAGATCCAGATTCTAGAAGAACAGAATTCCAGTAATAAATCATCAGAGAGAGAGAGAGAGAGAGAGAGATCAAAATGATAAGATGGTAACGGGAAAAAGGGAATGAGTTTACAATAGTGACTCCAGTTAATCTTTTTAGGAATTTCTCGTTAGTTGACGAATTGGTTGTAAACACATTGTAAGAACATAAAGGGAAACCAATTGTCGCACTTGCACCATGCATTCATTGATATATTCAAGAAACATACCTGGTACTGCAACAGTCCACTATGGTCTGGACAGCATTTTGTTGTTTAGTTACAACATCAACAAGTATTCCTAATCTTTGCAAATGATACTTCATAATTCTAGCACGGATACATCTCCCGTCAGCAACCAATGCTCTTAGACCTTGAAAATCTGATAGAGTAGAATCAGTATAATGCCTCTTTATGTCTCCCGAACTTTTGCTTGCTTCCTTGAATACAGCAGTGAAAGAAAAAGTACTACCAATCCCAGGCTGACTGACAAATCCAATTTCTCCTTCCATAAGATCTACCAAGCATTTGCTAATGCTCAGGCCTATTCCTGTCCCACCATATGTCCGTGAAGTTGAACTGTCAGCTTGCATAAATGGTGTGAAAATACGGCTTTGAGCATCTTGAGGTATTCCCACACCAGTGTCTTCAACAGTGACTATCAAGTTAGTAGCATTATCACCTTCAGTTGAAGATTTCAACAATGTAAAATTGTCCCAGATTTTTTGTTTATCTACTACCTGACACCCACTCAGTGTTTCACAAAGGTCATCTTCCATATTTCTTACTTCTTCAATATGAAAAACTGAGACGAATATATGCCCCTTCTCTGTGAACTGAAATACATATATATAAGTTCTAATGTTAATGATAGATGAAACAACTTCCACAGGAAATTTGTCAAACTCCTGAAGTAGTAACTGGTAGAGAAAGTACAGATGGTGCAACTTCCAGAATATATAATAAATATAATAACAGATGTATGGCAGCCAAAAATATTACAATTCATCATCATTACCATCAGCAGAACAGCTGACGGTGTTTTGCCCAATTATTTGGATTTCCTATATGAAACTTCCCTTTAATTAAGCTCAAGGCAACATCACTACTATTTTCAAATAAGTTAAACCATTCTTTTATTGCAGTAACCAGAGTTTCTTTGGTCCCCTCTCCACCACTCACATCTTCAACTCTAACAATTCAGTCACTCTAAGATTAGTAACCATGTTTGGCAGAATCGACATACTCGAATCGGGATCGGCCGTGTAAGATCAGGATTGGCCCATGTCTATTTGATTCCTAGCGAGAACTTGGACACCCCTCCGAGATATATAAAATTTAGATTATTCAATTAGAAAAATTGATATTGAATTCATGCTAGTTGTTGGTAATTGGTTGAGACATAGAAAAAAGAGCAATCAAATTTGAGAGGAACAAAGTTCAAGTCGTTGGCATTCGATTGAGATATAGGAAAACTCAGCTAAATTTGAGAGGAACTAAGTTCTCAGTGAGGAAGGTGAATGATTCAGAACTAAGTTCTCAGTGAGGAAGGTGAATGATTCAGCAAAGGCAGAAAAGGAAGCTAATACACCAACATCGACACCTATTCTAAGATGTTTCAAGAACGAAGACGAGTGATGTTCTCTACATCTTTTTTTTTTTTTTTTTTTTGGGGTGGCTCTACATCTTCTTAGATGTTCTTGAGGAGGTTTTTAAGATTAATTAATTTAAATTCAATTAATCTAATTAGAGCAATTTAAATACTTTTATTAATCAAATCAATCAATTTTAACTAATTTAATTAATTAAATAAGTTTGTAAATTTTAATTTTATTAAATTGGTTAACTAATTTCAATAACTTAATTTAATTTAATTCTGTTTTTTAAATTGATAAGTTAAATTCATAAAGATTTTGAATAAATTAATTTACAGTTAAATTAATTTAAATTTTAAATCTAATTTGAATAATTAATTAAATTAGTTATAATTTATGTCAATCAGATAGTAAAATCAATTTAAGCAAACAAATTAAAAATATTTAAATTGATTAAATATAATTATATTAATGAGAATTATTTTAAATTAAGTTAAAATTGATTTATTTAACTAAAATTACGTAAATTAATTGAAATATTTAATCAGAATTGAAATTGATTAAATTAGAATTAAATTGATTAAAATTAAAAATTAATTTAATTTGAATTAAAACTAATTTGAAACATAATTTGAACTTGATTTAATTAAAATTACTAAGGTAAGGGTGCATTGACTTCTTAGTAAATAAAGTAACACTCCATAAGTTACGTATCCATTAATACATACCAAATATAAACACAAAATTTTTAAGTTTTTATATAGCTTTTCTTGGTTACTTTAATCTTTAATTTTTTGAGATATTTTATAATGATTCTGATCCCATCTAACAATTTGATATGGCCGATTTTCAAATTTTGAATCTTCAATACCAATACCGTTACTCATGCTAGTAACTAGATTATCAATACATATCTTTTATTATATCAATATAATTACTAAATATTTTATTTCTTTTTAAAACTCACCACAATAATTATTTAAACTTTATCATAAACCTTTTAAGATGCATAATTTATCATACTATAGTAGAAAGGGAAAGGGATAGCCCGGTGCACGAAGTACTCGTTAATGTGGGGTCCCAAGGAAGGGTCCATTGTATGCAGCCTTACCTAACATTACAAGAGGTTGTTTTAGCAACTTGAATCCGTGGCCACCAGATAACACGACAACAACTTTACCGTTACTTATGCCAAGGTTTCCCTTCACTATAATAGAAAGGGAAGCATAATGAAATTGTTTTGCATCTACTTTTGAGTTTTTACATTAGGGAAGACATTGATGTAAGATAATTGATTAAGAGGTTGGTCCAGAAAGCTTAATGGAATTGATATAATGCATTTTTTGGTTTCTTCATTATGAACACATTTCCTTGTTTTAAGTCAAGGAATCTGATTTGATAAGTTCTATTGAAGAAACAAGAGTTTACCTCTAGTTGATATAGACGGCATTACAGTTTCATGCTTACTAGTTTATTTTTTATTTTTTTTGCCAATATGAACATATCAAGAAGTGTGAAGTGTCAACAGATTATCAAGACAAAAACGAAGTGCAGCTCTATTAGTTAAAACTGACGTTAGTGTTAGTTTTTTCCACTAATTTTCAGTAAAATAAAATGGCATTAAACCAAGCAGCCAGTGGTTATTGTCCACAGAAATTCTATTAGTAAGCGTGACAAATGGTTCAACAAAAGGATACACAAACATTAACAAATAAAACTCCTTACATATTTTACTTGATTTACAGAATTTCGAAATCTAGTAATAGGCAAACCTCACATAGTCACACTATTTCATGTTTGATCCACTTATTTTGTGCAAATAAGCTCACAAAAATGAAACAGCATGAGAAATAAATGCTTATTAGTTGGCTGAATGTGATAAGCTCATAGACTTGCTCTGTTATATGATTTAACTGGCAGATCAACAATAAGAGCTTAAACTGCGAGAAAAGTTCAATTTATAATTTTTCTATCACTCCTGTTGAATATGAGAAAAATCATCTGTTAACAAATAAGGAAAATTGACCTTTCAAAAAGTTTGAGGTTGCATGGGAGTCAAACATTGACATAACAGAGATATATAATAGCTTTGCAATTATAATGGACATGAAAACTTCTATATCAAACACAAATTTGAGCATTGATACCATACTGATAACAAGGAGTCCAGGAAGAACCAGTAATTTATTTTTCTGTACTAGGCAATATTACTCAGTGAATCCAATAGAAGACTATCGTATATATTAATCTGATGGTTTAGTTAAACAAGTATAAGAGAAGGATTTATAATCCATGTTCTTGATTGTCACAACCTCTTCAAATACATGTATTTATCTGTAAATATGTAATAAAGCAGTAGGTCAAAGATATTAACCTTCACTGAGTTTCCAACAAGATTTGTAATAATCTGCCTGAACCGCCCTGGGTCTCCAATCAATATTTCTGGAACTTGCTCAGATACATACACTGCCATCTAGTCAACACAAAGACAATAAGAAACAGCGGAAATTTTCAGAATTCGTAGAAGGTGTGAGTTAATTCAGATTTTACCTCTATGCCTTTAGCTTGTGATTGGTCGGAAAATAGAGATAGCACATTGTCAAGGATGTCACGAGGATCAAAGGGGACAGCCTCTAGCTCAAGCCTGCCAGATTCTATCTTAGCAAGATCAAGAACCTCATTTATAAGAGCAATTAGAGCCTTTCCACTTAATTGAGCAGTTTTTGCAAAATCTTGCTGTGTCTCATCAAGTTCTGTGTCTATCAGCATCTGCAACATACCTAATTTGAGGGAAATAAATCTTATTGGCATTCTCTTCTATATGCATTTCAGATAATGAGAACCAACTGTAGATATCTTATGAATTAAAGTGACAATCTTAAGGTTTTATGAACTGTCACAAACCTAAAACACCATTCATGGGCGTCCTGATTTCATGTGAAACTGTTGCCAGAAACTACAATAAGAAATAATGACACGTTAGATGGAGAGTGAAAGCAACAGAATAAAAATTGGAATAAGAACCTCTAATTTCCAGTTATTAAGCAAAAATAGAAGGGAAGAAACCAGTATCAGTGAGCCACATGTGGCTCATATATTGTTAAGTTACAAAGAATAAAATACCTGGGACTTGGCTACATCAGCAGCTTCTGCTCGGACTTTCAGCTCCGTCATCTTACGATAATCATTTTCCACCTCCTCAATACGGTTTAGAGCTGCATGAAATATATGCCCCACAAGGAGAACAATTACTGCTACCCCTACTGACATTGCTATTGCTGACCAAGGCAACTGAGGTTTGTGCTTAAATCTACAACACAGAATTTTTCGAAATTAGGCAAAAACAGTTTTTCATTGGAAAATTTGGTAATATGCATATTTTCTTTATTAGAATGGCTACCTGCAATGCATTTCATGTTTACGTGTTGGATCCCCAAAATCAACACCACTAATATACATCTCATCAGCACCAGCAGCATCAGGACCATACATCCTAATAGGTGCAGAAACATTTGTTGTGTCAAACAAATTAACAACTATTGTTTGCTTGCTGGCAAGCTGATGAAGAAGTTTGTCCACCAAAGAAGGGACGTCAAATGATGCCCCAAGATATCTAACCAAGAAAAAAAATAAAACAGTCAAAAGCTAGATTAGGAGCTAGAAAATACTGAATTTAGTTACATACCCTACAGTAGCTGTAATGCGTTCCTCTGGTGTCGCATTGGGAGGCAGGCTAGTGTTATACACTGCAAATGTTAGCACCACACCTAGATGATTGGACTTTAACAGATTAAAAGGAGAAGTTAAGACCCCCTTCCCACTAGCCCTTGCTCGCAGTATGTTTTCACGATCTTGCTGTAACAAATTAGAACAAAATGATTAAACCGGCATTGCAACACCAAATGATTAATTCTGTTGAATCAAAAAGGAACTTCTCATATATTTAATAGTAAGACTCGTTTTTGATTCCTCATATTTACACCTCAACAGCAAATTTGTAAATTTTTAATAAGGACAAGATGTGATTTATCAACTCCAACAGCCAAGGTGGAAGAAAGCTCAAAGCAGCCAAGCATGTAATACTGAAATGTGCATATTGTTAAAGCCCATGAGAGAGCCCAATCCTACCCAAAATGCCAAGGCACTTTCCTTACATCATTTTACGAAGTGAGGATAACTCTGATACCATATCAAAGCCTAGGGGGCATGCCTAGCCATATCATTATAAATGTAGTACATGCCCCTCGGACCTAACATCATTTTTTAAGTGCATTTGACCCTGATAACATGTTAAAACCTAAGAGAGAAAATCCAATCCAACCTAAAATGCCAATGCACTTAGGTAGAGGTCTCTTGATATTTAAATATATTTAAGGATTCTCGTTTTAGGATGTGGGACTAAAGATGAAATTTTCCTCTCTGTGACACTTCTACTCCTAACACATGCAAAAGCTCAAGTTTAGTTAGTTTAATAGAATCAAAACATGCAAAATACAAAAGAAGGTTTGAGGTTCTCATCCATGCCAGATATTGATAGATGGTTTTAGGCTCTTAGTCAGTAAGTTCAACATTGTACTTGTATCCACAAGTCAAAAAAGGTAGTATCCACATTTACTACTTATACACGTTTTGCATTAAACACTTTATATACTAATTATATGCATGCATGGCTAACTATAGCTATCCAACATGTGATTTATTTGAGCAAGCAAAGGCCGAGAGAAGATCAATAAACCATAATACTCTCATGGAAAACATGCAGATCTATTGTTGTGTATTGCTCAAGGAGAGCCTAGATCTACTCATCTGATCCAAGCATATGTACATAGAACAACTGATCTATGAATATGTTCAAAAAACAAATTCTCATAATGGAAATGGAAGTCTTAGATCTAATGTCAGATGAAACAGAATATTTAATATATGAAAAAAAAATACATGCTCTTAGGAAGTCACCTTGCCGGACATCATATCAATTGAAACAATGTGAGATACTGTTTCTTGTGAGAAAATAACAGGTGCATATTCATCTTGAACAGGCGAGGGATCCAACTTCTCAGGGTTGAAGTCATCTTTAACCAGGGACTGGTCCTCTGTCTCCATCTTTTTTATCTTCCATCCATACTTCTTCTCAAACTGCTCCCTCTCTTCATGTAATACTCTTAAAGAATAGGCAACGCCACTCATCAATGGCCTCTCAAATGCTGTTCTTGCTGTGTACTCAGCAAATATTTGCTGCAACAAAGATATTAATTGTGTCATGACTTGGATGTTTAATTTACTACAAGATTCACAAAACATTACACGGCTCTTTACTGGAACTATGTAAAAGGATGCGTATCTTCTCATCATATATTCTCTACATCATGCATCTTAAGAAATGACTCAATAGAATAATTTTCATAAAAGCTAATTACGGTTCCAAATTCAATCTAGAGAAATAATCAATAAATCTTATATTTTTCTAAGAAGCTAGGTCAGTTGACTCCAAAACAAAAAAAGACAATAATCGCACAAGGGAATGCAGCATATAAACTCATTTATTTCATCTTATGACAGCAACTAAAATCATAAAGAAGGAATATGCAACATGTTGAAGTACCTGATCAATTGTAGAAGGTTGCTTTCCATGGTGGAAAGTTGAGACTAGAATGGCTAAAGCATGCACATGATTCATGCTCACATTAAACTGATCCTGCAGCATCCTAGCTCTTTCATCACACATGTTAACAAGAGTCTCTTTCCTCCTCTCAGTAATTGTTGCATTCATGCTCACAAATATCCACAAGGCGACTGACAGCCCAAGTATGATGCCTAGAAACAAAAACTTTTTACTCCATTTGCCGCTGCCCTTAGAATGTTGTCTGTAATGTTGTTGCTGCTGAAACTGTTTATGTGAAGACTTTGTGAATCTGCCAAAAGCAAATCCAATAGAAAAGAACCCTATGGCCAATATGAGCATAGGAAGCATGTCAAAAAACGTTGCTGAAAATACTCTATGATGGTCCTGCGAAGAATTTACCAATTCCCTTTCATATGACAGAGTTTCTGTGTCCTATACAAATGGCATACAGATATCGGTTAGTAAATATTTTTTGTCAGCACATTTAACTAACACATCAAACATTCCTCTATACAACCCCACCAATGCCGGTTCCAAGCCGGATGAACAAGGGCGAGGATTGCGCATTAGGTTGTCGGCCAAAGTAGACTTTCAAACAAATATTCAATCAAACGTTCCTCTATACATAGACAAATGGTAGGAAAACATTCATTTAACCAACATCAAATAGTAGGTAGATAACAACTGGTTTCATATTTTTGTATCTTGGATGCAAAAGCAAAACACGAATTCAACTTCAGCATACATATATTACTCTCACGCTTAAAGAAAAATTTTATCATGTCAAGAAAGAAAGGCATCTAGGCAAAATTCGCAAGGTCTATTCTTTTGACAGATAGCACATAAATACTGCCCATTCTCAAGCATCTTTTTTTTATCGCCTGGAACAATCCACATACAGCTGACCAGTGATTGTGGCGATTTCTGTTTCATGCAGATGACTTGCAACACGTTATCCAAACTGAGAACCGGTTTTTTAGGTTGGCTCGCCCTTGTGCGATCATGGCCCTTTGTCCCAGAAATAGCAGTATGTGTGCCTCAGAGATCATAAGGCATATGATGACTTCACATCAACTTCGCTTTCCATTAGCTTATCATTGACGATCTATTCAGGGTCCAAAATCAATGATTGCAACTCAACACGAGGGTTGCACTTGTTGCAGGATGAAACCTAAAAAATTACAAGAGCTGTATCCACCTTCTTGATACACTCCTCTCTTTCCAAGGGACCACAGCTGGTCAAGCCGGGTTCTTCTTGTTTTCTCAACTTTTTCCTTCCATACCATCCCTCTTTAATAGTGTACAAAAAGAGTGTAGGCCCTTGCCATGATGGAAAACTAACACAAATGACGTGTAAGGGCAGAGGAAGATAATTCCTAGATGCCATGGATGTGCAGAGAAGGAAAGGAGTGGGTTGATTTTCTCTACTCTTCTTCATCAAATCATGTTATGGTGTTAGTCCCATATATTTAGGGTCAACTTGATTTGGAAAGGAGTGGGTTGATTTTCTCTACTCATCTTCATCAAATCATGTTATGGTGTTAGTCCCATATATTTAGGGTCAACTTGATTTTTTGCACTAATACAAAAAGTATTTGTAATGGTACAACCCGAAAAAACAAAAAGAACATTTATGATTAGTCATACCCTTTACATGTTGGGCCTAGTAGAGGGAAATTTTGATACTAAGACAAAGTAGATATTGTTAGGATCAATGTGTGGATGAAATCATCAAGCTAGTTGTTGCAAGCCAACACTCAATAGTTCAGTCAATTTAACCAAACCTTCAATTGACTAAAACCCTATTCACTCACCTTTGCCCCAAGTTCAGTTGACTCAAGCAAACAAAGAGAATTCTATGTCCAAACAAAGATTTGCAAAAAAAAATCCATGCTCCAAGTCTTTACATGCCCAAGGCCTCCATATTTCAAGTCTACATCTAGCACATCATCCATGACAATGTTGCCCAAAGCTCCAAATTTTAAGTCATCACATGCCAAAACCTCCATCCTCTAGGTCTTCAACCGACACAACTCAACTCTTTCAAGTCACGAGATCTGTTAACTCCAAGTGCACCATACCAAGTCCCTGTGAACTTGATGCATGTATATTTAGTATTTCAGGCAACTCGAACTAAAACCATTTACCAAGCACAACAAAGCATCCTAAGGTAATGTGGTTGATCAACCATTTATGAAAATTGTTGCACCAACAATATGCCCAAGCACTTATAAGTATTGTTGCACCAAAAGATATTTCATTATCCTTCAAAATTACGGACCTCGTGGTAGCTATTAAGCCACACCAAGCATAATATAGATACTTCCTCTGCTTAAATGTAAGAGTATAAAAACAAGAATATCATCCTCATTTTGCAAATTTCCTAAAAATTCTTATAACGATAACCAAAAAGCAAGCATGTAAAACTCAATATTCCTTCAAGTGAAGTAAAGCACACATTTTGCAAACCTTTACAAATATTGCATCCATGTTTGCTGAAGAAGGCATTATTTTTTCAGGTATATTATCTGGAAGAGATGATTTTGCAGCACCATCACAGCCAATTTGCAGCAAACACCTCCCTTGAAAGAATATGTCATTCCCTAAAAGGTTTTCCTGACCTTGGTTATGGTCCACCTCAGCATTTATTGCTGCTAAAGTATGTAGGAGGCTACTGCTGAGCTTCACGTCATCTATAGATTTGTTCATGCACTTGAAGAATCTTTCCTATAACACGAAAGAATAGACTAAGATAAGATGTAACTGCAGCTGACAAGGAAATGCCTTCCTTAGCAGGACAACTACAAAATTATACCTGACAGCATACTATATTTTTCTTAAACAAGTAAGCTGGATGAATAACAATGATCTGAGATATGGTTGAGCCACAAATTAAATTGTTCCATTTCTTTCAGAAACCTTACTCTTAACTACTTAAATATGACTTATCAAACAACCTTTGTATCATTCTCGAGAACAATGTTTTTTTTTATTTCTAACCAGGGAAAACATAATTTATGCATGTATAATGAATCAATTTATTAAAAATTTTCTTATGCTTTAAGAAGTTATACGCTAAATTATTATTGTTATAAGTTCTCGTAAGCATACATTTTTACACATTTTATTAGATTGAAAGAACTAAGGACACAACCATAAGATCCAAGAAGTACCAAATCTGTGTTTGATTAAGAGTAGAAAACTATGTAATTTGTTTGCAATTTTGCATCTCATGTGGATTATAACTCACATTATGCATAACCAAAGAGCAGGTTCTGTGCACATGTAGAAACTGATAAATATGGTGTTAGAGAAACATGCGCCCATCGAATGTAGGCTATACTTGGATCCACTTATCATCCTAACAACTATGGAATCTAATAGGACAGACACTTTAAACAATGTTAATAATGCAGTAGATTGTGGAATATCACACCAATTAAAGACTGATCAGTACAAATTTGTGTTAGGAAATTGCCAAATGATCAGTTTTCTTGAAGGCATGCACCTTTTGATAACAACAAATGGGGAAAAGAAACGTCAGAATAGTAAATTAATCATTTCTATGCCCCTAACACCAATAGCTAAATATTAAAACAGGTCTTCATGCAGCTTGCTGGGTTACACAGTGCCATCAAGCATATTCTTGAGAACATATCTAATTAACATGTAGACTGCCATGAAAATTCTGGAGCTAACTATGAGTGGCAACTGGAGATATCAGAAGTAAAAGCATAAATTTGTTGTGTTTCCTGATGAAGTATCTCAGTATCCTTCTAAAGGCAAGTCAGAATAAAGTTCATGACATGGCTCTAGTGACTCATAACCTTAATGTATTCCCAAATCACAATTCTCCAAACATGATCATAACCTATAATAAAAAGAGAACTAAAACCAAGTCTTCAGTTTCAAGTTGAACAAGAATTTATCAAGAGAATGCTAGCTTTGGATATATAACTGACTGAAAATCACAGGAGTGTAAATGTAGTTTTAAGCTTTAGAAGGTTACCTCAACTATTAAACTTTAGCAAAGGGGTGGTACTTAATATAAAGGAAGGAAGTGTATCTAACCCACAAAATCAAGCAATTGAAAGATTTCGTCCAATCCAGGATAATACATGAGATCATAATGAAACCTGTACTGGACCAGTTGGTCAAACTGGGAAACCAGGAATCGGCAACACTTCCAGTCCATTCATGATCAAAAAGGCAGAAAAAACAATTGACTTGATTGAACCAATTAACATGGCCAGGCTTGACTGAATGGGTTCAAAAGTAAAAATAATCCTTACCATCTATCAAAATTAGTAACCAAATGAAAAAAAATATTGGTTATTCCTGCTTGAGATCACCTACGGATGAGTCACCGGTTGATGATGGTGAAGTCACGCAAGACCTGCAGACGGTGGAGCTCCTGCCAAGCTGCAAGGAGAAGGAGAGTGAGAACGGAGGCCAGGGGGCGTGCTCTGGCTTAACCGCTCCGACGCTCAAGTCAGGTCACAAACCAGAGATAGAGAAGAAGAACCAAAAATGTTAAGGAAGGAGAATATTGATTGTGTGTCTGTGTACTTGCGCCTGCTAGAAGCAGGCTCATTATATGGAGTCATTGGGGGAGACTATCATCGCCAGTAAGGAGAATATCCCATCGCCGCAGTAGTTAAAGGTCTTATCGCTCATATTCGTTATGGTCCAAGGCCGTGCTGCGTTAATCGTGCTATACTGATGAGGTAGATGAGTTATCATCAAATATTATATTATTACATGTGTCCTTCTGGCGGCGGTCTAAGCAGAAGCGTGGACTTGGAGAGGCTGAGCTGACTGAGGGGTCGACCTCTAGCAGGAGGTCACGGATTCATTCGGGAGCAAAGCCAACGAAGCACCAAGTGGGACGCTGAGTGGGTCGCAGAGTCGGTTGATCAAGGAGCCGAGTCGGAGATCAACCACTAGGCTAGAGGGGAGAGCTCGGGATGTCACTGAGAGGAGAGCTCGGGTGGTGAGGAGAGGAGAGCTCGAGTGGTGAGAAGAGCTTGAGCGTTCACTGAGAGGAGAGCTCAAGCGGTGAGGAGAGCTTGGGCTTAGAGTGCGGGGCCTCGAGCTGAACTAGCTGTGGGGTTGGGCACTGATCCGAGCCAATTGGCCACGAGATCGGGCCTTGTCTCTATCGTGTCATTGTCAATTGGATCAGATCTTGACTTTCTTGACCTAGGAGTACTAACCCATAACATTGGACTTTCAAATTGAACACAATCTAAGACAACCCATTTACATTGCATCCCTTTCTCATCACTACACGCAACCAACCATTCTCTTTTGGACTTTCACTCTCAATTCCCCACCATCGCCATCCTTCTATTCAAATACTAACATTTTGGTTTTCAATTCCCAAATTTATAGCTAATTAGAATCTGATGTATGAATGTTATCTTATTATGTATTAGGAATGATAAGAAATAGTCTAAAACATATACTTGAGTAAATATGCAGTCAACTCTGCTGACCTAGGCCAATCAGACTAGTGAACTCAAAGTTGATGTCTGGGTCAACATGTTGTTTGATTGTTGACTCACAGGTTCAACCAGTAAACAGTGACCCAGAGTCTTCTGCAGGTTGATGTTCAATCCAAATCTGATAACAATGCATAAGATACTTGACTCTAAACTAATCTTTCTGTCAACATCAAAGTTCGTCAAAGTAGTAGTTCCTAGGATTCAAATAATCTGTTAAATACAGATAAAATTTTCTGCAGCAATAAAAGTTTGAGGGGTGTGACATATGCCATTCAGCCTTCTTATGAATCAACCAAAATCAGTTCTATCCATTTAACAATTATATATACATTCTATAATTTGAACATGTTAAACAGCAGTCAACTTCTCTATTGTATTTTCTCATGACACGATAAAAAGGAAAGGAATGCACTCTGCCAGAGTTACAGTCATGGCTTGAAAGTAGCCTCTTTGTCGTGGTGAGAAATTTGTGCATTTTAACTTCCTCCTGACTCATTGAACCTCATCTGACTTAGTCCTTTAACATCTAAAATCAGGTCTAACTCAAATAGCATTGCCATCAATTTTTGTGTACAACATCAGCGGAATTTTCATATTTAGCAAATGTTGGACAATCAACAACGTATTCATTTAGACTAAGTTGATGCATAATTTATGGTCAGAAAATATTTGTATGATTGCTTGAAGAACCCTTTCAGAAAAATAAAACCACTTACATAAAGGTGATCAGATTCAATGAAAACGGAATTCTTAGTGATGTAGGATTAATTAACTTATTATGTAGAGTACTTGATTTTGTAACCAGACAAAATTTGTCCATACTTTTGTTTAATCGTATTCAAGAAACTCTTTGGAGCCTTTTATGGACATTTCGAAATGGATCACACAACAGCATATTACACTCACAAGCGTAGTTTTTTTTATAACGTTATGATGCTTCTGGCCTTTTGCATTTAAAAGGAGCATATTAATGCAAAGAGGCTACCAAGATAATGGGGTCATGCCCTCAAATGTATCTATGATTCATCTAACAACTCGTTGGCATCCAGTATGACTTTTTAGGCATTCACAATACTAAACTTCACCTAGTTTTCTACGAAGCAGATTCATCTAATTAGTCTAAGTTAGGTAAAGAAAACAACAAAAAGTAAGTTTAAGAATTTTGGTCAAACAAGAAACCCAAATCAAGGTTCCATTTCCAATATTCTGGTATTCAAATACAACAACAGGTTGTAACTATATAAAAAAAAAGTGCACACACGCATCAATATACAGATTGTAAAATCTTAGCTACTCCAAGCGACATAGAGTTTCTCAAATCCAGAAAAAACTCGCTTAACGGCTACCCAGTTAGCAGAGTTGCAACAGTAAGGTAGGGTTTACCTGCTCCAGTGATGATATTAGCAAAGCCAAGGAACGCAGATGATATTTGCTGATATTGAATCGATCAAACAGGATCTGCTTTCTCGGATACTGCAAATCCCTAACTCCCAACTTCTCCAAAATCCCGCAGCTCCCAGATCCCCATAACAACCACATCGAGCAACTGACGCAACAGAGAAGAGTTAGAACCAGCAGCAAAACGTTTCTCGACCTTGGGCGACCCGTGCATTGCTGCTCATCAGCAAAGGAGACCCTTCGCTTGGCCATCCTTCCCCGAACTCGCCTTCCCAGATTCAGAAACGCCAGAGGATGCTGGAAGATGTTTGATCCGACTCTCCTTCAATCCTCAGCTACTCACTATTTTCACCACCCAGCCACTCGAGGAGAAGCCCAGAGGCACAGGGATTTCACCAGCGGAGGGGACAGGAAAAGGATGGTTCCCCTGCCTCCCTTCTTTCACATCAGCCATGATTTCTTCTTCTTTGCTTCTTTCCACCCCCTATCCCTGCATAGTCCCTACACCCCATCAAGGCCGCACCTTTTTAATCCCCCACTACAGAAAAAAGGCCATTAATAGGAAGAATCCTGGAGAAACCGACTCTCTTTCTTCCTCAATCTGGCCGGAAATCATTGATCCAGCCTCCCCATCCGGTGATGGAAAAGGGGAAAACCCAAAACAAAAAGGCAAAAGAAACAAAATATATCTTCAACGGTGAAAGAAAAATCAGAGAAAGCAAAGAAAAGAGAGCGCTTTCTTTCACTCCACTACTCTCCCTCTCTCTTTCCCCCTGCTTTTGTTGTTTTCTGCTCGCCCCTCTTCTGCCTCTACATATAGGTTGGTATGAGCTCGCAAGCATTGGTTAATGGCGGTCGACTGCATCATTATCTCATCATCTGCAACTATAAATAAAATTTTAATTTTTTTTTAAAAATTTAAAAATTAAAAAAAATGCCACCACGTCCTTGAAATTCTAATAATTTTAATTCGAAAAGAAAAAGGAATCACAGAAAGCCGATGCTCCATGTCGTCGCTGGCAGTTGTTAAAATATTAATAATTGGTAGTGTTAAAAAACAATATTTACCAGAGTATTAAAGTAGATTTTAAATTATTCATCCGCTGTTATATAGCAATTTAACTTAAAATCGATATGTAATTATTTTGAAGGGATTTGATTAAAAATAAGGTATAATATTTTTTTAAGTGTGTAATTTTTATATTTTTTAAAAATTTTATAACTCACATGATAATTTCAATTAAAACTCCAAAGTAGAGCGCGCGCACGTGTTAAATTGATTAGTTTAGCAAAATGGGATCGTTCTTTTAATCTTACATAATAATAAAAAATACTTCATTAATAATTATTGTTTGCCCCAAAAATCTTCTTTTTTCCATTTTGCCCTTATTCCCAATATTCATAAGGTCTCATTTCCGTCTAATAGATAGACAAGCAAATTAAAGGACATCACGTTGTAAAGTTTAAAAATATTTTACCCTCAAACATAGCTGAGTTGGTTACGACGGAACAGAATTATAGAAGAGGACAAGAGTTTGAATCTCGGCGAAATCGAGACAATACCCTCCCTCGTCATGGTCAACTACAGTTTCTCGATTTATCTTCTTACAGATGATCATGTGATCGACCGTGTGGGGCTACTGCAGTGGCGGATTCCACCTTTTACAGAAGATAAGATATCTCGAATATAGTGGTAAAGCATTAAAATTTTAACTTTAAATGATAGGAATATTTTAAAAATTAATTTTTGAGTATGTATAAATTGTATTTAAAATTATCTAATACAAAAGAAGATGAACTTTAGCAAAAAAAAAAAAAGATGAGCTTGGGATTTGAATTGTGAAAATAATCTCTTATAAATGTAAAATAAACTTGTGTATTAGATTTATTGATGATTAATCAGATGAAATTTGACCATTTGAATTATTAATATATATATATATATTCTGTTTGTACGTGTGCACAGTGTGCTACAAAAGATTCTGGACGCTCAAAAATATTTCGGATGTCCAAAATAGAAACAGTATCATTTTTTATTTTTTATTTATAATTAAATCATTTAAAATTTTTCTATTAGAGTTTAGGAATTAGATTAGTATTAAGCATAAAAAAAATAAAAATAAAAAAAATTTAATTTAATTGCTCACACAGTATATCGAGTTATCATCTGACACATCTCAAAAATATTTTTATACTTTATATTATTATTCAATCTCTAAATTAAAAATTTTAAATAACTTGATCATAAATAAAAATAAAAAATAATATTGTTCCTATTTCGAACGTCCGAAATACTTTCAACTGTCTAAAATTTTTTATCACTCACCGCGCGCACATAAATAAACACATAGGATATCTAAATTTTATATTATAAATAGACGCATAGGATATCAAAATCTAAAATCCTATATTATATTCCATAGAGGCGCTTAGGATATATCTATATAGTTTCCTGTAAATTTTGGAGCAAGCTGGGAACCGGCCGGTACAGATGGAAAGAGAAGGTGATGGGCAGGCTGTGCATGTCGGTCCTCACGACAGCCTTCGTCTCTTTTCTTTTCAGACGACAGCCTAAAAGTCGACGTAGATGCATTTAATTTTTAGATAAAACTCAAGAACACTTTCACAGGCAGAAATAATCCTCCATTACAGTATCACAGTGATCATTTTTCACCTCTGTTTTTTTTTTTAAGCATAGAAAAGTAATGCACAACACCTTGGAATTTGCCAAAATAAAATAAATGGAAGAAAGAAGAAGGAAGAAGGAACAGCTAATTATTAATGCTCGCAATAGATTAAAGAAACACAGCTGCTGGAGCCACCATCCTTGGATTATTCAAGCTCTATGTGTATTTAATGACATAATAGTAGACTTTTGGATATTCAGGATTGGAAGATTACCAGATGAGAACAAAGTTAGGTTTGCAGACCATTCAGCACTGGTAAAAAAGTTCTACAGGCCATGACATAATTGAAACCAACTGGAAAGGAATAAAAGGAAAGGCACGACTCGTGATCTTACTGTTCCTTCTATTCTTAGGTGCATATATTTTAATGCCAAGTAGCATGGCTCGATCAATTTCTGCAATGATGAAGAAGGAAACAAAGTCGTCATAGTCGATCTCGAGCATTGTTAAAGATTCCACCTGTAGAATCTCTGTTAATCATCTGCTCATTCTATGATGGAGCATGTGAAGATCTAGAAGAAGAGGCAAAGACAGCCGGTGCTGGATCATGCAGCGCAGCTTCTTGTTTTTTTTTATTGCATATTAATTAATTATGATGTATTTGTAGAGAGAGAAGAGGGAAGTGAATCAAAAAGTCACCTCTAGTTCTGTTTCATGCTTCTTCTTCCTCCTCATTTGAACCTTCCTGTAAGCATGATCTTGATGGCTTGCTTGGTCAAACAACTATTCCCATCTCCTAGACCTAAAATATAAAATATGGATAGTAAATGCTGCTTAGATTTAAAAATGTGAAAAATGGAAATTAAGAAATAGCAAGTGCAGCATGTTTTTGTCACTTTCCAATACTTTCCACATGGTGTGCCATGAGTTGGATCTGTGCACCTGGATAAGTTTCAGAGCCAGGCATGTTGACTGCATGAAACATAAATTAAGAAGAAATGATATATTAAAAAAAAACAACTTTTGATGTTAGAATAAGGAGTTGATTAAACTGTGTCGATTAGCCTTTGAAGCTGGCTTTTGATCATTTTAGTCATCATCATGATGACTAATCGAGTTCAGTGGCTCAATGAGGACAGGTAGTGGAAAAGCATTAGCCGCCAAGAAAGGGTAGGTGAGAAGCATTAACTATTTTGTTTTGACTATTTTTTTTTATGGTGTGCCAATCTTCCAGAGTTGACTTTGACCTTTATATTTCCTAGAAGAGAAACACAAAGATGTTTGGAACTCTGTTTGTCATGCACAACAAATTGACGCAAGCGTTTGGGAACTCTGTTTTTGTTTTGGTGGGAAAGAAAGGTCTAGTCTAGATTCAAGGACTTCATCTTCTTGTTTGTTTTTCTTGATTCTTTGCCTGACTATTATGATTTGATATCGAGATTCTTGATTATCAAGGTTGATATAATCAAGTAACCTCATCGTGGTGGATAAACTTTTAAGAAACAAAGCCCCTCCCCACCACTCAGGAAGTTTCTGGGTGGATCATTAAAGAAACAAGATCATACACATCGGAAATGAAATGCTCGCATAAACCCTACAAATCAGGTTAAGAAAAGGAAGCTTATTTCACCATAATTCACAAAAATAAAAGTTGGTTCGAATGCTAAACTGTCTTGCACAAGCAACGACATGTGGTAAATGAAATAACGCGATCGTTTTCCGTCACAACAAAGAATCAGAACAGGTCATTTTGTTTGTTGCCCTTCGGTCTTTGGTGGCATTCTGTATACATTCTTCAACAAGTCCTGGATTTTATTTAGCATCTGTGCTGGGTCACCATTACCAGCCCCACTTCCGCTCCCCGGAGGAGCCCGTTGGCTCTCCTGAACTTTTATCGTTTCAAATATATACTGCTTCTCGGCTTCTGCTTCTTCGAGTCGACGCTTCAAGTACATACTAGAATAGTCTTGCTCAGACTTGTCTGGTTTGGCAAAGACAATGCTTTGCAGTCTCTCAGCCTCCTGTTTGGCCTCGTTGGCCTTGAGTTGGAACATGTCAGCCTCTGCCTGCTTGAGCCTAATGATGCTCTCTAGTTCCTCTACTTGTTGCTTCTTCATATGCCTCTCCATTTGCAGCTCCTGGACTTTTCGGGCCTTGTCCTCCAGTTCGCGGTCACAAGCCTCTAGAGCAAGTCGAGCTCGCTTGAACAACCGCATTTTCTCCTCTGCGACCATTTCCATCTTTCTCACTGCTTCTTGTACCACATCAGCAATTTTATTGCAAGCCTCCTGTGGAGAAATTGGATGTCCAACATCTTCACTCAAAGAATTATTCGGCAAGTCTAGTTCAAGCTCTGCAACATAGAACACAAATACCTTAAATCCAGTAGCAAGTGTTGTGGGCTGCCAAGCAGATCTTTTGACAGGAACAAGAAAACAAAAAGAACTAACATTCAAATTAATTTCAAAGAATGGGCCAATTAATATCAAAATGAAAGACCTGCTAAGGTATAATATGCCTCATTTCACAAATTAATGCTTTCCATGATAATTTACTTTGACATGGGTGACAATCAAAAGGGATTTATAATGAAATGGTTGCACCTATATAACCCCATGATCATGTCATTGAAGAATCAATTAATTGCTTGAAAAAACATGGTAAAATGGATCAAAAGGTTCACTAGGTATGGATAACCTTGAACATAGATTCTGTGTTGATTATTCACTGCGTACAGTTCAATGGGAATTATTGGAATTATTGCCACTGGATTTATAATTCTTATAGCACACCAAAATCAAGCTCTTCTAAACTATTCCTACCACTGACCAATATTAAAAAAACAAAATAAAATAAAATCTGAAACCAGAATCAACCAATTGTCCAAACCTCAAATATGTATTTTACATTTTAATAGACAATGCAAAAATATTTAAATTCTTGAATGTGTTAGTTCCTTGGTCGAACTGTGCTAGACAAAAGTAAAAGAACTTGCCTAAATCTTTGTATGTACAATCCAAGACTGTTCCTGGTTGGCTTTACAGGCCAATGAATCAACAATGTTCGATCTGGACTGAACTTGCTAGTTGGTTGGTTAACAAGCTGCTGAGAACCAAATTATTTCTCCATTATTAATTTATGCCCTCCGGAATGTACAGAAGATGCTTAAAGTACCCAAGCAACAAGTAATAGCCAGCCATCCTTGTGTCTTTCCTCATATAAAATATTGCTTTAAACATGTTTATGAACAATCCGTTTTGCCCTCTATAAAGCAAGTAGAACCAAAAAAAATTGTTGTGTAGTACGGTAGAAAGGATCCATCTTTGAACTATCATAAAGAAAAATTCATACTTGATTAAATGCATCTGAAAGTTATTTACAATGAAATCCTAGTTCAGTCTATTATCAGCGATTCAAACACGTTTTTGAGTTTGATTGGAGCTACACTGCTGCTTCATAATCATTAATATCCTAAGTTCTTGAGTTTGACTGAGGGAAGTCCTAACGAAGGTGGAACAGGATATGGGAAATTGTGTTGATTCTAATAGCTGAAGTCGAGAGTTTAGTACGTGTTCTTAATTTTTCACAAATATTATAATTTTGCATAAAGTTTACACATACTAATATGCTATAGGTTATTCATTTATGACTTTGACTCCCTGCTCGATTTTATTTTCAAGATCATCCATCTGCATATAATTAAAGAAGCAGAGAAGCACCAAACCCATGCCTATGCTACCTCACTCCAAGTTATCTTTGCGCCTCATTGTAGGTAATATTTCTTTTATAACATTTCTTATTCAATAAAATTACACTGACAAAAAAATGTTGCTTGAAAAGCCAATGTGATTAACTTAGATAACTTCGCCTCATCTGACCAAAGTGAAGACACAGTTCATTAACCACGTTATTAATGCTGTTTTAACCAGAAGTCCTGAACTGTCATGTGCAGCAAGTAGAAGAAAGATTATTTTAAAAGCTCACTGGCAGAACCTAGAAGGGGAAAGTAAATAATAAACCGAGGAACTAAATGGAAAATCATTGTCTCAAGTGCATATAGGAAGACAGCAACCAAGCAAATGAACATAATTTCAATCGTAATTAACACCTTTCTTATCACACGCTAAATAATTGTGAAGAATGGTAAAGATTGAGAGTTAAAGCAAAATTTTACTTCTGCAAAAAATAGCTTGTAACCATACCTTGAATAAAGTGTAAGAGCATCCTGCAAGCCACGGGCTCAGGTGTGCCATTCTTCAATTTTTCTAGAAGCTCACCACATTTCTGATATAATTTCCTTCCTTTAGAGTCCTGACTCAAGTGAAAAATCTTAGTAATAAAGTTGAGTTCTCGCATCAGGGTTTCACGGTTCCAACCATTAGCACACTGTTGGAGTACATCCTTAGCCCATCCTAACAATTTAGACATTGTTTGGCATGCTTGGCACCTGAAAAGCATCTCAGCATGATCCACCCCACTCTTAACAGACTGACCAGTTCCGATTTGCCCAAATCGCATGGCACATTCCGTGTGAGTCCAATGAGAGCACATATCACAGCCAATCCAGCGACATGTATTGACCTCAAAGTCAAACTTGTTGCAAATCAGGCACATGCAGAGATTGCAGAAACCATTCCTACTAACACATATTCCACAGCTACATTCTTCTGCAGGAAGAGAACTTTGACATGCAATATTTCTGCACCTCTTATAAAAGAAAACCTCAATGAGGCGACTTGGTGCAATGCTGACACTCTGAAGCAAATAGGCTTGGACACCTGTGTTGATTGCAACAAGAATTTCAAGTTGAACTGGATGAGCATTGGCAAGGGAGTCTGCAGTCAGGTCAACTCTACCATGCACAAGCTTCTGGAGGTACAAAAACTCTTCTACATGACGAACACCTCCACTACCTTCAAGTATCATCCTAAGCTCATGCTTAAGTGCATCTAGAAGCTCATCTGTCATCGCCCTCATTTTCTCACATATGACCTCAACTCTATCTTGAGCAACTTCACGGAGTGATAACCTATTTCCACTGTAAGACCTGCGAATGACCTGCAGTTTGGGGATTCTGTTCACTCCTTCCTTCTCCTTCCCTAATTTACTTCCAGTGATTCCATTGGAATGGTTTGTCTCTATGGGCCAGGTCTCACCAGAGCTTGCACTCTCAGCGGGGAAATCTTGCCCTTGGTCAGAGTTTGATGTTGGATCTTGGGTGTCAGGTGATACTGCAGGATCAGATGAAGCTAGAGACAAGGATGCTTGCACCCCTGCCGATATTGGATGCTGGCGTGGAGGCAACATACTAACTGGCGGTTCTTGATGGTGATTTGTACCGGAAGAGGTGCCCATTATGGTTTCTTTGTTTTGCTTTCACCTGTGATATTTACGGGCAAAAATCACCAAAACTCCAAAGGGCCTAACTTTGGGATCTTGAATCCTCTGCAATTTTCTTGAAATTGTCACAGTTTACGAAGGTTATGTGTATGAACGCAAATAAAAGGAAAAAAAACAAATCTCTTCAAAGATCCTAACCTTTTTTCACTGGCTAGCGGAAAAAACAGAATTTTTCCCGATAAAATCAGTTTCTCCAAACGTTATTTTCACGGAAATACAGAAGAAAAAAAAAACACCTTTTCGCCTCCAGAACCCTAATCCGGAGTAACAAACAACAAGAGGATCCAAAGAGGCAAAAAAATATGTTTTTACAGCGAGCAGACGACTATCCTCAAAATGTTATACTCCAAACTGATTCAAGAATCCGTAAGATTTCTGGTCCAAAAACTCACCTCAGAATCACACAAGTAACCTGGAAAAATTCAACCGATCCACGGCCAGGTTGCGTACACCTGGAATAGTGAAAAATCTGCCAGAGAAAACGATCTTGTAAACGGAAGATCAAGGAAAATGAGAGGAGAGGCGCAAGGTTGAGGCGGAGATTTCGATCGAACTAGAAAAAGCGAACAGGAGTCAACAAGAACACTGAGTGGAGGTGGAGTTGTACCTAAATAGAATGTTTTGCCGTACAGTTCATTCTTTAATGATTTCAGACGATATTATTTTCTTTTAGAACTGGATCATGAACATGCTCGTAATAAATGGTATTGCTCATTAGATCAGACTTTATTTTTATTTATTTATCATTAAAAATATATAAAATAAACACATTTAAATTTAGCTAATTAATGCTCCGATCCAAACATTTATGGTAAAAATTCGCGTCCCGGAACATAGCTGAGTTGGTTACGACGCAGCAGACTTGCAGAAGAGGACAAAGATTCGAATCATGGCGAAGTCAGACAATACCCTCCTGCGTCGTGACCAACTGTAGTTTCTCAATTTACCTCCTTACAAATGGTCGTAGGACCGATTGTGTGGGGCCGCTAAGGTGGCGGATCCCACACAATCGGTATAGCTCATAACACATAAATTATGAGTTATGACTATAACTATTACAATTTAATAAATTTTGGGTATAGCTGCTTAGAGGATGATTAGGATAGATAACTTCTATAGCATTATTGCCTTTGGACTCTCATCTTTCTAATTATGAATTGAGGATGTAGAAAAGAACAAAGAAAACAAATAAAGGATGGATGAGGATGAAATTGGATGGGGAAAGCACTCCTACTACCTCGTAAACTTTCCTCTTAAACTCTCTCTCATTTTCCTTCTCCTTCTCCTTCTATTTTTGCTTAGATCATCTTCGAATGAATCGATAGACACCTAATTAGCGCATTGATAGACTGAAACAGTACTCATGACCAACTGAGAGAAAGAGGACACCGAATCCTGATGTACCATCAAACACTGAACTGCAAGGAGAAGGAAGAGGGTGAGAACGAAAACTAGGGGTGCCCTAGCTCAGGCGCTCCAATGCTCAAATCAAACAATCGCCCAGAAATTGTGAAGAAAGACTAGACATGGAGAAGGAAGTATGTTTACGTATTTTAGCATATCTACACTGATGCTAGGAGGGATTGTTATATAGGATTATCAGGGAAGAAGATGTCTCACCTTCGATAAAAGAAATATCACATCAGTGGAGATGTCTTATCAGAGGTAAGAAAAATATCCTATTGATACCACCGTAATGAAGGGTCTAATCGCCCATACCTAATATGACATCAGACCTTATCGTCATAAATCATACTGTCTCAATGGGATAAGCGAACTGCGCCAAATATTATATCATTTCACATGTCATTTTGGTGGCGGTCTAGCAAAGAGAGTCTAGGCCAAGGCTATCCGAGACTTGGAGCCGAGACGTGATTCTAGATGGAGCTTGAGGTCGAGTGGAGACTTAGTTAGGAGGCCTAGACTCGGAGTTTGGTGGTGAACCCAAATGGAGCTCAAAGAGAAGTCGGGTGTTGCATTTTGAGTCGAGTTGGTTGTCAACTCGAGCGAGGAGCCGAATCGGAGCTTGACCACTTTGCTAGGGTAGGGAGCGCGATTGTGAAATTCGGACGTGAAACTAGGATGGGGGACCAAACTAGTCAGCACTAGAGTTGAGCCTTATGTTCGACGTGTCGTCTCCAATCGGACCATGTCTTGACTTTCTTGATCAAAGTATGCCAACCCATAACATGAGTCCTCCTACAAGTCTAGTCAAATGAAGCATGAGTCAGATTGACTAAATTATTTTGTCAGCACAAGTTCGAGTCAAACAGGAGTCAAGGAAGTCGTATGCAAGCCGACGACTCAAATCTGCACGGTGAGCGGGCGAGGAGCCGAATCGGAGCTCGACCACTTTGCTAAGGTAGGAAGCGCAAGTATGAAATTCGGATGTGGAGTTAGGATGGGGGACCAACCTAGTCAATCTTAGAGTCGAGTCTTTATATCTGACGTGTCGTCTTCTAATTGTACCATATCTTAACTTTTTAATCAAGATATACAAATCCATAACACCTTCTTTAATTTCCCATTTTTTTCTTCTCCAGTCCATGTCTCGGAGTAATCATAGCATTGACACAAGCCATTTTACATGGTGAAAACTTGAATTATTGAGCTTTCTACTGACTCCTCGAACCATCAAGAAACTTGCACCTAAATCCCGAGGTGTTGTTGGCCGGCCAGCGACTCGGCGACTGTTGGTTGGCTCCAGCTTTCCAGGCGATCGATGAAAGGGATCGGATTGGATACGGCGAATCCAATCTCAGATTCGGTTACCTTTTGGCGACGAGTAGATGATGAGGGATGGAGAAGTTGCATTGTATTCAAAGCTAAGGCAAAGGCTGGACCAGCTCAAAAGCTGCTGCCTGTAGCATTTCGCCCCCACTTGGTGGTGCAATCAATGACAAATAGATAGATAGATGGATGGATAGATAGCTTTAGCCTTAGCCTTAGCCTTAGCCTTTACGGGAAAGGGTAAAGGGAAAAGGGAGGATGAGGGGTCGACATTAAGCCGAGGGAATGAACTCCATGAACGGCCACCATCTTCCCTTGATCCAGTGCAATCTGGACGTAGCAGCAGATATATGTGATGTTTCATGTGAGTTGCAGCAAAGTGTAGTAAATGGAAAGGGGGGAAGTTTCACAACTTGACTAGATTGACCAATTTAATAAAACAATGTTTATTTATTTTTATATATCTCTAAAAAACCAGAAAAAAAACAGAAACTTTTTCAACTGAAACGAGATCTAAATCCCGTGAATCCTGTCATTCTCAGCGCATCATAAATGTCGGCGGGCAGAGAGAATCCTTCGTTGCGGCGGTAAACAACTCAACGGTCAAATTTATTTATTAGGATAATAAAATAATTATTTAAATTTGTGGGAGAAATCGGATCTTGCCTAGATTCTACGGATCCACGATCCGAATATATTCGGATTAAGCTCGCAGTCAAAAATCCGGATTGATGGCGACGGCTCAGCCGCACCTTCCTCCTATTTTAGTGGAAGCGACTGAAACTTTCCCATCTAGTAATTTTTTTTATTTTTTATTATATATAATTTAGCTATTATAACTTAGAAATTCACTTTTTTAGAAAAACACAAGAATATTGATAGTAATATTGGGTCTGGTGTTAAATAAAAAAATGGGAATATTTTGGAGGAAAAGGGGAAATTTCGAGGAGGAAGAAAATTAAACAAAACGGTCAGAAAAATAGGAAATTGCGGAAATAGTCCTCGAGGCGAGTTCCGGAGCTGCGCCTTCCCTATAAATACCGCCTCTACCTGAGCCCTTCTCTTTCCCCCATGTGGCCGATTTCTCTTCCGCCTCTCCATCGGCGAGTGAACGACCGGAAGCTTCCTTCGAGATCTCCGCCTCAGTTTGGATCCCTCCGCCGCCGCCGCGGGATCGATTCAAAGCCCTTCGGTTCGGATCCCAATCCTCCCTTCTTTCGCTTCTTTCTAGGGTTCTGATCGGAACCCGTGATCTGGTTCTTTCTGATATTTTTGTTTGTTTTTTTTTTCGGTTGGATTTTTGCAGGCTGCTGATTACAACTTCCATGGCTCTGACGAACTTGTATCTCAAGGAATCGAGGACTTCCTATTTTCTCGTGATCTGTTTCCTCTTGGTCTTCATCTGATCGCCGCCTTTTTGTTCAGGGTATTCTTTTTGTTCAGGTATGGATTTTGTGCTAGGGATTCGGGTTTTAATCGACTTAGGGTTTCAGGATATTTGATCGGTGTCTTTTTCGTCCGTCGGTGCAGAGTTTTTGGTTTTTTTGTTCGAGAATGCCGTGCGTTAGGCCCGATCCGGCGGACAAAGATGCGGAGCCGTTCGTGGAGATCGATCCCACCGGGCGGTACGGGAGATACGACGATTTGCTGGGCGCTGGTGCCGTGAAGCGGGTGTACCGTGGATTCGATCAGGAGGAGGGCATCGAAGTGGCGTGGAACCAGGTGAAGCTCCGGATCTTCAGGGAGGATCAGCCGATGATGGACCGGCTGTTTGCCGAGGTGCGGCTGCTGCGGTCGCTGCGGCACGAGAACATCATTACGCTCTACAACGTGTGGACGGACGACGAGGGCAACACGCTCAACTTCATCACCGAGGTCTGCACCTCCGGCAACCTCCGCGAGTATCGAAAGCGACATCGCCAGGTTTCGATCAAGGCTCTCAAGAAATGGTCGCGCCAGATACTGATGGGCCTCGACTATCTGCACAACCACGAACCATGCATCATCCACCGCGACCTCAACTGTTCCAACGTGTTCATCAATGGAAACATCGGCCAGGTTATTTTCGCCTTCGAAATCATCCTTCTATTCGATCGAATCTCATATAATCTAAGAAATTCCCCATTGTCGTCCTTCAAAAATTCATCCAATTCCTCAATTTATGCACAAATAGACACAAGAGAATCTTTTGATTTAATGTCTGATCGCGTTTTGCAGGTGAAGATAGGGGATCTTGGGCTAGCGGCGATCGTGGGGAAGAGCCACGCAGCGCACTCGATTCTTGGCACACCGGAGTTCATGGCGCCGGAGCTGTACGAGGAGGACTACACGGAGCTGGTAGACATCTACTCGTTCGGGATGTGCGTGCTGGAGATGGTGACGCGCGAGATCCCCTACAGCGAGTGCGACAGCGTTGCCAAGATCTACAGGAAGGTGACCGCCGGTCTGCGGCCGGCGGCCATGGACAAGGTCAAGGACCCCGAAGTCAGGGCCTTCATCGAGCGGTGCCTCGCCAAACCCCGCGCTCGCCCTTCCGCCTCCGAGCTCCTCAGGGACCCCTTCTTTCTCTTCCTCGACGACGACAGCTACAACGCTGCCCTACATCCGCCACCTCAGCCTCAGCCTCAGCCTCAGTCGCGTCAAACGCCGGCAGACGCTGCTCCTATCTCTTCCCGCCGGATTGCATGAATGCATGCCAACACCAGCAAACAACTCTGGTCAAGTGCACATACGATTTGACTTCGTTGCCTTTTCATTTTGATTTCCAATAAGTTGGTGCGTCGTTCGTAGCAGTGGAATCCTGCTGGTTTGGTGGTGGTTGTAGCTGGTGAATTCGTGTTTGCTTGCAATTTTTTTTTATTGGCATTCCTTTTTTAGTTAAAGTCAAGTTTGATGATTAGAATTTGTTGGATTTGTTTAGTTGTGACTATCTTGTTTCTTCTGGTTCTTTCTTGTTCAAGCGATCGAAGAGGAGTTGGTCATGGACTTTGAAATAGTCTTTGTCCGTTAGTTTTCCTTGGCGCAGGGTTTCACTCCGTGCCTTGCCTTGTGCGTCTCTTGCCTTGTGCGTCTCAGGCAGCACACTTGGGCCAGCAAGGCCGTTGGCCCAGTAAAGGTCTATGGCCCTTTTGTGAGTGGTTTGGGTGTTAGAATTTTATTTTTGCAAAAAGGTGGAATCCGTCGTCCAAGCAGTCCTACACGGTCGATTTCACGATCATATGTTAGGAGGTACATCGAGAAGTTACAGTTGATTACGACGGAAGAGGGTATTACTTTGACTTCGTCGAGATTTGATCTTTGCTTACTTAAACAATTTTGTTTCATCATAACTAACTCAATTATATTCCGGGGGCATGAGTGTTAAAATTCTAAGATAGCAAGTGGAGGATCGGAGGAGGACATTGCTACTCTTATCATTTTAAAAGTGAAAAAAATTCATATTTATAAGTTTGGTATTAGACTCGGTACGTATCATTCATCTTTTTTAATAATCTATGTATTAATTTTTACTGTTTCTGATTGTTAAGATAACTCAACAAACACTCATGGTGGTCCATCCAAGAGGTTAGTGTTCGTAAGTCTATTATTATACTTAGATGTCTGATTATTTGTTAAAGAGTTGGACCGTTGCACCAGGAGATCGACATGTGTTATACATTTCAGCAAAAGATGGAATCTGCTACCTCAGCGGTTCTACACGGTCAGTCCTATGACTATCTATGAAGAAGTAAATTGAGAAGTTGCAATTGATCACTACGGGGAGACATTGTCTTGACTTCGTTGAGATTCAATCCTTGTCCACTTCAACAAGTCGACGTTGTGCCATACATGATTGTTCTAACGAGAAGTTGCTTGCACATTTAATATAGGAGCGATAAAGAATGCGAGTTTGAGCGATGAGTTCAAGGCCTCAACATGTAGGACAACAAATGCATCCTAGGATAGGTAGTAATCTTTATTCGAAAGTTGAGAAGATTTGATTTCATTGAGTTAGTGAGATTTAAAAGGGTAAGCATGTCTAAAAACAAGATTGTCTTCGCCTTCAACCAACCTTGACCACTTCTTCTTTACATAGTACTAGATATGTAAAATTATTCAATTTGATCCAAAAATCAGTCCTCATTTTATACTCATTCCAATTACAGATGAAGTAGGGAAGCAGCAACATTCCTAACCTTTCACTCTTCTCCACCCATCAAAGTCAAACCTTCCAGTTTGAATTCCGAGCACCTATTTGACTTTCAGCTTACCGAAACTCGACTTGCGTCCATGACGTTTTTATTCCAACCCTAAACCCTAAATTAAACCCTAAACCCCATGCATTCATGAATCCTCCCCCGTGCGATCGGGGAAGATGGAGCTGGCCAGATTTTCCAAAGCCGTGCCGTCTCCGGCGTCAACTGAACGCTCAAACAAATGCCGATTGCTGACCTCGAACCCCGCGAAGCAAACCCCTGATGCATTTAAAAACACAAGTACGCTAAAATCTATACGAATTGTACGTAGAGATGTGTGCTCCAAACAGATGAGAGAATTCTCAAGCTTCCTCAGCTCACGGTTCTCCAAAATCCCCTCCCCAATTCCAAGCCTTGAAACTCGGATTCAACCCCCGTTCGTGCGCCATCAGCCACCGTTCTTGTGCCCTTCCAAAGCCTTCTAGATATCCGTTAATTTCTTTGTCCCTTTTATTCTCGTGATCTTCCACCAAATCCATCTCTAACCCGCACAGCCATGGATTCCTTGAGTGCTAGATCTAGTCCTCCTCCGGCGGCAGCGACGAGTCCATTCTCAAATCCCAAACCAGCAGAGTTGCTGAAGAAAGTGATCTTTGCATGGTGATTGATCACGCTCCTCGCGTTTCTCATTTTGCTTTCTGTTGTTTTGGTTCTTGCGGTTCCAATTCTCTGCTCCTCGGCTGCCGTCTTTTAGGGGCCAAGAAACAGGATTGCCGGCGTCGATCTGCGTTCGAGTTCATGGCAAAAGTTTCGTCCTGCACAGGGTTGGCCAAGCTCAAGCTTTGGCTTCTATTTTTTCTTGCATTTGTTATAATCCTAGTAGTTTTTCATCCTTTTAATTCATGCAGTCGCCGTTGATCTCGAGAAGTGGCTACTTCAAGAAGGCATTGCGAGTCTCCAACGCCGTCGAATTGCACCGGGGATTCCCCGGTGGGTCGGAGGCATTCGAAATGGCGGCGCTCTTCGCCTACGGCTCCAGGCTCCCCCTCGACCCCTTCAATGTAGCGGCGCTGCGGTGCGCCGCCGAGTTCCTAGAGATGACCGAGGACCATGGGTCCGGCAACCTCTGCGAGGCGGCCGACTTGTACCTCAACCAAGTGGTGCTCCAGAGCTGGGATGACACCTTGATCGTCCTCCAGACCTGCCACATGCTGCTCCCCGTGGCGGAGGAGCTCCTCATCGTGAGCAGGTGCGTCGAGTCCCTCGCCTTCATGGCCTGCATGGAGATCCTCGACCCGGAGCAGAAGCGCGGCCAGCCAGTCCTAGCTCTCCGCGCCTTTTCCGGCCGGCCCTGGGACCCCGAGGCCATCAAGGAGCTCGCCGGCCACGACCTCTGGATCAAGGACCTCATCGCTCTCCCCTTCAACTTCTTCGCGCGGATAATCCGATCCCTGAGAAGGCAATAACATCCATTTTGTTTGTTCGATTAAAATTTTCATTCACGATCAAGAAATCGATAAATTGCATGACGCTGCAAATATCGCCAGGCAAGGGATGAAGGAGAAGTACGTGAGCCCCGTCGTCGTCTTCTACGCCAACAAATGGGTGCTCTCCAAGAAAACGCACAAGTTCTGGGAGCAAGAAGACGGAGCAGATCACGCTGCTAATACAAATGACAAAGTGTCTTCGATCTTGCAAGCGATCGTCGAGCTGCTCCCCGATCGCAATGCCGAAATAGTCCCCGTCACCTTCTACTTCGCGCTGCTTTCCATGGCTCTCTCTCTCGACTTGAGCGATAGCATTCGAGTGAACCTTCAGCACTGCGTTGCGCATCTTCTGCACCTGGCTCGAGCGGAGGACTTCCTCCTCCCCGAGAACAGAGCTCTAGAAGATGTCTCATGTAGCCGGGATTTGAAAGCGATGGAGGAGATAGTTACGATCCGGGTGGCGTTCAAGGACGCGGACAATGTCGAGGTTGTGGCGAAGCTGTGGGACTTGTATCTCTGCCGAGTCGCCGGTGATCCAAAGATCGGAACTGATAGATTCATGCAACTCATTCACACAGTGCCCGTGGCTGACAGAGAGACTCACGACCATCTCTACAAAGCAATCAACACTTACTTGTCGGTATGATTCGATGATGATTCGGTCTTGGTTGGAGATTGTAATGCTGCTAAAGATCATTTTGCTTTCTCAGGCACATCCTCAGCTGTGCAACGAAGACAAGGCGAGGCTCTGCAGCAGCATCAGCTGTCAAAAGTTGTCGCAGGAGGCGTGCATCCAAGCAGTTTTGGATGAGCTGATGCCGCTGCGCCTCATAATCCAAGCACTCTTTGTTCAGCAATTGCACACGCAGCGAGCTCTCAAAGACTGCTCAGAATCCTTCAGATACATGCAGTGTGGAGTGTTTTCCGGGAGCATCCCGAGCTCGACGTGCCACCTGCCGAAGAGCCCGAACCTAGACGAAAGCCCTTGCGATCTCAAGGAGGCGACTCCTGTGCCTTTAGGCTCCTTGATAAAAGAAGACCAGTTAGTTCAAAGATCAGAACACACTGAAGTAGTAGAGTATGAATCTACAAGGTTCAGAATGCAAGAACTTGAGCAGGAACTGGCATCGCTGAAGCATAGCCTCCGGAGCAATGACAAGTCCAAGGGTTCATTGAAGACCGATTTGAAGAAAGAAAGGTTCAGATTGTTTGATGCCGAAGACCGCGGATTCACCAGGAGGAATCCCTTTGGCCAGGTCAGTGACTGCATTGGTTCCCTAAGGTGGTCGTCTTCGCAAAGGAAGCATGCAAGCAGAATGTTGAAGGTTTTCAGGAGAATGACCATGTTAGGCAAAAGCAAGTCGAAGATTAAGCAAAGGGCCTCTGCAAGTGGTTCACTGGCTTGTAGAAGTAAATCCTTGCACGAGATGTACGATTGCTGAATGAAACTTATCTTGGTGGTCAGCTTAGTGTGTGCTGCATATCAAACTCTGGAAATAGATATGTGATAAATCAACTAAATATCAATAAGTTGTTGAAAGGTTAGCTTGTTGCTTTAATAGTAGGACCTAAAACACATCCCTAAGTAGGAGAATCAGATACTAAATAGAGAGTGTAGAAGGTGCTTCTAATAAGAATCTGTATCATTCATATGTTCAAATGCACTCTAAAATAGTGACAATTTGCCCTCTTTGTCCATCAAATGAGACAGCATCTGTGTATGTTACATTGATCTCTTTCTAAGCTAGTATCCTCATTAGTTGAGACTTTTGGGTACTTGTTCATGGTCTTCAGGCAGTTTGATCTTAATTTCTGTGAAGCAAAAAAGACACTATACTATCCATCAATGTCTGTCTTGTTCTTAATAATAGATGAACATTCTCCTTTTCAAGTAAAAGTAGATGACCAAGCATTCCAGACAACTTAAATCTCGTCAATCATGCTTAGATCATTAAGCTTTCAAGCTCCTACTAGCATTTTATCAAATGAACTGTAAGGATGCACATCCTACATGCACGGTAATAAAGCAAATAGCTCGAGCTTAAATTAAAAACGCATAACCACACCAATTGTGGATTACGTTACCTGACCTCGTTTTTTTTTTGGATTTAAAATCCAAATTGATTAGTACCTCCAGCATACGAGAAAAGACTCATCCATGAGATGCCACTATATGCTTTAGAAGAAGCAGCAGCAAGCAAGTAGTAGCCAGATTCAAGTCATTTGCAAATGATGGCATCGCGTCCTGGTCCAATACCAATGTAATGAATGGGAACGCCAACAAGCTGTTCTATCCGTTCAACATACTGACGAGCAGCTAAGGGAAGGTCATTGTAATTTCGGATAGATGAAATGTCACTGTTCCACCCAGGCAGCACTTCATAATCAACCTACAACAAAGCAGGCATATTAAGATTGAGAGGTGGTTCATAACTACTAAGAATAATTGTATTTCCAGACCTAGGCATCAATTAGCCAAACTACAAAAAGATCCACAGATACTTCTAAATGACTTAGAAGTTAACTGTAACGCTCTAAAGAACTTGCCTGTACTTGCTCAAGAAGGCGAAGATCTGCAGGGAATGATGCAAGCTTTTTGCCATCTGTTTGCTTATAGGAAATACCAAGCTTGATTTCTGGAAGTTCAGATAGCACGTCAAGCTTGGTGAGATTGAGAGACGAAAAACCATTTATCTGGCAAGAATAGTTTAATGCAACTATATCAAGCCAGCCACAGCGGCGAGGACGACCAGTTGTTGTTCCAAACTCCATCCCAGCAACTCTAAGAAGGTCACCATCTTTACCCAGAATTTCAGTTGGAAAAGGACCAGAACCAACCCTAGTAGTGTAAGCTTTCACCTGCATGACATAAATGTACAAACATTTAAAAACAAAAAGAAAGAAAGACGCATGTCATGGAGGTCACTGAAAAGAATGGTTCTACTTACAACACCAATAAGATCACCCAGGTTCTTTGGAGCTATCCCTAGTCCTGTGCAAATTCCACCAGCTGAAGGGCTTGAGGATGTCACAAATGGGTAAGTCCCAAAATCAATATCCAACATAGTTGCTTGACCGCCTTCAACCAATATTTTCTTATTTTGCAAGATTGACTCATTTATGACTTGAACAGTATCAGCAATAAATGGTTCTAACCTCTCTGCAAATCTCTTGTACCTCTCAACCTCCTTGTTAAGGATGTCAGCAGTATATTCAAATCCTTCAAATCTGGATGCAGCATCCCTCAATAAAATGTCAAGCTTCTGGCCAAAAGCATCCATGTGTCTCAGGTCACAGACCCTTATACCATTCCGAGTAACCTTGCTTGAATAGCATGGGCCAATCCCTCGCTTTGTTGTTCCAATGAAGGAATTTGCAAGCTCTGCTTCTCTCAGTCCGTCTACAACTTGATGAAAATCAAACAACAAATGGGCACGATCAGATACCAATATTCTTCCATTGCAGGAGACTCCATTGGATTCCAGACCCTCAATTTCTTTAAATAACCCAGGAAGATGCACGACAGCTCCATTACCAATTACGCACAGAGTCTCCTCATTCAAAATTCCTGAAGGAACAAGATGGAGTGCAAATTTTTTACCCTCAGCATTGTAAATGGTATGCCCAGCATTTGCACCACCCTGACATGAACAAAAAAGAAGGGTTTTAATATAGATGCTGAAGTAATGAGCAAAATAATTAATTACCTTTTCTTGTCAATGATAGATAACTGATAAAATGGATTGAAAAAAAGAAGAAGAGAACTTCTGAACATGGGTTATTTAAAACCGTGCAAAAAGAGTGATGCAATTGCAAATTAAGTAGTCCATAGCCAACTGGATATTGATGCCACATTTTAGTTCCCATTAACTGAAGCAGATATATGACCATTCACAGTTTTCTATCACGTGATCTAAAATATTGATTGTCACAGCAAAAGAATTAATAGAAGGTTTTGAACACAAGTTTCACTAGTAAAATCATATTAGCAGGCACGATTCCTAACTAAACTAATGCGGAGGTGAGACTGAACAGTGAACATGCTGGTTCACGTAGAATCTAGCATGCCACATTAACACATGGGTGACAATTCCACATTTAACCACTGGCACAACCCAATCCTACTGTCCCATTTCAATTTGATTATAAAATATAATTTAAAAATTAATTCATTTCAAGCTAAACCAAAAAATATCTACAAGTTCATATTTCACAAATATCTTTGAGAACTCAGTCTCAGACTGATAGTATGGAAAAATAAAGAATAGAAACAATGTCCAAGTCTCAGGTAGAAACTTAGCAGCCAAAGAAGAAATCTGTTTTTGAAAAAACAGTCTACCGTTTCTTTCTTGAAATCTATTTTAACAAACCAATTGAACAGAATGGATAAATAACATATTTCCTTTCTTTCCCATCGAATCCAAGTTCCCAAGGTCACTGGAACAAAGAAAACAAAATGCTCAAGAACTGAAGCGTAATAATTTGGCAGAGTTAATAACAGTATCTAGAATGTAAAATAATCATCCATCAATGACATTTATTGTGAGTTTTTTTTTACAGAAAAAGAGATAAAATATAAACATAAGCTCATTTCATCAAGAAAAAATCAAAATCGAAACATGTTTTAAGCCAAAACTTAAATCCACAAGCTAGAACACAATTCATCTAATCTGATAGTTGAATAAAAACACATTTTAATCAAATTGAAAAACACACTTTAATTCACAAAAATTGCTAGCTATACAAGTCAAATAATAGAAATTGGAAGTAATCTCAGAGTATGAGATGGAATAAAATCCACTAGAGGATGCCTTTAAGTTCAGTGGGGCCAACTGGACTCTACATAGATCGGTCACTATCAACCCAGTAGCATTTCTGAAAATGATGGATATATATAACTTGTTTATGACCATGAAAAATTTTACACATAGTCCAAACCAACAAAAGAATGTGTCTCACATCGTGCAAAAAAGAGTCAATTTTTTCATCCATATCTGCATGTTTGTTCAAAGGTCACGATCGAACTGATTAGGGATATGGAAGAAACATAAACTCAAACCTGAATCTAAGGGGGGAAAAATCAAACCAAAAAAAAAACATTTCAGTTCATTTGGATTTTTCCAATATACAGTATTATATAACATATTACAGATATAATATAATTTTATGTTTAGCATTGTATACTATATTATAAATAGAACTTCCAATTTCAGGTTTTTCTATAAAGAGACAAAACCCAGTCTGTACACCAGACATTTCAAAACCCAAAGCCATACCAAAAATTGGATAAATACAATTAAATTTTCAAATTTTCAAATCAGGTTGATTCTCCATTTTTGTTCGAGGTTGTTGAGTTTTTCCCCAACTTCTATACATAACAATTAATCAATCACATATGTGAACGAGTTAAGTTGAACTTATTGGTTATGTCCAACTCTAATCCTATGTTAAAATCCTTCTTAGCATTCTTCATTTTTAAGTTGCTGTAGAAAATATCATATGCTTTAACTTTGCTGTACTTAGAAGTGAAAACTTTGTCTAATTTACGCTATTATATCCATTGAAGTTCTGTTCATTTCAGCATATTTGTCAAAATGTGTTCCTCTAATAAAAAGTTTTTTTTTCACTTCATCACTCCACTCTTGTCTCTCTATGAACTACACCTCTATTTTAGGACTCTGATAATAGTTGTCAGAAAATTTACATAGTGGTAATATTATCAATGTCAATATTTGAGACTTCTTTCTCCATTTGACTTTTAGAAATGCTTACATTATCATGCATAAATTCCATCAAGTTATTCAAGCATAACTAGGAATAAACTTTTCCTAGTATCTATATCTAAGTATGATTTTTCCTTGGATTCTGCATTAATGGTATTCATTAGTTAATCTTTCATTAGGTATGATTTTAAAATTTATGCACTTGGTTCTATCTATCTTTCTAGCAAGAGGAAAAACTATCTGAGTATATGATTGTTGTCATTTTAAAACTAACCAAAAAGCTTGTCTTTAAATCAGTATTAGCATTTATGATGGTATGATAAGATCCTTGTGGATGGCCCCATATAGTTGGGATTCATGGCTTTTTATTATTTTTCTGGTTGTGCTAACAACTACAAGTATATAAGATAGACCCCCACTTAAAACGTCCATGTACATCTTTTTATTCTTCTCTTTATTTTCTTCATACTAGCTGAAAATCAATCTTCATGATGATGAAATTCCTTTGTATTGGCAATTATAAGATCATAAAATATGGCAAACCAAACTTTGCACTACCCTTTCCATTTTTTCCCAAATCTAGAATCTCTGTGCATATCTTTGTAAATGTCCATATTTTCTAACGACAACTACATTCCAATCTCCATAGTTTTTCTATCATAGGCACTCTCTGATTAGCTTCATTTTTTTTTGAAAATTCATGTTTCGATTTGATCATTGAATTATATTTGAGGAGCGCAATCACTTATAACATTAAATATCCCCTCCCTAACTGTAGTTTCCAAATCATAATTCTATCTCAAATTCTCTTCATTTCTGTAACTTACCTTAAATCTTTAGCTACCACAATCACTAATATATCTTATAACAACTTTCCATTATATAAAATTTAAATCTTCCATCATCTACTTCTTTAGTCTTTCCACTCTTTATTCTCCTACTAATCACTATATTTACTAATTCCAAATTTTTCTTGAATATGTTCATATATTTCAAATTCTATCACCATGAACTAGCTTCTATACACAAATTTGGGCATACACGTCTGGGCATGACAATTTTATAATTCCCTGTTTTGCACTAAATATGGATGTCGAATGTGGCGGATTGCTTAAGCAGCCAACAAATACACCCTTTCCATATGAACACTTGAGTGGTAAAGCACCTCGTGAGTTTTGTACGGAATAATTTAAAAAGGAAAACACAAATATATTGAACTGAAACAAAAACATAGGTAATCAGAATTTTTAGCTTAGATATCTTTTTTATTTCAAAATTTTCGTCCTCAATATCATTAGCACAAAGAAGAAATGAGTAAAAAGGTAAAATAAAAAACGTATTTTGCTATCTGAGAAACATAGGACAGAAACTTTACCTGGCACCGCGCAACGACATCAAAGCTCTTAGCAAGGATATCCACTAGCTTCCCTTTACCCTCGTCGCCCCACTGCGTCCCGAGCACGGCCGCGACCTGACTTAGCGACGCCACCCTGTCCATGGCGTCTCCGCGGTCGACCGCCTCAACGGCTGCGAGGGCCGCGACGGGCGCCACGGCTCTGGCAGCGTCGGCGGCGGCGGAGACCCTCCTGCACCATCGGAGGCCATCGGACGGGGTGAAGGATGAAGGGCCAAAGCAGCTCCAGATCCGACCGCTGCCGCGACCACGGAAGGCGACCGGGACGGCAGGATCGACGGCGAGGGACGACAGAGACATGTGTGGTCGCTAATGGCCGAGCGAGGCGATGGTTGGGGGAGTGGGCAGCGATCTTTGCTCTGTGATTTCTGCAATTTATAGTGATGGCGGGTAGGGATTTGATTGGCGGCGGCGAGGGCCGGTGGATTTGCGTAGCCGAATGAAAGGGGAAAGTCCGATTAATTAATTAATTAATTAACCTATTACTTTACTTAATTACTTTGATTGACTAATCGTATTACTTTATTGTTTGTTCCCAACGTTGACAAAACCTATTTTCATATTTTAAAATAAAAAATAATAATAAAGAAGATTCGATGTGTATTTTTGCTAGAAAGTATTAATGATGAATTCGAATTATCTGAATGGGAATTCTCTACCCATCTAACAAAAAAATAAATATAAATTTATAAAATTAATAAAAATTAAGTTGGAAAGGATGAAACATCTGTTGCATATTGGGGTCTTAAATGATCAATACGATTTTTGAAAAAAATCAGAATGTCATCAATCGATGAAAGTCGAAATTGATTTCAAAATTAAAATCTACGTTTTGCGTAGATAGATTTAGACTATTAATTTACTCAAAATTGATTAAGGGTAAATGAGAAATTAATTGTTAAAGTCGGCTCAAAATAATATTAATTGTTAATTAATGTTATATAAGGAACTGCATAGGGAATAGTCTCACATCAGAGAATTTCGATGGACTTCCGTTCCTTATTAATATTGCTGTGTTAATGAAGTTAACACAAAAAATTCATGTACTCTCTTCTCACAGACGAGCAGTGAGCCTGCGGCCCGCCACTTGTCAGCTTCGCAATGGGCGCTTTTTTCCTGTTTATTAGGATCCACGTCAATTTGCATCCTCTAAAATTATAATGATCTACTGGGCCAATTCGCCAATAACTTGATGTGATAACTAGAAATATTTTATAATTTTTTTATAATTCAATACACAATTCTTACTTAATCCATGGATATAAAATTTTTCACCGACTACCAGGATAAATTCGGAAGCGGCTTCATGCCCCAACAGCCGCGTCTTGGATTTTTTGGAGGAAAATATCATGCAACCACTGAGCACAGCACTATAATAAGGGAGATGAGATGGAGACTAATACATATCCTTCTTTTGCTTAGGAGGAAACATCTTTGGATCTATGCACTGGTAGAATCTGTAACATTTATCATCTCAGGTGGTGGATGCTGCAAGATACGGGCACAAGAACTCAATAAGTTTCACAACTGCTGTATCTTAAAATGTTTGATTACCTTGAACTAGTAAAAAGGAGGGCATTTATTGAGCACCTTTGTAAAAAAGATGAAGTCTAGTTGGCATTAGATTCTGCCGAATGAACTAGTTCATGATTCTTAGCAGGATCTCAAATGCAACAGCTAATATAACCACCAACTCATACTGGTTTAGGGATTCCAAAAGAGACATGTATGCAATTTACAAACATTTCTTTCCATCCCATGTGCTTTATTTTAAAACCCTCCAGTATGATACTGAGTTTATTTTGAGAAAAAAGAAAACAATATTATTTGGAGGAAATTACAGGTATAATCTCCACTATTCCTTGTGGTTCGTTTATCTTTCACAATATCTAGTCTAAAGCTCAAGAAATTATGAAAATCACCGATACCAGAAAAGTAAATCTTTTAAAAAACCTGTTAAGCAGATTACTGAAAACACAGGCAAATATAATGGATTGTAATAAACTTATGCTGTTCTCCCACTTAGGTGATCAATACCTAGTAACCTTATTGTCCAACCCTTCTAAAAACTTAGACTTAAATACCTTGCTTGAGCATGTTTAAAGACGAATATATCTGTGGCGATATATTCCTGCACAGCAAATTGCAGTATCCGAATCCACTATTAACTACTGCAATCTTTTAGAGAACTGTTACATTTCCAGCATTTAATCTAGGAACATTAATATCTCCTATGACCAAAATAAGAATAATCTAAGTCCACATTTAGTAGACAAATGCTTGTAATTAACTTCAGATATAAGCCAACTATTTACATCATGTATTAGATGAGTAGATTGTTCTTTTGAATCAAGATCCCAGGTATCGTCCAAACAGATTGGAATCCAAATTGTCACAACAAAATATAAGCAAAATTTATGAGCTAGCAATGAGAGGATACAATAAATTTCACAACAAAATGTAAACAAAATTCATTAACTAGCAATGAGAGGATGAGGTAGACAAAGGGTATAATCATGAGAAATTTAAATGCAGATCATCTATTAAAACTCTTCTGTTTGAGTAATATATTAAAAATAGACAATTAGATATGAATCCCAGATTACTTACCATAATTAAAAAATTTCAGTCTCAGAAGTCAAGATGCAAAGAAACAATTTTTCTTCCTGAATGATTATGTGAGTCACTGGCTTCACTAGGAAGAACATCTTGATTGGTGTGAATTCCCACTTCTAGTTTATGAATAACCAGACATTACATCACTGAGGGCACAATAAAAGGGCTTAGAATCTTGTGAAGATTTCCTGCAAAAACAACCCAACTGAAAATCCTTGCTGAAACATTGGCAATAATTTTTAATTAAAAAGCAGTTGTAAACAATGTTAATTATGCCTCAAAAAGAAACATTGATAATTACCAGGGCAGTGATGTTTTCTGTTAGCATATACTTTGTGAACCTTAAATGCTTATATAAGTTGCTAGATTCTCACAGTAGTAAATTAGAATGATCCCTTTGCTCAAACTCCACATTCTGAGACATCGAACATGAATAAGGTATATAGCCTTTTTCCACAAGCTCATGCAACAACAGTTCTAGTCTTGCATGTGACTACTGAGGCTGACGGCGTCATTTGTCCCCTGCAGTAAAAGACTGGACTTGGTTTTTTATGTTTATCCAACTATTACCTGGAGTCTTTTCTAAACCTTTCTCCTTGATGTTAGTTCTCAGAGTATTGACATCTTCCCAATTTCCAGCAGCAGCATAAATATTGGAGAGAAGTATGTAATTTGCAATATTCATGGGTTCTAATTCAAATAGCTTTTCTCCAACTGCACTTGCAAGTTCAACATTATGAAATACTCGACAAGAACTAAGAAGAGCTCTCCAAAGACTAGCATCTGGTTCCAAGGGCATTAGGCGGACCACTTCTTTAGCTTTATCAAGGTTGCCTGCCCGACCAAGAAGGTCAACCATGCATGCGAAATGAACAACATCAGGAGGTATGTTATAATCCTTATCCATGACATGGAAAATTTTCCATCCTTTTTCAACCATACCACAGTGACTGAAGGCTGATAAAAGAGAAACAAAAGTCACACTTGTGGGTCTCTGACCACCATCTATTAATTCATAGAATATGCTAAGTGCATCTTCACCTTGGCCATGAATTCCATATGCTGCAATCATTGCATTCCAAGAGATGATATCTCTTTGGATTAGGTTTCTGAATATCAACTCGGCACTCCTTATGCTTCCACATTTTGCATACGTGGTAAGAAGAGCATTGCCCAAATAATTGTTGAATGGCAGACCAAGCTCCCTTCTAATGACATAAGCATGAATGCTTCTTCCTAGCAAAAGATTCCCCAATTGTGCACATGATGGAAGAATATTGATCATTGTAACTGCATCCGGTTCCATTTCCAATTGCATTTGGTAGAACAGAGTAAGAGCTTCATTGGGTTCTCCATTTTGAGTATAGCTGGCAATCATAGTATTCCAACATATTAAATCTCTGTTGGAGTACCCCCAGAACATATGAGCTGCAGCTAATTCATGCTCACAGTCCATGTACATATGTGCAAGAGCAGTGCAGAGAGATGGGTTGATATGGAGGCCATGTCTTATCACATAACCATGAATAGACCTACCAAAATTCAAGAGCAAGCTGTCTCTGCACCCTGCGAGAAGAGAGACCATAGAGAATGAGTTTGGTTTAATTTCTGTCTGCTGCATTTTCCTGAGGAGATCCCAAGCCTGGCATGTCAACCCATGATTGATCAATCCCATGATCAATATGTTCCAAGAAATAACATTTTTATTAACCATCCCATTAAAAATCTCTATGGCAGATGCAATAATGTTCATGTCCACGTACATAGACAGTAAAGCATTATCAAGAGAAGTGTTACATGTCATTCCTCTTTTTATGGCATAGGCATGCAATTGTCGGCCTCCCATAATGAAACCACACTGAGCACATACGGAAAACATCAATGAAATGGTAGTTGTATCTGGTTTCACAGTTTCAAATTGCATTTGGCTAAACAAACCAATTGCTTTAGTATGGAATAAGCAGTTCCTGAATGCAGATATCATAGTATTCCAGGAGGCAACATCCCTTGTTAGCCCATTTTGAAAAACTAGACTTGCATATTCAGAATGCCCACAGTTACCATACATGTCGATCAATGCATTCTCCACAAACTCATCTGAGGAGAAGCCATATTTAACAACAAATTGGTGCACTTGCTTTGCCAACGTTAAACAACCAATTCCTCCACATGATTGCAAAACAGCCAAGAATGTCACAGAATCAGGAGGCACCTTGTCAACTAGCATTTTAAGAAATATGTTCAGCACTTCAGAAAAATCACCAATCTGTAAATACCCATCTATGAGAGCATTCCAACTGACAGTGCTCTTTCTTTTCATCACTTTAAAAACATTGCGAGACAATTGTATGTCAAACCTATTATAAAGACAAATCAAAGATGTCCCAACGTACGGATCCAGATCAAGAATCCCATTCCTCAAACTATAGCAATGCGCAGCTTGCCCAAGCCTAAACTCGTCCAACTCAGCACAAGCTGAAATTAGACTAACCAAGGTCACAGAATTCGGCCTCAGACCGTCTCTTGACTCTCTTCTCATCCTAAGATACAGCAAAATCGAATCTTTATGCAGACCATTTCCAGTGCATCCAGAGATCATGGCATTCCACGAAACCAAATCTCTCTTCACCATTTCATCGAATAGCTCGAACGCATCATCGAGGAACCCACACTTACAGTAGAAATCGACGAGCGCAGTCCGGACACGCACGTCGTCCATCAAGTCCGTTCCGGCTATGGAAGAATGGACGCTTCTGCCTAGATCTACGTCCCGCAATGCCGCGCAGGCCTTGAGGACGACAGGCAACGCGATCCTGTCGCGGTGGGCGCCGGAGGCCTCCATTTGGGCGAAGGTCGCGAGGATGGCTTGATCGTTCTTGAGTCTGGCATGGCGCCTGAGGATCGCGTTCCAATCCTTGTTCTGGGTTCCGGGATGGAGGGGAGATGGGTTCGGAAGGCTCATCCGGAGAGCACAAGCCATGGATTTAGCTTGAAGCAAGAAAGCGAAAGACCGCGGGAGGTCGAAAACCGTCACGGATAACTGACGACTGATCCGCACAGAAAAGGGACCCGAATAGACCGCCAATAGAGGCAGAACGCGTGTCCTCCGCGCCACGTTGCATCGTCAACACCTTCCACATCATCAATTGGAGGTCGAGTGAATTTACAGATGTAATATTTTATAAAATTATTTTTTATAATGTTATATTATATATATATATATTATAAATTTAAGTTTATTGATTTTTTAGATAATAATTAAAAAACAGCATGTTTTATTTTCGTTAAAAATATTAAGAATTTTCTATCCTATTTCTCATTTAAAATATTTTTATTATAGTATTATTATAAAAAAATTATTTCAATTTTAATCAAAATATTTTAATATTAATTTTTTCTAACTCAATTAAATTTATTTAAATTTGAATAAAATAGCTCTAATTCGGTCATTGAAATAATTTTAATCAAATTTAACAAGTTGGATGAAAAAAATAATGAACCGATTTATTTAAAACATTATGTAGCTACCAATATAACTTTAATAATTAGGTTAGAGGCAAATGATCTACGCACTTTATGCTACACCAACATTTAGAAAACAATGATTTTAATTTTTTTTATTTAAAATTTAAATTTTAGAGTTTAAAGTTTAGATTTTAGGATTTAGTATTTAGATTAAAGAAAATAAAAATTTAAAAATGATGAATAAATATTTTAACTAAAAACATAGGAAAGTATAGTTTTGATATTTGTTTTTAATGGTACCTTATAATAGAAAGAGGCGGGCACTTTTAATTTCTACCTTGTATTACGACCAACCATTAGTGGGGTAAAAAGTGGGTGGAAATCGCCACGGTGGTAATCGCCGGATGCAGCAGAAACGAAATAAAAAATAAAAAATAAAAAAATATAACGTTTATTGGAGTTAGAAGCCGTGGAGTACCTGCCATATTATTGGCGACAATTCCGGCCCCACGGTGGGTCCGATATGTGTCGATCAAGACTCTGGTAAGTTGACTTCGGGTACGGAAAATGAAGGTATTCTCAAGTTGATGTCATCTACTTTCTTTTATTTATTTATTTTTATTTGTTTTTATTTTATTTTTCGTGAGAAGAAAATTGAATAAAAAGGATTAAAAACTGTGGGTGTGGGGAGAGAGATTATTACGCAAACCACCATCTCTCCCACGGAGAGAGAGAGAGAGAGAGAGGGCGAGCATTGAGGGATCCATTACCCCAAATCCTCGCGAAGGCTATCGCGCAATTCCGGACGGCGGATATGCCCTCGTCGGCGGCGACCAACCGACCGGAGGAAGTGACGGCGCGGCTGGGGGTCGGCGGCGGCGCTGCCCAGGGAGAGGCGCTGCTCAAGGCCCTCCGCGAGGTTAAGAACCAGATCATTGGCAACAAGACCAAGAAGATCCTCTACCTCCAGCTCGGCGCTGTTCCTAAGATCGTTTCCGTTCTCGCGGATGCCGTTGCTGCCTCCTTGGGAGGTGCCGGTCGCGAGGATGCTCCCGTCATCGTGCAGGCGGCCGCCGCGATCGGTAGCTTCGCCTGTGGGGTGGAGGACGGAGTTCGCGCTGTGCTTGATGCTGGCGCGGTGCCACACCTCATCTCGATCCTTTCCCATCACGATGACAAGGTATGCCGTGATTTAGTGATCTTATTGTTTTGTTAACCTTTAATTTCCGATCGCAAAATTTCAATTTTCTTGAAATTAGAGAGATTGAAAAAAATTGGATCAGTTAGTTTTTTCGACAGCTTCCATGTTCTCAGAGGTGCATTTATTAATCTGTTATTTACCTACAAGAGTTAGTGAGTTACACAGAATCTTTCGTGGATTGCTTCTTTGCATGTGTTTTCGGAGTGCCTATGTTTTGCCAGTTTGTACTTGTTTATTGAATGAAGTATAGAAACCTATGGCTTCATCTTGTAATCTTAGAAGGGATCCATCCATAATTGGGAACCCACCGAGATACCTCATGATTGTTGGGTCTGAACATTGACAAGTTGACGTTTTTCACCCACTTACGGGCTTCATTCGTTCCAATCAGCCATATGCAAGTTGAGAGTTTCAGTTAATTTTCTTTGGATTCATTTAGGTTATGGTAGTGACCTTAGCTTGGGAGGTTATTGATCCTTGAGATTTCTTGCTAAACAAGTAATTATTACTACATTTGGCTTTTCTTGATTGCATCTAAAATGGTCATTGCTGGTCAATCTCAAATTAGCTTATGTAGAGAACGTTAGATATGATAACCTAAAAGCTATGCTAACACTTCATTATTCTAGTTGCGCCAAGTATGCGTTATAAGAGAGAGGTCTCTTGTTATTCTACTCAAATTCTTCCCTTTTTGTCTTATTGTTTCTATGTTTTAAAGGTTGTGGATGCAGGTGCTCGTTCTCTTAAAATGATATTTCAATCAAAGATGGCCCCGAAGTATGATGTTCTTCAGGATAAGAATTTAAATTTTATCCTTTCACTCTTAGACAGTGACAATGAAAATGTTACTGAACTTGCTGCGTGTATCATAGCACACTCTTGTGAGACAAATGAAGAGCAGAAGGCACTATGTGATGCAGGGGTATTGCCAAAACTTGTTAGTTTACTTGGTGGATCTTCAAATCAAAAGGATGCTTGTTTAGAATGTATAGAAGCAGTTGTGAAAGATAACTCTGAGGTTTCTTCTAGGTTTTCTTGCATTGGCAATGGCAAGGCTTTGAAGGCATTATCAGACTTAATACAAGATCGGTATCCTTATACGAGATTACTTGCCTGTAAATGTTTGATTGCAATTGGGCATGCCTCTCCTTCCTATGTGGAAGAGCTACAAATTAAAACCAAGTTAGTCTTGGTATTAGCAGAGCTACTTGAAGAACCTGGTCGAGTTGGAGATGAGGCACCATTTTCATTGAAAATGTTGATTGCAGACAATGAGGAGCTACATAAACAAGCACTTTCTATAAATGTTATCGAGAAGCTCTGTAATTTTTTGCATATGAGTTCAATACAGTCAAGGCGCCTCCAAGGAATATTGCTTGCTTTGTCTGAGCTTTGTTCGAAGTTAGAGAAGTGCAGATGTCAGCTAATGTCACCACAGGTTATTTCCCTTAGCCTGGAAGTTGGGATCAGCATATGTACAATTTCCATTTTTGACTAATGAATTTCTGTTACACTTGTGAGCAATGTATTGTCTATCTTTTATCCATCATATATGGTAGATAATGATTTGTCTATTGCCATTGTCTGAATAAAATTGTAGAGTTAAAAATGACCTTGCTGGTTCAAATTATGTTTGGTTAGTTTTGGTGTTTAGAAACAGATACCTAGGAAAGCTGTCGGATACTGTGTCCTTTATCGCCAGTAGTTGTAACTTCTATTCACCTAATAATGGCTGCAATTCTCTATGTAGAAGCAATTACCTTATGCATTGTTTTCGATTTAGTTGATTGAATTTTGTTCATTTTCTGTTTTGGATTTTATTTTGCTTGCAAATTTTTTGTTAGATTTTTCTCTCATCCTTTAGCTTTCTTTAAGCATGGATCTTAACTACCCAACCAATTCTTTGAACCATTGGTCCTTGGTTGCATGTGTTCATGAATCACCTTTGTTATGGATTGCTGCTTAATAGATTAGATGCTCAAATAGGAACTTCAATTTGACCAAACTCTTATGGTATTTAAGCTTACATGTAGATAATCATAATGAAAAGATTTTCATGAAACTGGTAATTGATTGTGGAAAAGCCGTTCAACTGATTGGTTCTTTATATTACTTCTAAGATGTCCTAAACACATAAGACAATTGAACTTCTTGGTAAATTGATCAGCAAATTAGAATGGTACTATTTTTCCTTCTCATTATCTTTTTTCATGAAGAAGTTAAGCCTGTTATGAACATAAAAACATAAATTTCAGTGTTCTGAAAACTTAAGCCTTTGGTATAAGTTGTTAATCAATCTTTAAAGTTACCAGATAGAACTCTTTTGTTCCAATCTTACCTGTGTTAATAATTCCAGAAAGTGTATCTAAAGTTAAGGAAACCCATGTTTTTGGTTTATTATATGACAGAGTATGCTGGCATCGGGAGCTTGTTCTTCCTAGCCTATCTTTCATGCCTTTTTCTATTAGAGGAAGCAGAATATCTCCGGGGAAAAAGTTCATTATATGACTTAGCTGCACATTAATATTTTCTTAGAATAGCCATGTACTGATTTGGTTCTTAACAAACTAACCGTTACTAGGATAAAGTTATTTGCTTATTATGTTGTTATTCTTGCTGAAATTTCATAATATCTAATGCATATCCTGGTTGATGGTCAGATATGCTAATAGAAAAATGCCACTTTCAGGTGAATTGGTCCACAAAACTAAATCATCTTTGAGTAGTTCAAACTTTAAATAAATTTTTTTACTTTATTTCAGTTTTGTTTTTTTTTTTTTGAAAACTTTTACCAGTACACCTTTAATTTTTCAACAAGTACTACAAGGTTAGGTTATTGTCACCTATAAAGATCCTCATCTTATTGCTCCATTTATTCAGTCAATGATGTATACAATCAATGTATGAAAATGGAAAATACCTCATTGTGAATGTTGGTTGAATTTGAAATTCAATCGTGAGCAAAAATCTATATAGCCAATCCCAAATAATTAGGACATGACTTATTGTTACATGCACTACAATGTATTTGCAGTATGCAGGCACGGATGCATTCGTTATTATAATTTTGACATTTAGTGTATTCATCAAAATGAAATCCAAATAATTGTTTGGAAATCAATGGAAATATATAAACAGATTTGTCATCCATAACTTACAAAATGCAAATGGGATCTAGTTTTAACACTTTCCAACAGACAATTCATGTAATGCTTACTTATACAACCTCAAATGGATGCAT